>JAHNEJ010003156.1:0-165534 GCA_022559845.1 Amorphophallus konjac | reverse complement strand
CATCACATATTAGTTGCATAATAAACATACATCATTTAGGAAAAATGCATTCATACATACCCCTATGACTCTCATCTGGGGTCGACCGGCGAAGATCTCCCAGTAGCGCCGCAGGTACTCCAAGCTGTCTGTCGCCTGAGAGGTAACACGGGTCCCGCCACACTGCCAGTCATCGTACTGATCTGGGAATCGGATCCGCCAGTCGATGGTGATGGTGCGTCCGCGGGTCTTCCTACCAATCCCGCGTGACTCTCCAACCTCGACCCACTCCTGGTGCAGTCCGAGGGTCCTCATCGCCAGTCTGAGCCGTAACGGCTCGATCTTGTTTAGGCAGTGAACCCAAAGCTCATTCCCAAAATGGGGCCGGTCCGCTACGACCTAAGGCTGACCTTCCTCGGTCATACCCTTGTAGGGTCTCCAAACAACCTACATTCATGTCATCATATCATCATGTCATATCATCATATCATAAAGCAGGAAATAAAATAAAATTGCATCATATTTTACACATGTACCAGTGAGGCGGGGAAGTCGCGGAACTCCCGCCGAAGAACACGCAGCTCGTAGGCGTGTGGTGCTCCAGTCGAACACGGCAGCCACCGCCGTGCTAGTGGGAAGGCCCCCTCATCTCCGAGTCGGGGGGTGGTACGGTCCATTGGAATATACAAGTGGCTCCACACCTGCATTCATCAATTCTATTAGTAAACATTCATAAATATGCATAAGCATTTAAATAAATAGCAAAAGAAAATGCATACCTGAAGAAAAGGCAAGAAGCCACTTACAGTCGTCTCTCGGCCTGTCCCCGTGGACAGATTGGCCATCAGGTGCACCAGTAGGGCGGCTCCCCACGCATACCTCCCGAATCCCTCCAAGTCCTCGAGGATGCCTAGGAATCGACAGTTCATCACATCCCCCTTCGTACCCAGCAGTAGCCTCCCGAGCATCAGGAACAAGAACCTCCTCAAATCTCGATCTGCTTGCTCCCTCTGAGCCGGGTCCTGGCAGTAAGCAGCCCGGGCTCTGCCTGTCAACCTTTCTGTAAACTCCCCCATAGACTCTCCCGGTCTCTACCTAGAATCCCCTAACCCCATAGCCTGGTTCAAATCAGTACGGAAGATAGTCCTACACTCTCTCGGGGTGTCTGCTATCATCTCCAGCCCTAACAGCCTCCGGGCTAGCTCCACGTAGTCCGGAAGGGTCACCCCACTGACTGCCTCTCCGTCTACCCTCAACCCGGTGATCCTGGCAACATCCTCTAAACTCGGCACCATGTGCCCCCAGGGCATCAAAAATACCAGACTCATACTATCCCACATCTATCTCAAGACCTGAATCAAAGGTAGGTCGGGACGTACTGGCTCAATGCTAAGGAAGGGGCCAAACCCCATCGCCTCCACCCTGGCCCTCTGAAAATCAGGCAACCCATGGTACGCCACTTGGACCTGGGCCCAAGAGATCCGAGTCCGCATCACTCCCTGCCAAACAAATATATATATATATATATATATATATATATATATATATATATATATATATATGCCAAAATAAAAAATCCATTGTTGACTAAGAATTTTTCATCACTGTTTTAATTGACGACCACCCCAGTGGACGTTATTTCATGAAATGACGCCCAAGGCTGGGACGTCAATTCCCTTCGGGCCTGATTGACGCCCCAGGCTGAGGCTCTATTTCTGGGGGTATTTATGTCCTACCAGGTTTTTTGTAATAAAAAAATATAAAAAACTACCATTTTTTTACAAAGATAAAAAAATAAAAATATGGCAATTTTTCAAATAACGACATGGTTCAAGGTGCTATTTCTTTATTTTTATTTATTTTAGAAAATAAAAAAGGGCAGGGAATTGACGACCGCCTCTCGATCGATATTTGAATCGACGCCGCCCATGCAATTGTCATTTACTGTGTTTTCCTGGTTCGGTGTTCTCCCTTCCCAACAGTGATGGAAAATCAAAAAAAAATAAAAAGAGAAAAAAATAAAAATGGCAGGGATTGGGGTACCTACCTTGGTTGGCTCCGGTTCCATTAATCCTCCCTGCAATGACGGGCGGGGAGGGGGAGCTTCTTCTTCTTCTTCTTCTCCGTCTTCATCGTCTTCATCATCCTCTTTGTCGTCTTCTCCATCTTCTTCTCCTTCGTCTCCCTCTCCTTCTTCATCTTCTTCATCGTCGTTCTCGTCATCATCTTCTCCACCTTCTTCTCCTTCTTCTTCTTCTTCATTTGCTTCACTATCTTCTTCCCCTCCATCATGCTCCGCCGCCGGAGCACCTTCGGCCGCCGCGGGAAGAACTTCCTCGTCGACGTCGTGTTCTTCCTCGACCAAGTCAACGACGGCAGGGGCCATGACCCGCTGCCATTTCCCGGAGCCTGAGCCTCCGATGTAAGCCATGGGGGGGGGTTAGAGAGAATGAGAAGGTGAGAAATGAGAGAAAGAGAGCAAGGTGGTCACGGTTTAGAGTAGAGCAGAGTAGGGCAGAGAGAAACGAGCGAGGAAGAAGATGAATAACGGAAGGAAGAAGAAGAAACTTGGAAAGTTAGGCGGTGGGTTCGAAAAGAATTGACGTCCGTGTGTAGTGTCATCATTTTCATAATAGGCGTCCATGTGCGCAGGCACGAATTAGTGGAATTTTAGAATTTCTGAAATATTTATGATTGACGACTTCGTTCACGGCGTCATTTAAGGATTAGGCGACAGCACACAGGGTCATCATTTTATGTTGCATGGGGATTTATAAATGTTGTCAGAAAATGACTGGATGAATAAAAATCATTATTTTTTGAAATTGATGGACGACAGTGTAAGGAGTCGTCATTTGTTGAATAGATGACCACTTTCAAGACGTTATTTTATGAAATTAACAGAATATTCAAAAAGAATATAAAAGAATCAGTGCCCATTTGTTGGGGCCTCAATTAATTAACGACTGTAATCATGGAATTAATATTTTCTTTTTAAGAAATTGATCAAAGCAATTGGCGACAAGGAGAAGGGTGTTGTTTCAAGAATTAGCGACTCCTATAGCAGTCGCGTTTCAAGACAGAGCCTTTTTTTTAAACAGAATCAAGAAGAAATTTGAAGAATTGATCATTCTAAACGCTTTCTTTGGCTCAATCAAGAAAGAATCCTTTATTTTATTAATGAAAAACATCATTGCATTTTTAGTGAGCCATTTTGGGTCTCAATCCCCTAAGAGCTATTACATAGATCTTTCATTGTTCCCGGTCTTCTTCAATCCTCTCCATAGGCCGGTGTAGCTTGCTGATCCGCCATAAAGCTTGGATTGTCTTGGTCTCTTCCTCATCATCATTGGAACCTAGGTCCCGCCTCTTGATAGATGGGAGGTGAGACGCTTCCTCGAAATAGTGGCGTGGAAGGCCAACTTGTGGTAGACACCGGTGGGCATTGTAGAGGATTAGTTCGGTGGCGCCCACTAGTCGAAGCTCCACTCCGGATGAGAGTCGTGCGCAAATGTCTTGTGTTTTAAGGAACCCTGGCGCGCATGTGAATATGTTTTTAGGCATAACTCTTAGGTGCTCTCTCCATTCCACTCTCTTCTTTACTTTTGGCACCCGGTTCACCACTCTCTCACTCAATCCTAGTATGCTCGTGATATAGTGGAGTGGGCTCTTGAGGTATATCCTTGAGACATTTTGAGTTTCCTCGCATGGATCGAATTTCAAGTGGAGGTCCACCCATCTAGAAAACAAGAGCATCAACCCATATAGGGGCCTCCCCATAGCCACCGAGGTGAGCCCGCTATAGAGATAGGCTAGCACCACCGGTCCTATTCTCTCTCCTTCCCATATGCTAGCAATGGCGCTTAATTGTTCCTCTTCTAGGAAATCTTCCGATGAAGGGAAGAGTAGTGCTCCCGCCAAGCATATCACGAAAGCCTTCATTACCTTCTATAGATCATCTTCCTTGGCTTGGTCCATCCTCTTGTAGACCCATGCTGCAAGCTTTATGAGATTAATCCCCTTGGTGGCCTTGATTTGATTCACCATGTTGGAGCTTGGAATTAAGCTTAATAGTACTTCATGTGCACTCATGCTCTTTATCATGCTTGCCATCTTCTCTTCATCTCCTTGCTTCATCCTCTTCAAGCCTAAGAGCATATCCGTTTCTTCTAGGAGTATAGTGGCTTCAAAGGTGGAAAATAAGAATGTATGTGTGGAAGGATGCCATATTTCTATAAGGGCTCCCATGGCGGCCCAATCTAGGTGTACATTGTCATAATGTTTGGTATGTGTGACCAAGCCTAGAAGGTGCCATCTAGAGAGGTAAGTCCTCATGTCAAGGGAAAGTTTTGAAAGAAGGAGGGGTAGCCATTTGATCTTGGTGAACCTTCTTTCCCCCGGGATGTTTGGATAATCCTGAAGAAATCAAAAGAAGAAAAGAAGAGAAGAAGGAAGAGCATGATCAGAATTTTAGAAGAAGGGTAGTAGTAGAAGCTTAATTCAAATTCAATCTTGATACTTACTTGATTGGCAGCTATTCTCCCACTTATATGGCCCTCAATTTCTGAGATTCTTTGAAATCCCACCTTAGTTTTCTTCAAGGGTCTTTGAAGAATCCTCTCCATAGCTCTTTCACTGTTCTACTGCAGCCGAACTTCAGTATTACTGCTTCTGTTGCTGTCTCGACAGGCTCGCACGGTAGTCTTTTTAGCTTGATGTGTTTTAGCAGAGCAGGTGCCTCTTATTTATAACTATTGAAGCTCTGCTTGGAGGTCGAAGAGAGATATTCATATTTGAGTTTGATTGGGTCTCTGGAGTTTTGTTCCGAACAGGAAACGGGGCACTGAAGTTGCAGACAATTGACGACAGTACCATTGTCGTCATTTACTTGAATCGCGACACGGGAAATGTCGTTAATGTCGTTATTTATTTAACGCCCTTTCGCTCAGGCGTCATTTCCAGTACGGTTCCGAGTTAAACATGGAGGTTAATTAGCGACCCAAGAGCTATTGTCATTCCCCTTTTTAGAGCCTCTGCACGGAGTCGCTATTTCTTGAGATAAATATTTTGAGTTGTTCTATGGCGTTGTGATTATCTGGTGAACTTACATTCTTATATGTCTTGATGAATTGATCATACCATGAATTTTTGTTGCGCTAATGATCTTTGAGCGCAGGAAAAGAACAGGCTATGCAGATATTGAGGCGCCCGGATCTCCTCATGTAGGCATTTTTACTATATGATACTTACTATATTATAGCATATCAAGGACCTTGTGGTCCTGATGAACCTGGAATTTGAGTTCCCCTTCATAAAAAAAAATAGTGATAATTCTAGGGGAGTCTTGATCACATGGATACGCCATTGAGTCATTTAAGGCTTGGGACGATGGTTCTAATTTTTGAGTTGATGCGTGGATAAACGGGCTTCGGCTTAGTGTCAGCTCAGAGAATTGCATTCCTGACCAAGTCTGGATGGCCTAGCAATATTATCCTTGATTGTTTTCTATTTTTTTTTATTTTTACCCTTTTCTTTTAGCCCAGCATGCATCATGTAGGACTTTGAGCTTTAATGGTGTGAAAATCTTCATAATTAGCCAGTAATGAGGGCCGCTCGCTCTTGACTTGAATTGACATGAGATATTCCATTCAAATTTGAGTACTATGTGCTCCTTGAAGTCGCTCAGGCTGGTTCCTTGAAAGCATTCAGTCACTGGATTCCTATTCCTATTTCTTTTCTTTCACCTTGGTTGTAGCACGTCCACATTGGCTGGTAATCGCTCTCTAATGGTGTCTCTCCTTTCGTGCCCGCGTGCACATCTCATCTTCATTAGCTTAGTTCTTTCATCTAGTTCATTGTTGTTTTCTCGTAATCATCCGAGGTTGTTTCATTCAGAATTGTGGAAAGATTTCTAGCACTTATTGTCAGAGGTGTGTCACATCACACCTTGGCATCTACTTTTTAGTCTGTTCCTACTTCATTCCGCTTGTTGCACTTTCACCTCATTCCGTCTCGCTCCCTTGCAAAGCAGACGACAAGACGGGGCAGCTGCAGACACGCCAAAATCGATGTTATGTTGAGTAAATCTCATGTTGCAATATAATGCCCCAAAGTGGACTTCAATACTGGCACAATATGAACTTTTTCCAATTTATTTAGAATTTTTCTGGTTTATTTGTAATTAGCGACCGTCGGCAAGGCATCATTTATCTGGCGACTCTATGAGGTGTCGTTATTTCAATTAATAGGCGACCATCCGCGCAGACGTCATTTCCTGGTTTTACGAATCCTAGTTAAAATAAAATTCAAGGAATTAATGCCCTGTTGCGCAGGCGCTCATTAATTGACGCCATTTCATGGAGGCGTTATTTCTTATTTTTTAAATATGGAAAGTCATTTATTTCTATAAATTATCCAGGAAATAGCGACTGCGTGCGCAATCGTCATTTTAATTAACGACCACCCTAGAGTCGTCATTTACTTCAGAGTCCGTTCCTGATACTGCTTCCTCGCGGAGCAATCCTTCTCCTTTTTGATCCCAATCCTTTCTATGAAGTAAATCCACATTCTAGAGGTTTTTCCCTTGTTTTGGTCCCATTGGAACTGGGTCTTAAACCCTATAAATACCCTTCCTTGAAGGCCACCCCGCGAGAGAGAGAAGTTTTCCTTCGAGAGAGAAGTTTTCCTTCGACAGAGAAGTTTTTTTTCTTCGGCAGTCATAGTTTCTTCTGGCTACAAGAGAGCGATCAGAGTTTTTACTAACAAGTTTTTTTGCAGGCTGCGTTTCTACAGCGTCTTTATAGCCCTCTCTTCTGCGCCAGTGCCTCCTACAGCTGAACTCTCTTTCTTTTCTCCTTTGCTGCTGCAGCAACAACAAAAAGGCCTCTTTCTCTTTAGTTTTTTTTCTTTTTACTATCTCACGCATAACACAGCATACTAGCCATCTTGCTAGAGAAACACTCATCATATATCTTGCATATTACATCTCTACACATCAGTTTATTTGCATCCATAGCATATTATTCCCTACCCTTTTGTTCCCTTCTAAAGGGGTTTTTAAACAAAACACACAAGGTGTGTTGATGCCCATATTGCATAATTTTATTTTCTTTGAGCATTGATACTACATGCTTTGGCTAATCATTATTTCTTTGTTGTCTTTGCTTGTCTTATAAGGGTAATCAAGAGTAAGAACCCCCTTCATCGACCGGCCGGTAGAAGGAGGAAGTGCAACTCACAATCTCACCCGCTTCACAAGGTACATGCGATCACTTTCTTCTTTTTGAGGTAACCCCTCTGGCGATCACACTCCTTTAGAGCATCACATGCTCCCTTTCTATTCTCCTCTTTTTATTTCTCATACTTATATAATCTTATTTTTAAGAAATTAAAATTTCCTTCTTTTTAATGTCTATGTGACACGTTCACAATTCAAATATTCTCAAAAAGTTGCATACTGTTCAAAATCCATAAAAAATGGAATACTTTTCAAAACCCCTAAAAATTTTCATACTAAAAAAATCCAAAAAAAATACATTATATTTTTCTAATGGTATTTTTTTTGCATGGACAATTCCTTTGTAAGGACCAAGAACACGGGATGGGTCTTCTTCATTCATTGCTATCAATCTTTTGATTCTTCCCAATATTCTCATGATATGTCACCCTGGGCACTTCGATCATCATCTCTCCATCATTTTGAGCAATTCATGTCAATTTGATCATCCCTGTCACTTGGGGTATCACTCTGATTATTCACGTCAATCTTATTATCTTTGTTGCTCTGTACATCACTCCAATCATTCAAGAGCCAACTTCTCTGACTATTCCTACTAGCTTTGCTCAACCATTAAGACATCATCCTGATCTTTTATGCATAAATCTTCTGATTTGCTAAGATTGTCATCCTCATGATGACATTGAACAAAAATACTTGGAATGCTCTCCTACTTTACGACTTTATATATGATGCTTTTCAATGCTATGCAATGTTGTTGAATGTTTCGATTATGGTTTCGTGCTTAAACTGCTATTCATTACTTATGTTTCATCATATCTTGGCTAATGAATTTTGAGCGCAGGATAAGAAGCTTTTCTTGGTCCCACCATATGGGTATCACCATCTTTGGTCCCACGGTGCTTGCACCTTATCTCTCAGTTCTCTCATGCTTATTGCTATCACCATCTCTCCTTGTATGAATTTTCTTACTATATGTTATATACGCTACTAGATTATATCAAGGACCTTGTGGCTTTGGTAAATCTAGAATCCGAGTTCCCCTTCATTAAAAACGATGATGATTCCATAGGAGTCTTTGTCATACGGATAGGCCGTTGAGCCGTCCAAGATTGGGGACGATGGTTCCCTTTTCGCAAGTTGGTGCATGGATAAACGGGCTTCGGCTCAGTATCAGCTCGCGAAATCAGTTTCTTGACTCAGTCTTGGCAGCTTAACAATATTATCCTTGATTATTTTATATTTTCATTTGCTTTAATTTTCCCTTTTAACCCAACATACATTCATGTAGGATTTTGAATCAACGTTGGAAAATCATTCTGATAAGTTGATTTTAAGAATCAAACTGATCTTAATCTTTCTAGATATGAGATATTCATTGTCGAAATTGAATCCTCAATTTGTCATGTCGCTGTTTTGGAATGTTTTCTCGAAAGCTCTTTGTTTAGATTTCTATCCTCTATTTTTACTCTCTTTTTCCTTAGATCCGCTTTAGCTATACCACGTCCACATTAGTTTGTAACCACTCGCCAATGGCGAAACCTACAGGTTTGTGACTTGGGGTACTTCCACCACGCTGGAAATTGATCATCTTCTTTTATCTCCCTCGTGCCTGCGTGCACACTCCCTCTTTTATCCAAACATTATTGCTTTCATTGAACTTCCCAAAATTGCTTCATCTCGTGTTTTGGATTTAATTCTCATCAGGTGATGTTGATCGCGTGTCTTATCACACCTTGGCATCTACTTTTCAGTTCACTATATTCTCTTGCAAAGTAGACGCCAAGGCGGGACAGCTGTAGACACGCTAAAATTGACATTACTACGAGTACATCTCATATTACCTCATAATGCCCTAATTTGACCTCTAAATTGACTTTGTTTGAGTTATTTTTCTAACTTTTCTTGGATTTCTCCCTTTTTTCTACTTTTTCTTATTTTTTCCCTATTTTTTAGATTTTTAGGTATTTTTCTCTATTTTTACGGATTTTTAAAGAATTAACGACCAGAGGGGAGGGCGTCATTTGATTTTAAAGAATAAATAAAAAACAAAAAGGGAAATGACGTCTCTTTAAGGAGGCGTCCATTCAATTTGGAATTTTTTATATTAAATTTCAAGGCCTCTTTCAGGGGTGTTTTGGTGGCCATCTGGGTGTCAGAAAAATATGAAAAAATAGGAATTAGAGTCAGCACAATCATATGCACATTCACCGAAAAAATAAATAAAAAATAATAAGAAATGAGAAATGGCCCTTTTTTGCAGAATCTGAAATAGCGCCCCTCACGGGGGCGCCCTTTCAAATGACGCCCGAACGAGGGGCGCCATTTCATTTTTTGGCTTTTTTTCTTTTTTTGATTCGCGACACTTTGTAAAGTGGCTATTTTAAATAACGCCTGATTTTTGAATCGTGCCGGAACCCCGTTCTTTCTCCATTTTGAGCACTTTTCCACTTCAGAAAGGACTCTAATGGCTTTCCATGATTGGGAGGATTCCTTCCAATATTTATCTCCTACTAAAACTGGGTTATCCCAATTTTACTTGGATTAAACCCACCGAATTCTTCCCTATAAATAGAGCCCTGCGACTCTTGTTAGGAGGAGAGATTTTCAATTTACAGGGGGAGGTGCTGCTATTTCTTGGCTGGAGGAGGGAATACTCTCTGCCTGCATAGCTTCATCCTTTTGAAGCAGACTTCCTCCCCATCGCGCATCAAATCCACAGGAGAAACCTCCCCAGGCTCCTCTATTTCCTTCTCTGTTTCTTTTGTTTATTTTATTGCATTAAGGCATGCATGCATTACATTACATATTCATCACTTCCTCAACCACGTTGAGCCTCCATAGTGCAACACTTGCACATTTTATCTTCTTTATTTTGATATACTTCATTCATCATCATAAATTTCCCTACCCATCGCATGGGGTTTAAAAGGGCAACACCCACAAGGTGTGCTCTAGTCCATATTTTCACATTTATATTTATATTATGGATTTGATACTACACCTTGAGTTTACTAATTACATTTCATTGGTTGTTGTCTTTGTTTCTTGCATGGGGTATCAAAGAGGAACTCCCTCCATCGGACGGCCGATAGGAAGGGAAGGAAATCACTCACATCTCCCACGCTTAAGGGTATTTATATCGCGATCCCTCCTTTATTTATTGATTATATCATTTGAGGCCCACGGTCTCTGGTGATCATATTCCATATAGCACCACGTGCTTCTCTTTGCCTTTCATTGCTTGCTTGCTTTTCTTTTATTTTTAATTTTAGTGGATTTTTAATTAGATCTACAGTCGTGTGTGTGGCCTGTGGATTGTGAGTCCAGTCACCCAGCCTGGGGCTGGAGGGTTTCTAATTTCTTTTTTCGAGGGAATGGTCTCAACAGTTGTGAACTGCTTCGTGAGTCATCATGCCTAGGTTTCTGACCCTAGGGTTAGGGCAGATTGATGGCATGGCGCCGTTCGGTGCAACGGTCTTGACCTTGAGTCTTGTGACTCAAGGACCGTCAGATTTAGTGAGTCTAGAGGACTGTCCAGAGTCCAGTGGCTTGGTGCCACTTGCTTCTTCGTGACTTTCTCGCAGGGTGCGTGCGTGTTTCTCAGAGTTTCTCCTCATAGAGTGGTCACATCAGTGACTCCCCACTTGTCGTAGCCTTCCGACACGCGCGTGGTCCCACCAGGGAGTGGTGGCGGGGCTTGACCCGATAGAGACGATTTTTAGACTGGTTACGAAGGGCCCTATGTCTTGCAGCCAGAGTCCGACTGAGGGGAAAACCAATCAGAGGGCCTGACCTGAGACGTGTGGTCAGTGTGTGCACACGTGGTTGGGGGCAGTTGGACCCGCGCTGACGAGCGCGACCCCAGCTAGTTCTTGTTCTGTGTTCCTAGTTACTATACGGTGTTCTTGGATCTGCCCGGGGCATCGCAGTGAGATACCTGAGGCAATGGACTAAGTCGTCAGTGGACGCATCCGGCCTTGCTTTTGGTGGGCAGGTACTCCCGTCACGTGAGTCGTGACTCTCCTATTTTCAGGTTTTGTTTCCCGTCAATGAGACGTGGTTCCTCGACAGTTTCCAAGAGTGTTCCCGAGGTAGAGGTCTAGGGTTTCCGATGAGCGTCACCGAGGGTTTTCCCTAGACGGTGTTAGGTCCACGACTACGAGGTCGTGATTGTTTCTTCTGGCGCCGTAGCCAGAGGTTCTCCCGTTAGTTCGGTAGTCCCCCGACTATGAGATCGAGGCGTGTTTTTCCAGTACAGTAGGAGTAGCTGTAGTGCCGAGTTTTGACCGGCCACCGGTTCGCTATTCCTGCTATAGTTGTTACTGCTTTCCTTTCCACTACTGCCGTTGTTCTCGATTGGGGTTCCGTGGGACCGCTACTGAGCCAGTGACAAGAGGCTCACCCCTACTTTTCAGGTGCAGCGGTTCTTCCTCGAGGTTCAAGGGTGCTATGTGGAGGTTCTTAGTTGCCAGCTTGCCAGGCCGAGTGTTCACTTGGTGTTGGGTACGTTCTTCTACCTTAAACTATACTTTCTGTTGAACTAGACTCTATTGTTGTAGTTGTTTATTTATTTCTGTTAATTGTTGAATTTTCCTACTTTATTTCCTATTTCTTTGTACCTCCATACTCCTTTTCAGCCCTTCCGAGCCCTCCCAGCTCGTGGGCGGTGGGCCATGATTCAAATGGTATCGGGTTCTTCCCAGTATCCACATCTTGGGTGTTACAGTTGGTATCAGAGCAGTGGTTGTCGACGTACATGGGAATTTGAGATATTGCAGTGATCAGAGAACATAAGGTCCAGTACAGTTGGCAGCTGGCTTAAGGTTTTGTGTTTGTTTTCCGCTTGATTTCTCGCTTGAGAGCTTGAGTGCGCTGTGCGGTGCTGTGAAGGTGGTTGTTGTACGCGGCTTTCGTGCCGGTGTGGGGCCCAAGATATGTGATAGAGAGATTTCTTCCGGATAGGTTGTGGCCCCGGTTGTGCTGTGTTGGGCAGAGGTTGTCGATAGGCGCAGATCTGCAGTGTTGCATTCGAGGAATTTGTAGCGAGGTCAGGTGGCTGGCGAGGACTGTTCGTAGTTAAGTGGCCGTGAGCGTGCTCTAAGGGAGTTTTTATTGGTCTGGCCACTCCAGCTTGAGGTTTATCCAGCCCCTGAGGTGTTAAGATTGTGGTTTAAGGTGGCAGAGCGGGTGTTCTGATCGAGAGGTGCGCTCGGGTGAGGGGAGGACCTTCTCGATGAGTTGTTGATTTTCGAGCCTGATGTCCTCGTCGTGCTCTGTGACGTCAGAAATGACGTGTCAGTCTCGATTATTTTTGTGGATTTCAAGATAGGATTGGGCAGAGTTGTCCCAGTAAGTTCTTGCTCCTGCGACTCTGCGTGTGAATAAATTGTGTTCGCCCTGGATTTGGTTTGAGATATGAAGGTTCTACGGCGAGTTTGGGACTCGAGGATGAGCATTGACGGTTGTCGATTATGGCTCATGTTGCGGCTCTTGGCGTGGCGTGTTGCAGTTCAAGGAATCACAGTGGTGGTGCATCGAGAGATGCTGTGATTGTGATCCGACGTGACACTCGTCGAGTGTGTCGGAGGCGCCGACCTGATGGAAGCAAAGGTTTTCTTGGTACTGGAAGGTGCTGCTCCCAGTATGCGGGAGGTTCGAGGTTAGGTCGAGCGTGAGAAATTCTCCATTGGTCAGAGGTGGGTTGGTTTCTCCTTAGGTTGGAGGAGATCACATTTTGCCAAGGTTCGTCATCTTGCTTTATGTTTCCGGATTTGGTTGGCCTATGTGTGTCATGGGATCCGTGCAAGACGTGTCCTATGTTTTGGCAAGGTGGTTGCCTGTGAGAAGTCCTACCCAATTCCCTTGTTGTGTGAGGGTGTGTTGGCATTGTTCTGGAAGGACGAGTGCCGGTTGGGTGGTGTTCATGAGAATTCTTAGCTGGTGTTGGAATTTTTCGATTCGTTGCGGATCGGAGCCTGCGGAGTCGCAGAGGGTTGCCAGATTAAGAGAGAATCTGTGCTTGGGGTTCGAGGTAATGGAGCTTTCCTCACCCTATTTTCTGAGGTTGACCAGCCAAGTTGTAGATTATCGGGATGGCGAGTCCCAAGTTGCCGTGTTGGCTGTGCATGTGGATCAGAGTGCACAGCGGAAGCGTGGTGGGCTGTGGACGTCAAAAAATGACGATGATGATCATACGGCACTCACGTCTACGTGTTCAAGCGCAAGTCGAAGACGGGAGGGCCGAACAAACCCATACCTTGCCCAACTAGGATGAGAACTCACTTGGTGGTCGGCCATCCATTAAGGAAGCCCCCGGGCAGAAGATACGGCCACAACTCTGCGATCGACCATGCCGAGAGCTGAATCAAAGAAAAGTCGGGAACTCGGGCGCAGCTCGACATGCACCGAAAGTCACGCAAAGTCTGGACCGAGCCCCAGAAGCTACGAACGGAACATTACGAGGCCATGCATCGCAACTAAAACATTCAGAGAATGCCAATGTTCATATAAATGGCCGCGACTTCAAAAAGAATCCATTCGGTGCTTAAAACGGCGCGGAAGGGCCTTAAACCGGCGCGCCTTAAATCGGCGCGCCCCTTGCTTTTACGGCACGCCCCCCTTTATGCTCTAATACGGTGCCACTTTGCAAAGATTTAATCCGGCGCATCCCCGGCCGCGCCGTTTTAGCCAAAGTGCCCGTCATGCCCATTTTAAAAGCTTCTCCTTCAAATACTAAACGGCGTGGCCATCTTTTTTGAAGGCCAAAAACTTAATACGGCGCACTACTTTTGGAGAAGCCATCACAATATCCTCTTCTTAATAAGGCGCGCCAAATGCAGATGAGTTTAACATCATCCTATCCCGTCTGCCGACCGATGCTCTGTTTGGCATAAATGCGACGCACAAAGAACATTCAATGCCCGGTGCTCTGTCTCTACCTCCGTTCGACAGCACAGAAGCGGCAACGGCGAAGTAGGCCCTGGCAAATCTGCGAACATCCCATCCTCAGATGAGCAGCAGCGTACGGTACGAATCAGCAGCATCCAGCGCAATACGTCGAGTTCAGACTTCGTCGCGGACGAGGTGGAAGTGGCATGAACTCTCCTCAACGTCCGTTCTATAAAACGACATGTCTGAGGAAGGAAAAAGGGGCTGGTTGGTTCGGCTAAGGTCTCCTGCGTCCGAAGAGAAGAAGAAGCTCCATCCATTCACATCTACAAGGTGAAGAAAAAAGAGAGAGCGGGTGAGAGAGAGAGGGGGGGAGGTGCTTGTGCTCTGTTCCTCCTTCTCCCCCACCGGTGTATCTTCTTCCCCCCCCCCCCCACCTCAACGCATAGCTTTTTTTTATCTTCTCCGTTCTATTCTTCCCTGTGCTTTGGGGGTAGATCCCTTTTTGTACCTCTCTTCCCTCCTTTCCCTTGAGGATGAATAAAAGAGTGGCTTTGTAAGCATGCGCAGTGTTTTATTGCTCTGATCTGGCTTCCCCTTTCCTTCAGTTTTCTTTCTCTCAATTTTCTGCATCACCCGGGGTCCTTGGGAGCTTGCCCCTTTTGTGGCATGAACTTTGAGGGAACCTATTCGAAGGGTGAATACTCATAGCTAATCATGGCGAACATCTGTCCCCGTGGAACTTCCACAAAATCACCACCTGTAAGCTGCTGGAACTCTTGAAGGTTGGTCCTCGAGTCTCCACACGCACTTATGGGTTAACGGAGGCCTCACTCCGAGTTTTGAGGTTCACCAAGGAGCAATCCATTTGGTGTTCCCAATTTTTCTCTGGCAAGCTTCAGTCTGGGGGAGATGCTGCCTAAATTTCGTCAGGCCAAGAACACTTAAGAACAAGCGAACAAACTAAGTTCCCCGAAGATAAGAATAGCTCATGTCTGAAGCCGCCTTTGAAGCAAACTGAACTTCCAAGCTCCTGCATAATAAGCCCCTTCTACCAAAAGCACTCAACTCTCGTGCTAATTCACCTTAACAAACATTCAAAACACTTACACTCCTCTCTACAAACCCAATCCATCAATGGGATGAGCAGATCAATTATCAAAATAACCTAGGGTGAAAGAAAAAAGAAATAGAACATAAAAATCGCAAGACCTTATCCGGCGTGGGCTAATCGCGCGTGGTACCCCCCCGCGCCGGTTTAACCCCACACTAAAAACCACTCTCAAACTCTTGTAATGAATAGTGCGTGCTCCCATTACTTTATGAGCCTAAATCCGGCGCACCCCCTATCCTTGCCTTTAATCAGTGCGCCCCCCGTGATCCCTAAACCCGCGCGCCCTCCCTTGTATCATGCTAAACAGGCGCGCGCGCCCCCTCTCTTCCTCATACCCATTTAACCGCGCGCCCCCTCTCTTCCCTCATACCCATTTAACCGGCGCGCCCCTTGGCATTCCTTAAACCGATGCGCCCTCCTCCATCTGTTACTCCGACGGGCTTCGTAAGAAGTCAATCAACCAAATAAAAGAAATAATAGAAGGGTTTAAGCTAATGAGTAAAACAAATGAAAGGAACAGGGAGCCGATAATCAAAGTTCCTCCCGCTATGATCAAAATTTTGATCCGGGGGCTCCGCCCCCCGAACCGCCGCAAGGGGCGCTTGCCCCCCTTGACCCCCGCGACCTGACCGTGCAGGTCGATCCGCTGTGCGAGTGCGTATGTTGGCGAGTCCGGGCTTCACACTTAACAATTCGCTCCCCGACTGTGCATGAAGAGAAAGCAATAATGCCCCATGGTATCGGACATGGACCTCGGAACCCCCGACATGGTCACAGTCCGAAACCATCTTGGGCCAATAGTTCGTTAAAACTGACCCACCTCTACCGGGATTCGATCCTGCACCCACATTAAACTTGCCGAGCCTACGGCAAACATCTGCGTAGTTTTGTCACCATCTTTTATGCTACAAACACGGACTTCAGTCCGGAGATGAAACGGTCCATGAGTGACCCACATATATGTATCTATGAAGATTTACGCCCCAATGTGGGTTTTTTTAAACGTGATCCGAGATCTTTGCTCTCGCTTTTTTACCATGAATTTCATGCCATAGGGCCCTTATTCCCGACAATCAATCAAGGGTGTTCCCCCGTATGGGGGATGTAAACAACGCCGTGGCCTTTATGGCACGACGGGTTTTGGTCCCGACCCGAACCACACAATCATCTGATTAGTCAGAGCGCACGCACTATGGGCTTCCATGAAGCCCGCATAAATCATCACTTTGGTGACTAGCACGCCCATGCACTTAATAAACCTAATAAACGAATAAACATACGACCTTTCAATAAAAAGTGCGTCCACAAGTCTGGCACGCCCGGTGGGACGGAAATCACCCTTCATCTCTTTGCCGGGACTAAGGCCCTACGGCCCCTTTCTTGTAATACTAATTGTTTGATTTGCAAATGCAGGTTGCATTTCGGACACCAGGATGGCCCCCACGTTCGGTCAACAGGCCGTCGAGAGCCATGTTCGAAATGGCTACTTGGCCGTCCCCCTCAGCTTCGGGAGCTTCCCTCCCGCGGTAGGCTTCCCCAACTTCCTCGGGGTAGCCTTCACGAACCTGCTGGACGTGGAAGCGTCTGACAGGACTGAAAGCAACGCTCCCATCCAGGGGGCCGCCAAAGCTGCTGCCGACCGATCAATGGCCGAAACTTCCAAGACCGTCCCGACTGGGACGCTGAGCTGCAACGTGCACCATGTGCACCAAACTGTCGGCCCATCTCACCAGGGGTCGGCCTCTCACCAGAGGAGGCTCCGGAGGAGCCACGCCACGACATCACCCCGAGGCCGGTTCTCCAGCACCGACAAGTCTGCTGTCATCGGGGCTGTCTGAGTGCATCTTATCGGACAACGTTCTGAGGTGATCCCGGATTGCATTGTACCCACCGTACCAGTGCAACTCTTTTCAGGCACTGGAGAAGATGAAGGGAAGATGACGCCCGCCACTCTGGCCCCAGCGCCGCAGCATCAGTCGGCCTCCAGGCCCACCAAAGCTAAGCAAGTTTGGGTTCCCAAGGGGGCCCGGTTCACCTCGCCATGCCAAGCAGGACCCAGTACCTTCTGCCCGGCAAGGGCGCAACAAGGAGATCGGGTCAAGACATCGACCCCCGTCTGCCAGCCGACATTGACTACACCGGCCCCGCCAGAGAACACTACCGTCGTGACACTATCGACGTCGCTATCAGGCTGCCCGTGCAGAGCCTGCAACCCACATGCCCGCTACTGTTAATAGGGCAACATCACCAGCCTCTCCTCCTGACCAGGACTGGGAAGGAGTAGAGCAAGCCATGAGGAACTACTTGCGGGGCCCGGGGAGCACTCCCCTGGGTCGCCAGAGATTGCTGGGGGCAGTAGCCTCCGCCTTTGAAGAAGAAGAGACTCGGCCGGTGCCCAGTGCCGAGTCAAGAAACTGCTCTGAGGAGCGTTATCAGTCCCCGCTGAGGGAAGAAGTGAAGCCGCGGAGATCGGTCTTTGACAGATTGGTCTTTCCGGGTAGGCCGTCGAGAAGAACAACAAGAAGAGGCAGAGACCTAAGGGTTTATACCTGCAATATGGCAGGGGTATCTGGCCGGTACGGGGCTCTACCAACCGAGCCCGAAGAAGTGGCCAGGCTTGCCACAAGGCCAGGACCTCTTACCAGAAGAGGGAAAGCGGCAGCTGAGAAGACACAAGTCCACACTGGAGAGCTGACTATGAGGAACCTCAATGGCCTTGGCTGCCAATGTTATTACAGAAGGCACGCGGGAGGACCATCCACTTCATCCGAAGAGGTGCCGATCGAAGAAAGAGGGGGCACCCCTAGCCTTTCCATGAACGACCCCGCGGTATTGCATATGATGCAGCAATATCAGCGGGAGATCGAATTGTTAAAGAAGCAATTGACTGAAAGAGCTGCTCAGCCCTCGACATCCGGGCAGACTGAAGCATTGCCAGAGACCCCTGGGGGCAACGGTCAGGCCTCGGAAGCTTCTCCACAGGCGACGTGTCTCCCCCAATACCTACCTACACTGGTGGCGTACCCCTGCATCAGCCACATCATATCACACCGGCCCCGCCACCGAACTTGCCATTCCAGGGGTCCACTATTGCACCTCAGGCGACAGTACTAACAACGCCGCTGGCGCAACCGGCCCATTTCTACCCAAGTCCGGTCGACCCGGCAACAGTGAGCAGACTGATGCTCGAACAAATGATAGAGATGAAGTTGGCAGAAAGGAGCGATGGCGATCACACGCCATTCGATGTATATCGGGTACCTTACCCGGCGCACTATGCTGCAAGGAGGCTACCGGCCGGCATCACCAAGCCGCCGAAATTTGAGAAATTCAATGGGCAAGGGTCTCCCAGGGAGCACATTGCCTACTATGTGAATGTTATGGGGGACTTAGCGGCGGATGAAGCTTATCTCCTCAAATTCTTTGGCTCGACACTTACCGGGCTCGCTTTCGAGTGGTACTCGAGCTTGCCCGCCGGGTCCATTGCAGACTGGCCCGATATGCAGAAGAAATTCAAGGAAAGGTTCTACATAGCTGAGCGGAGGTAACCGTGGCAGAGCTTTACGCCACGAGATAGAGAAATGATGAGTCGGCACTCGACTACATAAAGAGGTGGAGGAACCTCAGCATGAGGTGCAAACGTCCCCCGCATCAGGAGGACGCAGTGCAGATCTGTAAACAGAATCTGAAGAAGGAAATCCTTGAGAGGATGATCGGTGCTGAGGTAAGGTCATTTGACCGTCTGAATAACATAGTGGCAGAGATTGAGGCATTCCTTGCTCGATACTCTTCTGCTCCAGCTGCATCGAGCCAGAGGGCCAGACAGGCTGAGAGAAGACCAACACCGCCAGAAGTTCACACACTGGACTTCGAAGCTTTCGAGAGACAGAAAGAGAAAGCCAAGGAAACAGACAACCCTCCTCCGCCCAGATCTACTGAACGGCGGGAAGGTCCCTCCCTGAGGGAGAAAATGAGGAAGAAGTTGTATTCTTTTCCTCGAGATAAGTCCCGGGTCCTATTTGAATGGGCTACCAGGTACAACAAGATCACATTACCAGACCCAAAGAGGCCCGGTGACTTGAAGAAGAGGGATGACCCTCGCTTTTGCCCGTACCATCAGATGCTTGGGCATACCATTGAGGATTGTTACATCTTCAAGGATGTCATTGAGTCCTTAATCAAGAAGGGAGAGCTGGACATGGGGGAGCTCAAGGTGGACCCTCCACAGCCACATGAGATGCCGAACCTCGACACCACTGTCAACATCGTATCTTTATACCAGCAGTTGCCTGAAGAATGGGCGGAGGCCAGTACACAGGCCACTTATGAAGCCTTCGTCATGGCGCCAGCTCAAGATCAAGGGGGTTGGCAGGCTGCGTCGACGAAGAATAGAAGAAGAAGACAAGCCCCCCGGCTCACTCCGGAGGTTCACATAAGAGGCATTACACCCCGACCAGCACCGCCACTGGTGACACCCATTTGGCATGACACAACCCCCCGGCTGGTCATGAGACGCCCTACTCACAATAAGAAAAAGCACATCCGATGCGGGTGCACAAAGAAACAAGTCCTGTGGTAGAAAGGCTCCAGGCCATTATTGATGGGCTTGAAGACTATGAACAGCCCGAGATCCAGCCTATGGAGTTGAAGGAGTATGTCCCTTGGGAGGAGTTCGAGTCACTCGAACTAGCTCCAGAAGCAGGAGCCGAGACGAAAGAAGAGCCTCTCTTGTGGGGTGAGCTTCCCCAAGAGCAGTTGCCAGCCACTGAAGAGAAGAAGAAAAAGAAGAAGAGAAGACCTAGAAACAAGAAGAAGAGTGGGGTAACACCCTCTCAGCATTATTTGACACAGTCCTCTCCCTGAGAGAGGAAGAACAAGAAGTGCCTGTCGAGCCGTCAGAGGTGAATCAGGCTGAAGCATCCACCTCCCAACATGCCACCAGGTCGGGAAGGAAGTGGGGACGTCCTCCTCAGGCCAACCACAACATCCTATTCAGGGGATAACAACCGTATCACATCCCTGAGCCTAGGGTCTAAGGCCTGGAGATTCCCCCTCCCTTAGGTCTCTACCCCAGAGAACTGGTCGGCTAGGCCGCCCCTTCATTTATTGAATTTCTTACGACTCAGAGCGGGAAATAGTCATGCCCCCGCGAGTCCCAGCAAGCCAAAGAGGTAGGTAGCCCCTCAGACCCGTTGGTACTGACTCCTCCTCGGCCAAGGGAAGAACCTGACAACACCCCGAACCTTGTCGAGTTCATGAAAGAAAAGGAAGTGACCCAGCAGGCTCCGCAAGCTCAAGCGGCACCCGACCCAGTCGGAAGAGGCACCCGCCGAGCCAGCTCCCCAGGTTAAAAGTGGAGGTAGGCGCAGTAGAGCCGAAGAGATGAAGTTGCTCGAGGTCCGAGCCAGCAACATAATAGTCAATCACCTGAAGAAGATCCCAGCCAGGTTCACCGTCTGGGAAATCTTATCTCTAGATGAAGAGACACGGAAAGCCGTCATTGCTGCACTCCAGACGCCAGCATATGTTGAAGCCTGCCTTGCAGAAATGTCACCTGAAGTAGCTGTGGCCTTCATAGAAGAGGATATGCTTCTACCTACCTGCAGTCACAACAGGCCACTCTACATGAAGGGGCAGCTGAATGGGCATCCCATCAACCGAGTATTGATCGACCCTGGGGCAGCAGTGAACATACTCCCCTACCAGGTGTATCAGAAACATTACTTTGACGTACACTTGATTGAGGTCAAGAATTTCAAGATTGCTAGCTTCAACCAGAAGTGTGAGGTCCCTATGGGGGTCGCAGAGTTCAACATCTCCCTCGGCGACTTCACAACCAAGGTCCAGTTCCATGTGATCAACTCCAACACCTCTTACAAGGCGTTGCTCGGCTGACCTTGGCTGCATCGAAACAGGGTGGTACCATCCACTCTGCACCAATGCATCAAGTACCCGGGCAACGGGAAAGAGGAGAGAATCTTCACCGACCTCCACCCTTTCGAAGTGTTTGAATGTCACTTGTCGGACGCTACTTTGTATTTGAAGAAGCCGAAGCAAGCTTCCCAAGTCACTTATGACAAAGGAAAGAAGAAAGCAGAGCCTGACAACTGGTTCCCTCTACCACCGCCAGGCTATGTGGCTCCCCCTCAGGTGTCATTTGTCTCTGAAGCAGAAGGGGTGATCAAAGCCACTCCCCTTCCCATCTATCCTACACCAAGGGACACCATACCTCGAAGACTTGCTGGAAGACGTTAGGGTCCCGCCCGGGATCATCATGCCCCTCGCAGAAGCTGACTGCCAGGTGGTCGAACCATTAAAGACCTTCGAGGTGCCTAACCTCGGGGGCCCATCTACCATCTTCTATGTAGCCAAAGAGCACCCGGTCAGAGGGGATGATGATTGTAGACTCCGTAGCGAGCTGCACGACCCACTCGTCCCGATCATGGGACTTCCTGACATATCCGGTCGTGCAGTCAAGATGACAAGAAAACAGGGGATCCCTCTTCGTCAGCTCTCTAGTCAGAAAGAAATGTTTAAGAAAATGTGAAACCCGCCAAACCTGGACCGGAGGTTGTTGCAGATCACCTGACACCCGGGTTTGGGTTTCTCAATAGAAGACTCCTATGCCGATGTGATATCAGTCTCAACTCCAATGGCAGTAGCCCCGCAGGCAATGCAGGCTTACGAGAACCCGAAGACCGTCGGCGCCATATGCCCTCGGCCGACGAAGATCAAGATGATGAGGTGTTCCTATGGAACCCACCGCCCTGCAAGAACAGGGGGGAAGGTCTCGCCCTCTTCTGAGGGATCAACCTCGAATAGTTCCAAAAACAGGGCACCACTGCCCTCGCCTGTCATTGTTGCAAAGGACAGGGAGGCAAGTCTGACTCTGGGCCCCACTCGGTGTGACTCTGCCCTGTTTGCCCTGTGTTATCAGCAGTAGCGGGAAATTGAGATGTTAAAGGCTCGGTTGGCCAAAGTGACTGCACTTGTGTCTAACTTAATCGGGGGCATCTTCCACTAGCAAAACATCGGCATGCACCAGTACCCGAACACCATCCCGAATGCCCCCATGCACTTGAAAAAGGAGGCAAGGGATGTGGCTGTTTCTCCAGTCAGACGACCGACCGAGCGAAGTCCTACACTGCAAGAGAGGATGCAAAGGACTTACTCTTTCCCGAGGAATAAGACCGAGGAATCTTTGATTAGGCTTGCTACTACGGAAAGGCCTCCCTCCTGAGGTCTAAGAGGCTGCAAGATGCTCGCAGAAGTGGTGATCCCCTATTTTGCCCTTATCACCAAATACTGGGTCACCCTATCGAAGACTGCTACGTCTTCAAGGACATTGCTCAAGACCTGATTGAGAGAGATGAGCTCAGAATAGGAGATTACGTGGTGGCTCCGCCACGCCCCCATGGGACGGGCGGCCACGAAAGAAGCATATACATGGTGTCAGTTCAGCACCAGATTTTTGAAGATGCAGCTGAGAATGGGCAACCCCAACCACCAGTAGAGCAGCAGCCCCCAGTAGGGCAATCAACCACCTCGGCCCCTGTAAGAGCCATCTATGACAATTACAAAGAAGATCCCGAAGAAGTCCTTTACTTCTCCACACAAGAGAGCCCCCCAGAGCCGCACACAACAAGCCTAATAGAGGGGGAAACAAGCAAAGCCTCGTTACCCAATGAGGCAGAGCAAGAAGACGCCTATGGTGTCCTTGAAGCAGAAGATGGTGAAGACAAGGATTTCATCGACCTGCTACCAGCGCCTCCGGAAATTGAAGATGGCGGCCAGGCCACAGTGGATGAGCTCTTTGAAATTAACCTAGGCACAGAAAGTGACCCCAGGCCGACCTTTCTGAGTGCCCTTCTTCCTCCACAGGAGAGGGAAATATGTCAAGTTGCTGCAAGAATTCTGGGACTGTTTCGCCTGGAACTACAAAGAGATGCCCGGCCTAAGCCCCGGCGTGACTCAACATATTCTGGCTATTGATCCCAAGGTGGAGCCGGTGAAGCAGTCCCCCCGGCGTATGAGGTCGGAGCTGATAAAATAGATTTGCAAAGAAGTCGACAAGCTCATAGATGTCTCTTTTGTAGCTGAAAATCAATAGACTACTTGGTTGGCCAACATTGTGCCGGTGAAGAAGAAGAATGGACAGATCATGATCTGCGTGGACTTCCGTCACTTGAATAAAGCTTGCCCAAAAGATGACTTTTCGGTACCCATCACCGAAGTAATGATTGATGCAACTACTGGCCATGAGGCCTTGTCCTTCATGGACGGATCGTCCGACTATAATCAAATCTGGATAGATGAGCACGACCGAATTCATACTGCCTTCCGGTCGCCTAAAGGGATATTCCACTACAAAAGAATGCCCTTCAGCCTCAAGAATGCTAGTGCCACTTACCAGCGGGCGATGACCAAGATATTCGATGAACTACTATATAGCAAAGTCGAATGCTACATTGATGATTTGGTCGTCAAGACAAAGAAAAGGGGGGATCACCTGAATGACCTTAGAGTCATCCTCGAGAGACTCCGGTGGTATGAGCTGAAAATGAACCCAATGAAGTGTGCCTTCGGCGTCTCTAGTGGAAAGTTCGTCGGCTTCATTGTCCGATATAGGGGGATCGAGATCGACCCTTTTAAAATAAAGCCATTCAAGAGCTACATTCTCCGAAGAATTGGGAGAGTTAAGGTCCCTGCAAGGCCGGCTAGCCTACATCCGAAGGTTTATCTCCAATTTGTTGGGGCGCTGTCAGCCATTCCACAAATTGATGATGAAGAATGCACCTTTCAACTGGAACCAAGAATGTCAGAAGGCCTTCGATCGACTGAAGGATTACTTAAAGACTCCTCCTGTACTGGGGGCACCTGTCATGGGGAGGCCGCTTATTCTATATATAGCTGCCACCGAATGTTCGCTGGGGGCAATGCTGGCCCAGAACAATGATGAAGGGAAGGAGCAAGCTCTCTATTACCTTAGCCGAAGACTAATGGGGGTAGAAGTAAAATACACCCCGATTGAGAAGGTTTGTCTCGCCTTGGTCTTCGCAGTCAAGAAGCTGAGGCATTACATGCTCTCGCATGAAGTGAGCCTGAGCTCTAAGGCTGACCCAGTCAAGCACATTCTCTCCCAGCCAGTCCTGAAGGGACGTCTCGGCAAGTGGGTTGTACTTTTAATGGAGTTTGACATCACCTACGTGCCGCAAAAGGCCGTTAAGGGTCAAGCCATGGCCGATTTCTTTGCAGCACACCCTGTGCCTGAAGATTCCCCACTAGCCACAGAGTTGCCTGAAGATGAAACACTGGAGGTGGACCAAGCCCAACAGATCGCCTGGCAGCTGCACTTTGATGGAGCTTCGAGAATAGAAACAACCCCGTCTGGGCATACAAAAGTACGGGCCGGGGCCGGCATCGTCCTTAAATCCCCTAAGGGAGAAGTGTTGCACACATCCTGCTCCATTAACAATCCCTGCACAAATAATGAGGCAGAGTATGAAGCTCTGATCATCGGTCTCCAAGTCGCTTTGCAAATGGAGATTAAAATACTACAAGTATTTGGTGATTCATTATTGGTCGTCAAGCAAGTCCAAGGATAATTGACGTACAAAAACCTGAAATACTCCCTTACCATGCTAAGGCGAAACGGCTCATGCAGCAGTTCTATCTCATTGAGATAGGCCACGTCGCCAGGGGGGAAAATGCACAAGCCGATGCACTGGCGAAATTGGCAAGTTCATTGGCAGTCCCGCTAGATGGATCCCTCAACGTCAGGGTGGTGAATCAGCGCCAAGTGCCTAGCATGATAGAAGGGCCAGAAGAAGAAGAACTTGAGGCCGCCACAGCGGAAGCCATTAGCTTACCCGACTGGAGAGACCCCCTTATGCAATGGTTTAAATACCAGCAACTACCCAGGCAGAGAGAAGGGAAGATCAAGCTGATCAGAACAAAGGACTCTTATGAGGTCCGAAACGGGATCCTGTTCTGAATTATGGTAGATGGCAAACGGAAGGTGCTCCTCCGATGCTTATCCACTAAAGAAGCTTAGAAAGTCATGAAAGAGGTTCACGCCGGAACGAATGGTGCACATCAGGTAGGACCGAAAATGAAAATTGAAATAAAGAGGCTCGACTACTATTGGCCGACAATGTTTGACGAATGCAGCAAGTATGCCAAGTCTTGTCAGAAATGCCAGGAGAACGCGACGGTGCCCAGAAGACCGCCCGTGCGACTGCATCCAACACTGCCCAGCTGGCCTTTTGCCCAATGGGGAACAGATGTCGTGGGTCCACTACCCACATCATTCGTCGGGTGTAAGTACATCTTGGCGGCAACTGATTACTTCTCCCAATGGGCAGAAGCTGTGGCGTTGAAAGAAGTGCCTGGGGAGATCGTTACCAGATTTGTCCATCGCAACATCATATTCCAGTTTGGCACTCCGAACCGGATTATCTCGGATAATGGAAGTCACTTCCGCAACCAAAAGGTATACTAGCTAGCAGAAAAATACAAGATTGATTGGATGACATCAACCCCTTACAACCCACAGGCCAATGGTTTGGCTGAAGCCTTCAACAAAACCCTTTGTACTCTCCTGTCCAAAATTGTTAATTCTAACAAAAAGGACTAGGAAGAGAAAATATATGAAGCCCTGTGGGCATATCAAACTGTGTACAAAACTCCAACGGGTTGTTCACCCTTTTCCTTGGTAAATGGCTCAGAGGCAATTGTCCCTATCGAGCTGGAAATACCCTCCCTCCGTGTCGCAATCCAACACGGGTTGATCCGGGAAGAGCAGATAAATGTCGAGCGAAGGCTTGAAGAGCTCTCCAACTTGGAGGGGAAACGGCTCCAAGCCCAATAGAACATCCAGGTCTATCAGGCCCGGATAGCTTGCGCCTTCGACAAGCTCGTCAAGGAACGCGAATTCAAGAAGGGTGACCTCGTTATGGGGAAGATAAGAGAAGTCATGGCTTCCAACCCCAAGGGCAAGCTGAATGAGAATTGGCTTGGACCCTATGTGATCCGGAAAGTCTACGAGGGCGGAGCATATGTAATCGTCACCCATGGGGGGGAGGTTCAGTTTCCTCCCCTCAATGGTAGACATCTGAGGTTGTACCACGCTCCGATTCCCCCTTTCAATGAATAATGCATTTCTCTGGCCAGCCCTGGGTGAATTTACATTACTATTGCGCAGATGGTTTGGGTACTATTTATCTTGCATTTCAAAAAAAAGGGGAAGAAAAAGAAGCAAAAGAAGAAAAAGAAGAAAAAAAAAGAAGAAGAAAAGAAAAAATAAAAAAAGAAAAAAAGGGAAAAGGGGGGGGGGGGAGAATCAGTCTCCCTTTATTAACACTCACTCTTACCTTTGAGAATATTTTAATAAATAAAGCAACCACGTCAGCCTCTGACATCCTGTCATCACTGACGAAGAGCACCCAACCCGAACCTTTCGTCCGAGATTGGGGAATCAACCTTTTCTCCTTGCGTTGGCACCAGCCCGTACCAACGAATATTTTAATAGACGAATCAACCATGTCAGCCCTCCACCCGAACCTTTCATTCAGGATTGGGGAATCAACCTTTTCTCCTTGCGTTAGCACCAGCCCGTACCAACGAAGATTTCAATAGACGAATCAACCATGTTAGCCCTTGACACCTTGTCGGCACCGACGAAGAACACCCCACCCGAGCCTTCCGTCCGAGATTCGGGAATAAACCTTGCTCCTTGCATTGCCACCAGCCCCCCCGTACCAACGAAAACACCAAGAGACAAACGAGTCATGTCGGTCCCCGACTCCCCGTCGGCATCGATGAATAAACCAGTGGCCCAGACCTTCCGTCTGAAGCCATGAACAAAAGGCCCTTTCTTTGGCACTAACCCCGTGTCAATGAATAAACCACCTCAATATTACAACTCCCAGTCCCACCGATGAATAAACCCTTGGCTTTGACCTTCCGTCCAAGTCGATGAACAAAAAGAACGTCTTTGCTTGGCTCGGACCTTCCGTCCAAGTCAATGAACAAAAAAAAAAGAAACATCCTTTGCTTGGTTCGGACCTTCCGTCCAAGTCAATGAATAAAAAGAACCCCTTTGCTTGGCTCAGACCTTCCGTCTAAGTCAATGAACAAAAAAGAGGAACTTCCTTGCTTGGCTCAGACCTTCCATCCAAGTCAATGAATAAAAAAAAAGAAGAAGAAGGAACCTTCTTGCTTGGCTCGGACCTTCCGTCCAAGTCTATGAATGAATAAAAATAACTTCCTTGCTTGGCTCGGACCTTCCGTCCAAGTAAATGAATAACAAAAAAGGAGAGAGCCTTCTTGCTTGGCTCAGACCTTCCGTCCAAGTCAATGGATAAAAAAAGAAGGGAACTTTTTTGCTTGGCTCGGACCCTCCATCCAAGTCAATGAATAAAAAAAAAGGAAAGAACTTTCTTGCTTGGTTCAGACCTTCCATCCAAGTCGATGAACAAAAAGAACCTCTTTGCTTGGCTTGGACCTCCCGTCCAAGTCAATGAATGAGAGACCCCTTTGCCTTGGCACTCACCCCGTGCCAATGAATAGACCACGTCAGCTCCCGACACCCGATCGGCACCAGCAAATAAACCCTTCGCTTCGAACGTTCCACCCGAATGCAAAAATTCCATTTCACTCCATCGGAGCCCTCTCAAAAGCCTTCGGCTTGGACCTCCCATCCGAGTCGATGAATGAACAACTCTCCTAAACCCAACACGAGTCACCAACTCCCACTTGGGATTGGCCTCATCTAAGTCATTTTAGGCCTCTTGCCTAAGACGACGCATAGACTATTCGTTCTCGCTTCGATATTCACCCCATGCCGATGACTAAACCCCCACTCTGACATCTCAGTCCGCGTGCATATGTGGTGAAGTGATCCCCTCATCCCTTCGCTGAAGGAGTGAGTGCTTTCCCGTGAATTCGCACCGGACCAGTGAGCATCCCACTGGCTCGGAAGAAGAGACGTCCTGTCGAAAAGCTCTACACTCGCGGGCCCCGCCCACTCGTCCCTCGTTTGTGCCACCCACGAGCGGGGGGCATTTGTGGACGTCAAAAAATGACGATGATGATCATACGGCACTTGCGTCTACGCGTTCAAGCGCAAGTTGAAGACGGGAGGGCCGAACAAACCCATACCTCACCCAACCAGGACGAGAACTCACTTGGTGGTCCGCCATCTGTTAAGGAAGCCCCCGGGCAGAAGATACGGCCGTAACTCTACGATCGGCCGTGCTGAGAGCTGAATCAAAGTAAAGTCGAGAAGTCGGGCGCAGCCCAGCATGCACCGAAAGTCACGCAAGGTCTGGATCGAGCCCCAGAAGCTACGAATGCAACATTGCGGAGGACATGCATCGTAACTAAAATATTCGAAGAATGCCAATGTTCATATAAATGGCCGTGACTTCGAAAAGAATCCATTCGGTACTTAAAACGGCGCGCCTTAAACCGGCGCGCCCCTTGCTTTTACGGCACGCCCCCCTTTATGCTCTAATACGGTGCCACTTTGCAAAGATTTAATCCGGCGCGTCCCCAGCCGCACCGTTTTAGCCAAAGTACCCGTCATGCCCATTTTAAAAGCTTCTCCTTCAAATACTAAAATGGCGTGGCCATCTTTTTTTGAAGGCCAAAAACTTAATACGGCGCACTACTTTTGGAGAAGCCATCACAATATCCTCTTCTTAATAAGGCGCACCAAATGAAGATGAGTTTAACCTCATCCTGTCCCGTCTGCCGACCGATGCTCTGTTCGGCATAAATGCGACGCATAGAGAACATTCAATGCCCAGCGCTCTGTCTCTGCCTCCGTTCGACAGTACAGAAGCGGCAACGGCAAAGCAGGCCCCGGTAAATCTGTGAACATCCCATCCTCAGATGAGCAGCAACATACGATACGAATCAGCAGCATCCAGCGCAATACGTCAAGTTCAGACTTCGTCGCGGACGAGGTGGAAGTGGCAGGAACTCTCCTCAACGGTCGTTCTATAAAATGACAAGTCTGAGGAAGGAAAAAGGGGCTGGTTGGTTCGGCCAAGGTCTCCGGCATCCGAAGAGAAGAAGAAGCTCCATCCATTCACATATGCAAGGTGAAGAAAAAAGAGAGAGAGGGTGAGAGAGAGAGGGGGTGAGGAGCTTGTTGATGCGGGACGGACACGGGAACCGATTCTAAGTGATGCGAACCTCGGACTCTAAGTGTAGACGCGACCATGAATGACTCGACCAGGAACTACACGACCACTAGAGCGACCTCGGCTCGACACTAAGAGCTCCTATGGGTTCGATGTTTAACAGAAATGCGAGCTCACTCGTCGTCCCAAGCGAGGGAAACGCGGATCGTGCACGGTTGAGGAACTGGCAGAGTTAAGGGTAGTCGACTCACTTCCATGCTCGGATCGAGCCACGGGACGGGTCACTCTCTCGCTCACAGCGGTGACATGAACTCATGAGCTAGGTCCTATCGCACTCAAGTAGCGGCCTACGATCATATACTAGCTAAGCGAATGTAATGCCAAGGAGTTAAGACCATTACCTCCACGCTCCCGGCGTGGGGAAGACAATCACGGCCAAGTCCGTACTCTCGGTTAACAAATATTACAGCGGTACAAATGTTTCGACCCACTCCACGCAGAGAGGTAACATGTCACAAGTGGGGCCCGGGAGTCTCGAGAATTGGGTTGATGGGCAGCATCTTGATGTCGTCCGTCGGCGCCGAAACCCGCGATTTAATGCTGTCCGGATGGCGCGATCTACGGGTTCATGGGGCCCACGTGCTGCCCGGTCCTCCAGACCTGACGGAGTGGGTCCCACTGTGATGATGACCTCTGGTGGCGCACTTCCCTGGACGGCGGCCGGGCTGAAACACCGGTCGGAGGCCGATCGGCTCCGATCTCCAAGTCTTGGAGTTGCTGCCCACAGATCTGCTGCTTCTATTTTGCAGCGCGCGATCCGGCGAGATCTGCTACTGCGATCACTCTCGACATCGGATCGACGCGCAAGAGATATTGCTGGAAAGCTCTTTTGAAGTACTTCGATCTAGGGCCAAAGAGACAAATTGGAACTTCATAGATCTGGCCTTAGTCGATTTTTCAAGTTGCTGTTAGACAGGTCTTAAAATCTCAGGGTAGCAGGGGAGTTTCCTGAGAACTGCCGTGGACCGTAGGGTAGACTTCCGAATCAGAATATGAGTTCTTCATGAAAGTTGTAGAGGGGAGAGAGAGAAAAAGGGGAATATTTTTTATGTAAGATTTTGTTGAAATTTGGATGGGGAAAGTTATTTTATACTGTAGGGTGGTCGGATCTGGATAGAGGCAGATAGAACTGAGTGGGATCTGAAGGTGATTTGTAGAAAATAGGTGCAGGCCTTTAGAAATTCCACGAAAATTCGTGGATGGTAGGGATGGTTGACAAAACCTCCAGTAAAATTGAGGGCTCAAGAAAAAATCAAGAAGAGGTCTAAAGTAGGAAAACTCAGAGCTACTATGAATCTGGACTGAAAGTTGACAGATCTGGAAGGAGGAGATGAACGAAAATGGAAAAATGGAAACTGAAAACTAGAAGCCAAACCCAATTTTCTGGGATGTGGGGGTGACCTCTGGAACTCACTCTGAAGATTTGGACTCCAAAAGAGATCGAGGTTTGGAGCAATAATTCATGGACGAAGGGTCTATCCTGGGTGGACAGAAGTCCGACGATGACGGTGGTGGTGCGATGGCGGCGGCGAGCTTCAAGAACGGATACCGGAGGCGTCTCACCTCAGAATACAGCCATCTCAGCTGTACAAGGGGGAGAGAGGAGGGGGAGGTCGCACAAGGCTGGGGCTCCAAGAAATTTTCTCATAAAATGTTTGCATTAATTACACTCAAAATGAAAATATAAGTCTCTTATAGAAAATACAAAAAGACTAGTTCTATCCCTAGATCTAGGATTGGTGGGGGGTAAAAGAGGGAGTTTACAATTTATTTCTCCCATGTGGTTTGGAACAAATAAAATAAGATTTCAATCCTAATAAACTATATTATACATGGGGCACCCCCTTGACTTATGTGTTCCAAATTTTGTATTTTGTTACCCTTTGTTCCCCCTTGGTCCAACCCTTCTAGAAGCCCACCTTGGAGGGTTGACTGACCCCACATGGGCCCAAGAGATGAGGTGGATCAATGGGAGAAGGGATGGGGGGCCAGCGGGACTCAAGTGATCCCAAATTACAAATAAACCCCTATTACAGTCCGAATTACATTCGAATAAAACCAAATAAACACACATTACACACAAATAAAATCCCCATAAATACTATAAATATGAGGACTCAGAGCGGAGACTCCAGACTGTCTCCGAGCCAGATGGAAGCCGATGTAGCTTGAGTGGTGCTCTGCATATGGTACCGACGGCTCGCCGGTTCGTGCCTCTCGATCGCTCTAGTGTCCGCACCAATTCTCCCTGGGTGGGAGAAACTCGACCCTGTCGAGTAAGGGTCTGCATCGCTCTGGTAGCGCTCCAGTAGATCCAGATCTAGCCTCTGCAACTCTCCATGGGTGATCCAAGTATCCTCGGTGGCGGGTCACCCTCTTCGTGGCACTAGGTAGCGCGGGTAGGATCCACTCCTGGTAACAGTCACATGTTCATCCAGTATATGATCTATATGCTCTCGCTACCGTGGAAATGGGGCTAGTGGTGGACACTCAGGTGTGGGATCACTCTCAATGGGAGGATATGGCTCGAAAGGCTCACTAGGGATCACCGCTGGGTCCCTATATGCAACTAGATCCGACACATTGAAAGTTGAGCTTATACCATATTCCTCGGGCAGGTCCACAACATACGCATTAGATCCAACGCGTTTCAACACTCTAAATGGACCGGCTCCGCGAGCTTGCAATTTCTTTATGGTTCCAGAGGGAAACCGTTCAGGTCTTACCCTGATCATGACATATTCACCCTCTTGGAACTCACAGTGGTGTCTATGGGCATCGGCTAGCTCCTTATACCGTGCATTGCTGGCCTCAATGTGACGACGGACGTTGTCATGCAGACTCCTAACATGCTTAGCAAAAAGAAAACACACGGATGCACACACGACCCTAAACAACCCTACAATTAGTCCGACCTAATCATATGCAAGGTGGTCCAGGACATCCGAATGTGTGCCATGTATGTATTTGACGTAACCGGAGGTTAACTTCATGGTGGACTCCTAGACATCCGACGATGCACCAATCATGGACATTGGGCTTGGATGTGGGAAGTCTAGGAGGTTTTGGTGGTTTAGGTGGGCCGGGGGAACCAAAGTCTTCATTACCTCCAAATGACGGTTCGGACCTATTTCTATGTGAAGGTTGCCAGGCCCGAGTGGGAGGGGTGTGGTAGTGGACTCCCTCGAAGAAGTGAAGTATATATGGTGGGTCTAGGGGTCCACTAGGGAATGGGTCAAAGGGATCAAAGAAGGTATGACCCTTTGTTGTGGGTTCCCACAAGTCACGGTCCCATGTGTGGTAGTCGTGAAGGTGTGGATGATCACCTTCATGCATTGTGGTAGATGGGACGGTGATCATGTGTAGAAAATAAGATTCCTCCCTTGGGTAAAAAGGAATGAAGTCGGGCTCAGCCGGCATAGAGAGGAATAGAAGAATCTCCGTGGTGACACAACCCACGGTGCACACGGAGGTAATGGACCCTAAGGTCGGATGGGTGAAGCTAAGACTAGTGGGTTGGTCAAAGTCTTGGGCCAATGAGTGCGTCAACGTCCATTGCCAGTGTAGACCCATAATATGGTCACCCAAGGTATCAACGTAGTGATTAGACCGGAATGTGGTATGAAATGAGTTGAACGGCACAAATCGTAGGGTGGGGTCCATGGATGGGTAGGGAGGTGGGACCAAGCCATGCTTGAGCCAACTAAGTGATACGGGACGGACACGGGAGACGACACTATTAGGTGTCACCCTCGGACTCTAGATGAAGTCGCGACCAGCAGCACACACCAGGGAGACACTAAGCCCGACACTACGAGCTCCTAGTGGCAAACGTCGCTAACATAAGTGGAAGCTCACTCGTCGTCCCAAGCGAGGGAATGCGCGGACCGTGCGCGGTTAAGGAACCGGTGGAGGTCAAGGGTAGTCTGACTCAACTTCCGGACTCGGATCGAGTCATGGGACGGGTCACTCTCACTCTCACAGCGGTGACATGGACACACGGGCTAGTATCTACGCTCTCGGCAGCGGCCTAAGACCGTATACTAGCTAAGCAATGTAATGCCAAGGAGTTAAGACCTTTACCTCCACGCACCCGGCGTGGCGAAGATAACCCCGGCCGAATCACGGACTCCCGGTTAAACAATATCACAGCAATACAAAGATTTGACCCACTCCACGCAGGGAGGTAAAAGGTCACATGTGGAGCCCGGGAATCATGCAACTCGGGTTGACGGGCAGCATCTTGATGTCGCCCGGCGGTGCCGAACTCCGCGTTTTCGTGCTTTCTGAACGGCGGGTTCTGCGGGCCCGCGGGGCCCGCGGATGGCGCTGTCCTCCGGATCTGTGGGGGTGGGACCCACTGTGATGGGGACCTCTGGTGGCGCGCCTCCACGGACGACGGTCGGCCGGGAACACCGATCGGGGGTCGATCGGTCCCGATTCCTAATTGATGAACTAGCTGTCCACGGATTTTGGTTGCTGTCTTCCGGCGCGCGCTCCGGCGAAAACGACCGCTGCGATCAATCCCGACGTCGGATCGGGATGCATGAGCTATCGTTGGAAAGCTCCCTTCAAATGCTTCGATCTAGTCCCAGAGAGATCTACCGGATCTGGTCGGATCAGAACTTTATTGAATTTACAAGTCCCTATTGTACAGTAACCGAAATCTCAGATCTATAGGGTACTTGTCTGAGAACCACCGTTGACCGCCTAGTAAACCTCCGATTCAGCTCTTGAGCTCTTCTTAGGAATTGTAGGGAATCAAACCACAGAACTGGGAATATTTGTATAATTTGATTTCGAGGTGGTGGTGATTTACTATGATTTTTGGGGTGACTGGTGGTCGGATCTGGGAACAGGTGGACAGAACTGTAGATGGGTCTGAGAATGAATTTTAGAAAATATGAGATAAGCGAATCAAAAATTGAGAAAAATTGTGGATGAAGGGGTGGATGAATGGAACCCCCAGTAAAATTGGGCGAACCGACAGAAATCAAAAAATGGACCTAAGACATGAAACTCAGGGCGGGGATGAATCTGGACAGAACTCTGGCAGAACCGAAATGGAAGAGTGGAAGAAAATCAAAAAATATGAAACGAGATCTGAATGGCAAACCAAAATTTGTGGGATGTCCTTGACACCTCTGGAATATCCACTAAAATCTCCAGATCTATCTGAGCTCGTGGCTGAGACAAGAAATTCGTGGAAGCTTCTGTGGTACTGCGCGGGCAGAACTCCGTTGATGGCGAAGGCAGTGCGGTGGCGGCTCGTGGCGGCGGCGGCGATGGTCGGAACCGATACACGAGGTATCACACCTCAGAATGGAAGCCTTCACAGCTTCAAGGGGGAGAGAGAGGAGAGAGGAGGGGGGCGCACCAGCCCTTACTCTTGAATTTGTTTGAATCAAATGGCATTAATTTCTCTAAAATGGAAAATACAAGTTTAAATAGGTTACATCTCACATCCATCCACAACTGTAGGATCTAGGGGTAGGAGATGAAGGGCTGGGATGGCATGTGACACACACACAAAAAATAAATAAAAAAAATAAGGGAGGGGGGCGGCCCTTGGACTAGGGTGTAGAAGGTGGACTTGGTAGGTGGGGGTGGGTAGCCTCCTTGGACTTTTCAAGCCACTTGTCCCCCATGTGTCCTTTTACCATTCAAACTTCTAGATGCCTCCATTTGGCATGTTGACTGACCCCACGTGGGACCCTAGGCTGAGGTGACCCAATGGGATGGGGCCTGGGGGGCCCGTGGGACGGGGTCCGAATTGCACATAAGCCCCTATTACAATCAAAATGGCAAACCGAATGCCATGAAATAAACACAAATTACACACACATAAAGTCTAACTAAATATGATAAATGTCGGGACTCAGGGGGGCGTCTCCAGGCTGTCTCCGAGCCAAATAGATGCTGAGGTGGCTCGAGTTGTGCTCCGTGTGCGGTACCGGTGGCTCGGCGTATCGCGCCGCTCAACTGCTCGGGTGTCCGCACCAATTCTCCCCGGGTGGGAGAAACTCGACCCTGTCGAGTAAGGGTCTGCATCACTCTTGTATCGCTCCAAAAGGTCCGGATCGATCTGCTGCAACTCGCCATGTGTGATCCATGTGTCCTCAGTAGCGGGCCATCCTCTCCATCGCACTAGGTAGCGCGGGTAAGATCCACTCCTGGTAACTGTCACTTGCTCGTCCAGTATACAATCGATATGCTCACGCTGCTGTGAAAAAGGGGCTGGAGGTGGAAGTGGACACTCAGGTGTGGGATCACTCTCAAGGGGAGGAGATGGCTCAAAAGGCTCACTAGGGATCACCGCTGGGTCCCTATATGCAACAAGATCTGATACATTGAAGGTAGAGCTTATACCATATTCCTCAGGCAGGTCCACAACATACGCATTGGATCCAACGCGTTTCAACACTCTAAAGGGACCGGCTCCGCGAGCTTGCAACTTCTTAACGGTTCTAGAGGGAAACCGTTCAGGTCTTACCCTGATCATGACGTATTCGCCCTCGTGGAACTCTCGGTGGTGTTGGTGGGCATCGGCTAACTCCTTGTACCGTGCATTGCTGGCCTCAATGTGACGACGGATGTCGTCATGCAAACTCCTAACATGCCTAGCAAACGACTCGGCCGACTCCGACACTCTAGCATGGATAGGCATGGGGACAAGGTCAACGGGTTTCCTAGGCCTACGACCTGTGACAATCTCAAATGGACTCATGCCGGTAGACCTATTTACCGAATCATTGTATGCAAACTCAGCCATGGGTAAAATGAGATCCCAATCCCCAATGCGGTCCTTAACTAGACACCTCAAAAGATCTCCCAGACTCCTATTGACCACCTCGGTCTGACCGTCTGTCTGGGGATGATATGCAGTGAAAAACTTGAGGTGAGTACCCATCATATGCCATAGTGTCTTCCAAAAGTAGGAAGTGAATCTAACATCACGGTCAGACACTATAGTGCGAGGTAACCCAAACTTGCACACTACATGCGTAAGGAAAAGGCGGGATACCCTAGAAGCATCCGACGTCTTAGAGTAAGGAATAAAGAGGGCCATCTTCGAGAAATGGTCAACCACCACATAGACCGAATCATGCTTCCTGGAGGTACGTGGCAATCCCAAAATAAAGTCCATACTAACATCCTGCCACGGGACATCAGGCACGGGTAGAGGCGTATAAAGGCCCGAGCTTTGCTTCTTCATCTTGACCGTAGCACATGTACGGCACTGAGCCACAATGTTAGCAACATCGCGCTTCAAGCTCGGCCAATAAAATCGATGCTCCACTACCTCAATAGTCTTGTTCCGACCAAAGTGGCCGGCTAGACCTCCCGCATGTAGTTCCCATACTAAGAAATCTCGAACCGAAGTTCGGGGAACACATAGCCTGCTACCTCGAAAGAGGTAACCCTCCTGAAACACATATTCATCAAGGTCTCTCGAGGGTCCGGCCTGGAGAGTGGTAAAAATCTGACCGAAGTCAGGACAGTCAACATAGGCCTCCTTCATCTTCTCTAACCCTATGACCTCGACACTCATGGTGGTAAGCAAACATGCTCGCCGACTCAAGGCATCAGTCACCTTATTTTCCACTCCAGCCTTATGTTTAAGCACAAAGGTGAACTGCTGGAGATACTCGACCCAACGACTGTGACGCGAGTTCAGCTTCTTTTGGGAGTGGAGATACCTCAATGCCTCGTGATCGGAATATAGGACAAACTCCTGATGTAAAAGATAGTGCCTCTAATGCCTAAGAGCCTGAACAACTGCGTAGAATTCTTTATCATACGTGGAATATCACAGTTTCGTGTCATTCAGCTTCTCGCTGAAATATGCGATCGGGTGGGACTCCTAACTCAAAACTCCTCCAATTCCCACGCCCGACGCATCACAAGAGACCTCAAACACCTTCGAGAAATCAGGCAGTCGAAGGATAGGTGTTTGGGTCATGCGCTCCTTGATGTCCTTGAAGGCGGCAGATGCGGCCTTCGTCCATACAAATGTGCCCTTACGGATGCAATCCGTGATCGGGGCGGTGACGGAGCTAAATCCGCAGATAAAGCTACGATAGAACGTCGCAAGACCATGAAGGCTGCGGACATCATGAATGGTACGGGGTTCCGGCCACTCAACAATGGCCCGGACCTTCTCCGGATCGGCGGAGACCCCCGTACTAGACACAATGAAACCCAAGAAGGTAAGCTGAGGTGTCATGAAGGCACACTTCTGTGGGTTTGCGAACAGCTGCTCTCGCCGAAGAAGTAGACAGACCTGCCGAAGGTGGTCTAAGTGGTCCCCTGTGGTGCGACTATAGAAAAGGATATCATCAAAATACACCACTACAAAGACTCCAATGAAAGGTCGAAGGACCTGAGTCATGAGTCGCATGAAAGTGCTAGGGGCATTGGTCAACCCAAAAGGCATGACCAACCACTCATATAGACTGTCCTTGGTCTTAAATGCGGTCTTCCACTCATCACCTGGCCTAATCCTCACCTAATGGTAGCCACTCTTAAGGTCGATCTTCGAAAAGATAGTGGCACCTGCCATCATGTCTAGCATGTCATCCAGGAGGGGAATAGGCAACCTGTACTTCACGGTGATCTTGTTGATGGCACGACTATCAATACACATTCTCCACGTGCCATCCTTCTTCGGGGCGAGTAATGCGGGCACAACACATGGACTCATGCTGTCCCGGACAGATCCTCTCTGCACAAGCTCATCGACCTGCCGTTTAAGCTCGGCATGCTCCGTGGGGCTCATTCGATAATGAGGAAGGTTGGGCAAAGAAGAGCCCGGAACAAGGTCGATGGCATGCTGAATATCCCGCATGGGTGGGAGTCCCTCGGGAAGCTCATCGGAGAAAATATCAGCAAACTTCTGCAGAATAGGAACAACCTCGGGTGGGAGCTCACCCTCGGAGTCCCGCTCCACCTATCGGACCGTAATGGCAAACACCGGACAGCCCTGACTGAGCTCCTGCTCCATTTCCCGGGAGCTAATCATCATCAATCTCCTCGTCGAGGGCTCTCCTGGGCCAGAGGTAACGGTCATAGCCAGAGCTGGGGATGGGGTACTAGGCCCGGGAACGGAAGGCTTTGGAGTACTAGGGCCAGTAGGACCCCTGACTGATGGGCTCCTGGGCCGAACGAGGTGGAGGGTGACCCGCTGGCCATCGTGGTCGAAGGTACAGGTGTTCGACCAACCATGGAGTGTGGCATCTCGGTCGAATAACCACGGCCTACCAAGAATGATACTTCCCACTTCCATGGGGAGAACATCACACCAGATCTCGTCACGGTAGGAGTGGAGCTGCAGCGGGACCAAGCACCGCAGCCTGACAGAAATGGAAGTGGTATCCACCCATGATACCTGATAGGGACAAGGATGGTCTACGGGTGTAAGACCAAGACGAGCGACAGCGTTCGTGGAGATTGCATTGATACAACTCCCGCTATCGATGACCACCTTGCAAATTTGCTTTCCCAGCCTACAGAATACCTGAAGGATAGTGGTCCGACGCTAGTCATCACTGACCTGTGGCTGGGTGAGGATACATCTGACGACCCCCACGTGGGTATCATCCGAATGCTGGGCATCCTGGGCCTCACCTCCCATCTCATAGTACTCGTCAGCTAGCTCTTCATTGGCCTCATAGCTGACTAACTCGAGGCCCGTAGGGGTGGTATCCTCGGCCTGTGTGTCCCCAATGTGAAGAGATGGGCGGGTGGGACACTGGTTAGCGAAATGGCCAAACCCATTACAGTGATAACACTGCTGCCGTGATCCACTAGGCTCCCCAATCATAGGTCCTTTACCTTTATCCTCCCGACGGATAGGAGGCGTAGGCAACAACGGACGTGCAGGAGGTGTGGGTGCCGATGGACGGGCTGTGGGTGGGGCCGTAAGATGCTGGGGACGAGGAAGGTCCCTCGGGGGTGGAGGGCGAGGCCTAGGAGCAAACGGCTCGGGACGAGTGGGCTCCTGAGGTCGAGCCATGGGGGCCCTCGGATACGTGCCAGATGAGCCACGGGGCTCGACACTACGAAGGGGAAAAGAGCCCAACCGATGGGGTGACTCGAACTCGGCCTCGAATTGCTCCAATTCGAGAGCTATCTGATATGCCTGCTCCAAAGTGGTTGCATTGCGTCAAAAGAGTTCATATTGATAATTGGGCCGCAAACCTCTTCGAAAGCGGGATATAGTCATAGTGCTCTCTTCCGTGACCCCACACCGTAAGTTCTACTCATCGAACTCGGCGGTGTACTCGGTCACGGATCGGTTCCCTTGGGAGATGCTTTGCCACTTGTCTATGAGACGTTGGCGATATGAGGTGGGAAGGTACTTCTCCCTCAATTTGATCTTCATATCATCCCAAGTACCGATTTGGGGTTGACGTCGCTGGTTGAGCAGGCTCTCCACATTGATCCAATAAGTTTGGGCCTGCCCTTGCAACTTCATCTTTGCGTATCGGACTCTTTGGTGGTCCGTCATCTCAAACCACTCGAAGTACCGGTCCATGCCGGCCTCCCAATCTAAATACACCCTAGGGTCCAAGGACCCGCTAAAAGTGGGAGGGTCCGCACGCACACCCCTAAGAATGCGGTCGTCATCCTCGTCATCACGATTCCGTCATTGATGACGACGACCGTTACCCCCTTGATCATTATCAGATGCATAATCATCCACCGCATGCACCTGTTGAACCCCAACATTCTCCACTTGAGCCCTTGGCACAGCGGGTTGCTGCACCGGCTCTTGTTGACCATTCGTCGGCGCGGGTTGCGCCGCTACTGGGCCCCTCTCTAGGACAGCGATCCTCCCAACTAGGCCCTGAATGGACTGATCCGAACTCTCGGCCCGATCCTCGAGGGCTTTCATCCGCCCTTCTAGGCGCGTTCCTATGCCATCCATACGCGTACTAAGGCCATCCATACGTGTGTCAAGATGTTCCATAATGGCTCGGAACATCTCGGCCGTGGAAGACTCATCGGAACTACGGGCTCGGGACTCCGCCATAGGTGGTGGTGGCGAGTACTGGGTGCCTCGACGGGTGGGCATGCAAAGACACACGACCTAGAAGACACCGACTAATGCAAACACTCACTAGAAGATGCACTTAGACCTAAATGCAATTTGAAAACACGCCCTTTTTTTTGTTTTGAAAATAATACAATTTAAAACACCTTTTTTTTGTTTTGAAAAGAATGAGACTCGACTACACCCTAGACACGACCAAAACTCGGTACGCGGCGGAGATAATCGACCCGAAGGTCACACGCACAAGTGTGCGGTCTTCCCGATAGGCGTAACCTAACGATCGGACAACACCTTTTGATATACCTGTAGACACGCCAAAATTGACGTTACTGTGAGTACATCTCATATTACCTTATAATGCCCCAATTTGACCCTCAAATTAGCTTTGTTTGAGTGATTTTCCCCACTTTTCTTGATTTCTCCCTTTTTTCTCTCTTTTCCTATTTTTCCCTATTTTTCTGATTTTTCTAGATTTTCTGGGCATTTTTCTCCTATTTTTCTGAAATAACGACTTGACTTGGGACGTCTTTTAAATAACGACTTATACTTGGGCGTTTCTAAAAAAATTAACGACTATAGTGGAGGGCGTCCATTCTTTCAAATTCTTATTTTTCTAGATTTTTCTGGGAATTTTTCGAATTTTTCGGGAATTAACGACTTAGCATAAGACATTACTTTGAATTTGAAAAGAATAAAAAATCAAAAAAAATTGAATAACGACGTTGTTGAGGGCGTCACTTTTTCAAATTGATTTTTTAATATTATTTTTAACCCCCTTCCAGAGGCGATTTGGTGGCCTTCCGGGTGTCAGAAAAATTCGTAAAAATAGTCGTTAGAATCAGCACATTGAGATGCACCTCCACCTAAAAAATGGAAAATAATATTGAGAAATGGAAAATGACCATATTTTGAATATTTTGAATTAACGTCCCCTTCTAGGGCGCGTTTTAATTAACGCCTTTTGCTCAGACGTGTTTCATAATTTTCAAATAAATTCTAAAATTCGATTTTTGAATTAACGCCCTGATCTAAGTCGTGTTTTTAAAAGACGCCCTCTGGAAGGTCGTCAATTCGTGAATTGACGCCCTCGTCCAGGTCGTGTTTCACTTTTGTGCTCCGAACGGATGCAGCCTTTCCCCAGAGAGTCACTGCTTCGTTTGGGCTCTTGCCCAGTCTAATCCTCCCCTATTTGGGCTCTTGCCCGTTCTTATCTCTTCCTCCTTTGGACTCTTTCCTTCTTATCCCTTTTCTATCTTATTAATAGAGCTTCCGAGCTCTGTTAATCGGTTAGATTCCGGATTCTTTTCCCGTTGTTTTTCTTCTGTTCCTCCCTCCGTTGTTCTTCTTCTGCTTCTTCTGTCTTCCTCTTCTTCTGTTTTCTTCTTCTTTTCTTCTTCTGTTTTTCTTCTTTTCTTCCTACGCAGGGGTGCTGCCTGGCTGAAGGAGGGCTTCACATGGTTCAAGCTTCATCCAACTGAAGGCCTCTCCCCATCGAGTATCAAAAGCCAAAGGAGCAAAAACCAGATTTTTCTTATCCCTCCTTTTTCTCTTTTAGTTTATTTTTATTAGTTGATACATACGCATGCATCATATCCCTCTCTCTATGCATATTTCCTTTCTTCAACTATGTTGAACAACTCCCCTTAGTGCATCTCTTGCACATCTCCATATTTTTCATACATTCATCATATATTCACACACCCTTTTTGCATAGGGGTTTAAGGGCCAACACCCTTAAGGTGTGTTCTTCACCATGATTTCATGCTCATCTTTATTTAGGATTTGATGCTACACTCACCACATATCTAATGCAATTTCTTTTATTGGTGTTTGTCTTTTTGCAAGGGTAATTAAAGAACTCTCTTCATCGGCCGGTCGATTTGAAGAGAAAGGAAAGCACTCACATCCCCGCACTTTTAAAGGTATTTTTCGCGATCCCTCCACACTTTTTCATTGTTATATTCTTTTGAGGCGTTCGCGTCTCTGGCGATCACAATCTCCACTTTAGCACCTCGTGCTATTTCATGCTTATTTATCCATATTCTTTAATTTTCCCTTAAGCGGATTTTCTTAGAATCTACAAATTGGCGATCACGGTGGGACCCTTTTTGTTTTTCCTTGATTACCCCTTTCCCATTGGCACCCTCGCGTGCCCTTTCCCTTTGGTACCCACGGTACCCCCTCCTTTGTGCCCCTCGGGCACCCTCCTTTGTGCTTTTGCACTTCCCCACTAGTGATTGGCTAGTTTATTAGATCTTTTTTTAGAAATTCCACTTATCCTCTTAAAAATAAAATCTTAATGAGCATGATATCCTGTTGATTGCCTTATTTATGTGATTGTGAGTGTTTCATTTTGCTGGTCGTGAAGCTTTCTGAGAATTAACGCCTCAATTTGGGGCGTGTTTAAAATTAACGCCCCCATACAGGGCGCTTTTTGATTCTATAACGCCTTCCAGTAGGGCGTTTCCTAGCGCGTCCCTGGTGCTTTGTGAATTAACGCCCTACCACAGGGCGCCTTTTTATTGAATAGCGCCTCACCCAGGGGCGTGTCTTGATTTGGCTGTGCATCCCCTGAGGTTGATGCCCTTACAGGAAGGCGTCCATTTGATTTATAGCGCCCTCTACCAGGGCGTCTTTTGACTGGGTTATTATTATATTGTGCTGCTTTGCCCTGCCGGTTGCTGAATTCACGCCCCTCTGGAGGGCGTCCTTTTATTTATTAACGCCTCACACCAAGGCGTGTTTTTCTCCAGGGCGTGTCTTTGATTTGACGCCCTCTCTGTGAGGCGTCCTTTCCTCAGGTAGCGCCCTGCCCCAGGGCGTGTTTTTGTTAGTAGCGACCTTCCCCAGGTCATCTCTTCCTTCTGATTCCACAAAACCCCCGTTTCTTCATGCTTTATTGATTATATTGTTCATATTGGCTCTATTGGTGTTTGGCATATCCCCTTGCATACTGCATTCATCCTTGCATTGGTTTGGGAGACCTCCTCTCTCCTCACTAGGATTCACACACCCCCTTGGTGAAGGAACGACCCTCCATTGAGCATTCCGTCTCTTTGGATTGGAAATTCCTAAATCAAGCCTCCGTAAGTCCCCGCACCCGTGGATTCCCTCACGGACGCCGGGCAGGTTGTACCCTTTAAAGTCCCGAGTTTAGTTGGCCTATACGTGGTGAGAGAGTGTTCCTAGTTGGCATTGGAGTTAAATCTCATTTTGAAACTAGGTTCCTCCCCTTGTGTGAATCATATCAATTTGCATAAAATCATTAATTCACCAAGGTTCAAACATCAAAAATCAAGGTAACCATTCCAACTTGTGTGATTCTTTGCAAATTGTTTGCACATTAAATTGATTGCATGATGGCTTACTTTGATAGACAAAATAACATGTCCAATTCAATTAATATTCATGAGGGTGATCAACCTAGCACATCTTATTCCCCTCAATTCCAACATGTTCATCATTCTCACCATAATTCTTTCAAAGGACCACGTCCTCATTCTTATGGTGTTGCCCGACCCATGGGCAATATCCGATCCCATGGTCCTTCAATCCAATCGCGAGCCACTATTCCCACGGGACCGCCTCGTCCCAATGATGAGAAAGTCTCCCAAATCATTCATGCATTAGATCATCTCACCCCTCAACAAATTCAAGCCCTTAAGGCCGCTGTTGAGGGTGCATCTCATTCATCTCCTCCTCCCTCTTCTAATCCTATACGGGTGGCCCATCACCCACCTCCCTCTTCTATTCACGATCCTATTCGGGTAGCCCATTACCCATCTCCTTCTATTCATGCTCCTCCTCGGGTGGCCCAGCACCCGCCTCCTTCTATTTCTCCATCACGGCGCCAAGGCCCATTTATCCCTTGCAATCCAGCCCATCCGGGTTCTTCCATGGGTCGGCCCATTAACTCCCCTCCACGGCCTTTTTATACGGCCCTTCCTCCTTCAAGGCCCTGCCAACCTTCTGTTGCTCAAGTCACACCCCTCCAACAATCTCTGCTTGATAAGATTACTTTGATGGAGGAACAAATAAAGAGGGTCACGGCTCCTCCTACTCCAGTCAATCCTCTCCATGCCGCCTTGGACGAGATTACAAAGATGGAGAGAGAATGGAAAGACAGAGGGATGATTACGGCGTCGGCGGTTCAAGTGAGCAAGAGCCGGCATTTGAAGAATCCAAGGCAGTGCACGATGATGATGAAGCTCCGCAGGCACCCCTTCCGAGTTTCCTTAATTTCCCGCTCCCTCCACTATCATTCGATGAACCCCCTGCTCAGGAGGAAACCATCCCTGATCCAACCCCTATTTATGAGACTAATTGGTGTTACGATGATGGGTCGATACTTCAATCACCCACACCGGCACATTGTAAGTCTCCTCCCATCCTTGACACCGCATACATTACACCTCCTCCAGTTACACCATTAACCTCGCAACACTGGCATCCCCCAAGCCTTCCACTATTAAACCTCCACCCGTTAAGCCATCTACCTCCACACCATTAGCCTCCATCGAACCCACCATTGAACCTTCCCCAATTAACCTCCCATTACCGCCACCTCAGCCTTCCATTATCCCTTTAAAACTCACTTTGCCTATTCCACCATTTAACCCTTTACCCTTACCCATGGCTAATCCTGAGCAGGATCACCCCTTTTTGCACCCGAGCCAATCCCGACTGCTTCCGAGCAAAGGGAGAAACTCGACGTGTTTGAACCCCCGCTTACGCTCACCCATTTGCCAACGCTTTCCATCATGCCTCCACCATTCATGGAGCCTTCCGCCTCCGCTTCACCTCCCCTTACTACTCGGAATGGGGGGCCTTCTACAAGCACAGGTGCCGAGGACGATCAAGAGCCGGGCAGCAAGGATTTGGCCGCGCCATTCAAGATTCAAGAATTCATTTGTCGGATGCCAATCCGGGTTATTGTGCCAAGCACGGTCGAAGAAGCCAAGTCACCGCCATGCCAAGCATTGATGCTGTGTAAGGGCCGAGCAGGGCACCCTTTGTTCCAATTTCCAAATTTTGAATCTTTGGGCAACATAATGCTTCCGAGCCCAACTTTCCAACTCCCTCACACCATTACTTTGCACTCTCCAAGGGAGTTGACATTCACCATTGAAGCTTCGGCAGGGGTTATTTCTCATACACTTTCACTGCCATGGAGGGGCAGTTATCTTAATGCTAAGGGGCCATCCCTTATTTGTTCCACTTTCTATTCATCCATCTCTATCACTTTTTCTTCATGGGCCATTCCCAGGGTTAGGAGGAGGATCTCATCCTCTCGCCCTTCACATTCTTCATATTCTTTACATTTCATGCATTCATCGCATCCATCCCATTGCATGCATTTGCACCTCCTGCTTCCCGGTTTCCAAACCCGTATCTTCCCCGCCTTCCGGCACCGCCAGATCTTCCGCACTTCCCATCTTATTCATCTTCATCTTTTTATCCACTATCCCTGGGACATCGCGTCCCTCTTCTGCTATCTCCCTGAACCTCCAGGAGTTTTATCCCTCCTCTTTGGGCGTCTCGCCCTTTCTAATTCTATTCCTCCGGAACCTCTGGACTTTCCCTTTGGGCACGACGCCCCTCTCCACCTTTTTTATTTGCTTCCTCCGGAACCTCCGGATCCTTCATACCTTTCCTGCGGGCCCGACGCCCCTTTCCATTTTTCTCCTCCGGAACCTCCGGACTTTCCCCTCGGGCATCGCGCCCCTTTCCATTTGCTTCCTCCGGAACCTCCGGACTTTTCCCTCGGGCACGACGCTCCTTTCCACCTTCTCCTTCCTGATTTCATTCTCCGGAACCTCCGGATTTTTCTCTCCTCCCTGGGCATCGCGTCCCTCGGCATTTGCTTCCTCCGGAACCTCCGGACCCTCCATCTTTCTTCCGATTCATCTTTCTGCTCTTCCAGGACATCACATCCTTCATTTTCTTCTTCCTTTTCCATCATCTTTTTCCCTATTTTTTTCCAGGGCATCGCATCCCACCTTTCATCATCCCTCCGGAGCCTCCGGATGATTCCTCCCCTCATGATTCTCCTCTGTCTCGGAACCTCCGGATCCGCCTCCTTCCATCTATCAATTTCTTCTTCTAATTCCTCCTAATCCTGGGTCCGACCCAACTTCTCCCACATCCACTGCCTTGGGCATTTGCCCTTTCTCCCACTGCTTTCGAGGCTTTAGTCCTCACTCCTCCTTCTAATTCTCCGCTTCTTCTGTAGACCTTTCATGTGATCAGGGTCTCCACACCTTAGTGAGGGAGTTCTAGCCCTCGCTTCTTTTCCTTTCTCCTTATTCGTCTGAGTCTGGTCTTGGCACCACTACTTCTTGTTAAGCTATTTTCAATCCTTTGCTTCCAATCCTTTTACCTGCCAAAGAGGACAAATCCCACGATGATTAACCTCGCCTCTGACAGCTGCTTCTACAAAGGTTGCAAGGTAAAATATTGGCGTAAGTAGGCATCTTTATGATATCATTACCTCATTACTTCACGCATGATTTTAAAATGAAGTGCTTCTTAACAAGAGTAAAAGTGGTGTTTTAGACCTTCATCTTAAGCTTTTGTTTAATTCAATTATTCTGAAAAAAGAGTCTTTAGGCTTGCTTATGCAGCACTCTTGGTTAATAAGAACCCCACGCTGGGAATTCAACATTCTCTCCCCGCTTGTTAAGAGTGACCCTTAGCTGGGCATTCCACACACTTCACGGCGTCCTTAGCTGGCTCCTTTGGATAAAACACCGTCCCTACTTTGGCCATGCCATGAGTATATCTGAAAGTCTTTTCTCTTCTTCACTCGGTCGAACGCAGGGACAAGAGATTGACGGATAAGATGACCAACCAGGGTAATCCCCAATACGAGAGGAGTCACAAATAGGGGCAGTCTTGACCCAAAATCAATATGAGTTTTCATATGAGTTTTCATGATATACATCTCGCCAAAAGGGCTATTATGAAAATCAAGTCAGAATTTCGATAAAAGCAAAATTGTGAATTATGGCATGACAAGAGTGGCAAAGTCCCCGCAGGGAAAACCCTGGTCGTATGCATGTCAAGGGTCTAAAAATCAAAGGCACAAAGCCCCGGCGCAACAGACTACCTCTTTGAGGGTAACACCTTGGAAGAATTCAAGTCCTGATATCTCCCATCCTGCATAAAGCTTATCCACAATTATTCTTCTCTTCTCCTCCAAGACCGAATGTTTCTCAGGTATGGCCTTGGTAGGAGCACCGTTAATCAAGGGCAGTCAATTATAGGACGCCACTTTCAATGCACGCCTAGCTTTGGGTCATTTTAGCGAAAAGGGAAGGAACTAGGACCCCTAGCCAGTGGTTCAAAAATAACCCTTTGATGCTACATTAACAATGTCTAAACCAAAATCCACAAAAAATTGAATATTTCCTGAGCAAAATCAAACAAAAAATTGAATACTTTCAAAATTCATAATAAAAATTCAAATATTTTTCAAAATTCATAAAAATTCAAATATTTTCAAAACTCATAAAAATTTGCATATTCCAAAAAAAAAAAAAAATTGCATTGTATTGTCTGATGGTGTTTTGCAGGAACAGCTTTGCAAGGACCAAGAGCACGGGATGAGTCCTATCTTCACTTATTGTTATCAACCTCTTGATTCCTCCCGATATTCTCGTGATATGCCACACTAGGGCATTTTGATTATCATCTCCCTATATCATTCTGATTACTATATCATTCTGATTATTCATCTACAAATCATTCAATCAACTCCTGCTGATTTCACTTGATCACTTTGCCACTGGACATTACTTGATTCCAATCATTCAATAATCTCACATGCCAAGATTGTCATCCTTATGACAAACAACAAACAATGATGCTTTGCAATGCTATAATTTAACTCATGCTATTCATGCTAATACATGCTTGAATGTTATTCACACTAAGCTTTGAGTGCTTTGATGTCTATGTTGTCATTGCTTATTGATGCCTCCATTCATGCTATGCTTGCTATGATTAAATACCTTATTCATTGCTTGTTATATCTTGGCTAATGAATTTTTGAGCGCAGGATAAGAAGCTCTTGGTCCTGCCGACTGGGCATCATCACTCAAAGTCCCACGGTGCTTGCAGCTCATTTCTCAGTTCCCATGCTTATTGATATCACCATCTCCCTGTATGCATTCTACTATATGTTACATATGTTACTAGATTATATCAAGGACCTTGTGGCTTTGGTAAATCTGGGATTTGAGTTCCCCTTCATCAAAAACAATGATGATTCTAGAGAAGTCTTAGTCACACGGATAGGCCGTTGAGCCGTCCAAGACTGGGGACGATGGTTCCCTTTTTACGAGTTGGTGCGTGGATAAACTGGACTTCGGCTTAGTATCAGCTCGCAGAATTGGTTTCTTGACCCAGTCTGGGCAGTTTAACAATATTATCCTTGATTATATTGTATTTTCATTTGATTTAATTTTTCCCTTTAGCCCAGCATGCATTCATGTAGGACTTTGAATTAACATTGGAAAATCATTCTGATAAGCTGATGTTGAGAGTTGAATTGATCTTAATCTTTCTCGATATGAGATATTCCATGCCGAATTGGATCCTCAGTTCGTTTTATCGCTGTTTTGGGTCTTTTCTCGAAAGTTCCTTGTTTGGATTTTTATCATCCTTTTCCCTTTGATCCACCTTGGCTGCAGCACGTCCACATTAGCTGGTAACCGCTCCCCAATGGTGAAACCTACAGGTTTGTGACCTGAGGTACTTCCACCGCGCTAGAAGTTGATCATTCTCCTTCGTGCACCGCGTGCACATCTCCCCTTTTATCCAAACATTGTTGATTTCGTTGGATTTCCCGAGATTTGCTTCATCTCGAGCTTTTGACTTCACTTCTCATCAAGTGATGTTGATTGCGTGTCTCATCACACCTTGGCATCTACTTTTCAGTTTGCTGTGCTCCCTTGCAAAGCAGACGCCAAGGCGGGGCAGCTGTAGACACGCCAAAATTGACGTTACTGTGAGTACATCTCATATTACCTTGTAATGCCCCAATTTGACCCTCAAATTAGCTTTGTTTGAGTGGTTTTCCCCACTTTTCTTGGATTTCTCCCTTTTTTCTCTCTTTTCCTATTTTTTCCCTATTTTTCTGGATTTTTCTAGATTTTCTAGGTATTTTTCTCCTATTTTTCTAAATAACGACTTGACGTGGGGCGTCTTTTAAATAACGACTTATACTTGAGCGTTTCTAAAAAAATTAACGACTATAGTGGAGGACGTCCATTCTTTAAATTCTTATTTTTCAGATTTTTCTGGGAATTTTTAGAATTTTTCGAGAATTAACGACTTAGCATAAGACGTTACTTTGAATTTGAAAAGAATAAAAAATCAAAAAAAATTGAATAACGACGTTGTTAAGGGCGTCACTTTTTCAAATTAATTTTTTAATATTATTTTTCAACCCCCTTCCAGAGGCGATTTGGTGGCCTTCCGGGTGTCAGAAAAATTCGCAAAAATAGTCGTTGGAATCAGCACATTGAGATGCACCTCCACTAAAAAATGGGAAAATAATATTAAGAAATGGAAAATGACCCTATTTTAATATTTTGAATTAACGTCCCCTTCTAGGGCGCGTTTTAATTAACGCCTTTTGCTCAGACGTGTTTCACAGTTTTCAAATAAATTCTAAAATTCGATTTTTGAATTAACGCCCTGATCTAAGTCGTGTTTTTAAAAGACGCCCTCTGGAAGGTCGTCAATTCGTGAATTGACGCACTCGTCCAGGTCGTGTTTCACTTTTGTGCTCCGAACGGATGCAGCCTTTCCCCAGAGAGTCACTGCTTCGTTTGGGCTCTTGCCCAGTCTAATCCTCCCCTATTTGGGCTCTTGCCCGTTCTTATCTCTTCCTCCTTTGGACTCTTTCCTTCTTATCCCTTTTCTATCTTATTAATAGAGCTTCCGAGCTCTGTTAATCGGTTGGATTCCGGATTCTTTTCCCGTTGTTTTTCTTCTGTTCCTCCCTCCGTTGTTCTTCTTCTGCTTCTTCTGTCTTCCTCTTCTTCTGTTTTCTTCTTCTTTTCTTCTTCTGTTTTTCTTCTTTTCTTCCTACGCAGGGGTGCTGCCTGGCTGAAGGAGGGCTTCACATGATTCAAGCTTCATCCAACTGAAGGCCTCTGCCCATCGAGTATCAAAAGCCAAAGGAGCAAAAACCAGATTTTTCTTATCCCTCCTTTTTCTCTTTTAGTTTATTTTTATTAGTTGATACATACACATGCATCATATCCCTCTCTCTATGCATATTTCCTTTCTTCAACTATGTTGAACAACTCCCCTTAGTGCATCTCTTGAGCATCTCCATATTTTTCATACATTCATCATATATTCACACACCCTTTTTGCATAGGGGTTTAAGGGCCAACACCCTTAAGGTGTGTTCTTCACCATGATTTCATGCTCATCTTTATTTAGGATTTGATGCTACACTCACCACATATCTAATGCAATTTCTTTTATTGGTGTTTGTCTTTTTGCAAGGGTAATTAAAGAAGAACTCTCTTCATCGGCCGGCCGATTTGAAGAGAAAGGAAAGCACTCACATCCCCACACTTTTAAAGGTATTTTTCGCGATCCCTCCACACTTTTTCATTGTTATATTCTTTTGAGGCGTTCGCGTCTCTGGCGATCACAATCTCTACTTTAGCACCTCGTGCTATTTCATGCTGATTTATCCATATTCTTTAATTTTCCCTTAAGTGGATTTTCTTAGAATCTACAATACCGAGTGAAGGTGTGTGTGGGGTAACCTTAGACTATGCAAGACTCATGCAACGACTACCCTAGACTCGACTCGCTCTGATACCAAACTGATGCGGAACGGGCACGGGAGATGACACTATTAGGTGCCACCCTCGGACTCTAGATGAAGACGCGACCAGCAGCACACACCAGGGAGACACTAAGCCCGACACTACGAGCTCCTAGTGGCAAACGTCGCTAACAGAAGTGGAAGCTCACTCGTCATCCCAAGCGAGGGAAAGCGCGGACCGTGCGCGGTTAAGGAACCGGCGGAGGTCAAGGGTAGTCCGACTCAACTTCTGGACTCGGATCGAGTCACGGGACGGGTCACTCTCACTCTCACAGCGGTGACATGGACACACGGGCTAGTACCTACGCTCTCGGCAGTGGCCTAAGACCGTATACTAGCTAAGCAATGTAATGCCAAGGAGTTAAGACCTTTACCTCCACGCACCCGGCGTGGCGAAGACAACCCCGGCCGAATCACGGACTCCCGGTTAAATAATATCACAGCAATACAAAGATTTGACCCACTCCACGCAGGGAGGTAAAAGGTCACATGTGGAGCCCGGGAATCACGCAACTCGGGTTGACGGGCAGCATCTTGATGTCGCCCGGCGGTGCCGAACTCCGCGTTTTCGTGCTTTCCGAACGGCGGGTTCTGCGGGCCCGCTGGGCCCACGGATGGCGCTGTCCTCCGGATCTGCGGGGGTGGGACCCACTGTGATGGGGACCCCTGGTGGCGCGCCTCCACGGACGGCGGTCGGCCGGGAACACCGATCGGGGGTCGATCGGCCCCGATTCCCAATTGATGAACTAGCTGTCCACGGATTTTGGTTGCTGTCTTCCGACGCGCGCTCCGGCGAAAACGGCCGCTGCGATCAATCCCGACGTCGGATCGGGACGCATGAGCTATTGTTGGAAATCTCTCTTCAAATGCTTCGATCTAGACCCAGAGAGATCTGCTGGATCTGGTCGGATCAGAACTTTATTGAATTTACAAGTCCCTGTTGTACAGTAACCGAAATCTTAGATCTGCAGGGTACTTGTCTGAGAACCACCGTTGACCTCCTAGTAAACCTCCGATTCAGCTCTTGAGCTCTTCTTAGGAATTGTAGGGAATCAAACCAAGGAACTGGGAGTATTTTTATAATTTGATTTGGAGGTGGTGGTGATTTACTATGATTTTTGGGGTGACTGGTGTTCGGATCTGGGAACAGGTAGATAGAACTGTAGATGGATCTGAGAACGAATTTTAGAAAATATGAGATAAGCGAATCAAAAATTGAGAACAATTATGGATGAAGGGGTGGATGAATGGAACCCCCAGTAAAATTGGGCGAACCGACAGAAATCAAAAAGTGGACCTAAGACATGAAACGCAGGGCGGGGATGAATCTGGACAGAACTCTGGCAGAACCGAAATGGAAGAGTGGACGAAAATCAAAAAATATGAAACGAGATCTGAATGGCAAACCAAAATTTGTGGGATGTCCTTGACACCTCTGGAACATCCACTAAAATCCCCAGATCTATCTGAGCTCATGGCTGAGACAAGAAATTCATGGAAGCTTCTGTGGTACTGCACGGGCAGAACTCCGTTGATGGCGAAGGCGGTGCGGTGGCGGCTCGTGGCGGCGGCGGCGATCGTCGGAACCGATACACGAGGCCTCACACCTCAGAATGGAAGCCTTCACAGCTTCAAAGAGGAGAGGGAGGAGAGAGGAGGGGGGCGCACCAGCCCTTACTCTTGAATTTGTTTGAATCAAATGGCATTAATTTCTCTAAAATGGAAAATACAAGTTTAAATAGGTTACATCTGACATCCATCCACAACCGTAAGATCTAGGGGTAGGAGATGAAGGGCTGGGATGGCATGTGACACACACACAAAAAATAAATAAAAAAAATAAGGGAGGGGGGCGGCCCTTGGACTAGGGTGTAGAAGGTGGACTTGGTAGGTGGGGGTGGGTAGCCTCCTTGGACTTTTCAAGCCACTTGTCCCCCATGTGTCCTTTTACCATTCAAACTTCTAGATGCCTCCATTTGGCATGTTGACTGACCCCACGTGGGACCCTAGGCTGAGGTGGCCCAATGGGATGGGGCTTGGGGGGCCCGTGGGGCCCACGGGGTCCGAATTGCACATAAGCCCCTATTACAATCAAAATGGCAAACCGAATGCAATGAAATAAACACAAATTACACACACATAAAGTCTAACTAAATATGATAAATGCCGGGACTCAGGGGGGCGTCTCCAGGCTGTCTCCGAGCCAAATAGATGCTGAGGTGGCTCGAGTCATGCTCCGTGTGCGGTACCGGTGGCTCGGCGTATCGTGCCGCTCAACTGCTCGGGTGTCCGCACCACTAAGGAGTGGCTTGGCTATGAGTAGCTTTCCCGTTAGAAACACGGGTAGCTGTGGCTGAGGTGGCTTTGAATAAAGATCGGAGAGTGAGGCTTCTCCAACCCTTTTCCCTAGGGCTAGAGATGTTCGAGTGGGACACTGTCCAGCAAAGTGGCCTAACCCCTGGCAGCGATAACACTGCTGTCGTGACCCACTAGGCTCCCTAATAAGTTGGTCCTGACCCTTATCCTCCCGATGGACAGGGGGTCTAGGCAATGGGGCTCTCGTGGGTGTGGGAAGAGGATCCATCATGATGGGGAGAGGGCCTTGGGATGGCACCTTAGGTGGCATCGGGTTGGGGCTACCGGTTGCTACCTCCTTAGGCTCATGCTTGGTTCCATTCTGTCTAGGAGGTAGGCAAGGGGGAACAAGGGACTCGATATAAGCACACCTCCTATCCACTCTATCAGAAATGATTTGGAAGAGTTCGGCAATGGTGGGGTTTGGAGTAGGAGTAAGGTGATGGACTCTCCCATATGAACTCGGCTTAGTCGTGGACCTAGGCTCTTCTACATGCGCGGCGCTTTACCTCCGATTATGGCCCTCTTGGGTGGAGGTGATTGGGTGGGGTCGGTTGGAGGTGTGACCCACAGGGTTGGAAGTAAATGGGTGGGACAGGTTGAAAGGGACCGGATGGGGAAGGTAGACCCTCCAAAGCTCTCTCTTCATGTCCCACCATGATTCGATGGGCCATTGCCTCCTAACCTCTCTCAAGTCTTCGATGTCTCTCCACTTTTCGACCGCCTCGTGGAGGAGCCTCTCCTTGGTAAAATAGAATTGCCCGGCTTTGGACATAGTATAACAATCAAAGTATGTGTCCATGGTGGCCTCCCACTTGAGGTAGTCGCCCGGGTCATTGGAGCCATTAAAATCCGAGGCTTCGGGCCTACGGAAGTGGAGAGGGTGGTGGCCAAGTCCATGGGTGTGCCAACGGTCATATCGCCTGGGCGATCGAGATTCCAATGGAAATGGGGAACTACAACATGGACATGCTGACACTTGGACAAGACACTAGACACGACTATGCAAGGTTGGAATGCACTAACTAATGCACACTAAGGACCCTAGACTTAAACCAAGATCCGGTACGTTGGCGGAGTTACGGGATCCGAAGATCCTCTGGCGCAAGTGTGCGATCTTTTCGATAGGCCAAGCCTAACGTTCGGACAACACCTTTTAATATACCGAATAAGGTATACGATGCAACCTTGGACCGACTTAAACTTAGACTCGACTTAAATGACTCTTTTTTTTGTATTTTTGTTAAGCAATGATGAATTACTACCCTAGACTCAATTGGCGCTCTGATACCAAACTGATGCGGGATGGACACGGGAACCGATTCTAAGTGATGTGAACCTCGGACTCTAAGTGTAGACGCGACCATGAACGACTCGACCAGCAACTACACGACCACTAGAGCGACCTCGGCTCGATACTAAGAGCTCCTATGGGTTCGATGTCTAACAGAAATGCGAGCTCACTGGTTGTCCCAAGCAAGGGAAACGCGGATCGTGCACGGTTGAGGAACTGACAGAGTTAAGGGTAGTCGACTCACTTCCGTGCTCGGATCGAGCCACGGGATGGGTCACTCTCTCGCTCACAGCGGTGACATGAACTCACAAGCTAGGTCCGATCGCACTCAAGCAGCGGCCTACGATCATATACTAGCTAAGCAAATGTAATGCCAAGGAGTTAAGATCGTTACCTCCATGCTCTGGGCGTGGGGAAGACAATCCCGGCCAAGTCCGTACTCCCGGTTAACAAATATTACAACGGTACAAATGTTTCGACCCACTCCACGCAGGGAGGTAACAGGTCACAAGTGGGGCCTGGGAGTCTCGGGAATTGGGTTGACGGGCAGCATCTTGATGTCGTCCGTCGGCGCGAAACCTGCGTTTTAGTGCTGTCCGGATGGCGCGATCTACGGGTTCGTGGGGCCCACGTGCTGCCCTGTCCTCCGGACCTGATGGAGTGGGTCCCACTATGATGGTGACCTCTGGTGGTGCACTTCGCTGGATGACGACCGGGCTGAAACACCGATTGGAGGCCGATCGGCTCCGATCTCCAAGTCTTGGAGTTGCTGCCCACGGATCTACTGCGTCTATTTTGCAGCGCGCGATCCGGCGAGATCTACTGCTGCGATCACTCCCGACGTCGGATCGACACGCAAGAGGTATTGCTGGAAAGCTCTTTCGAAGTATTTCGATCTAGGGCCAAAGAGACAAATTGGAACTTCACAAATCTGGCATTAGTCGATTTTTCAAGTTGCTGTTGGACAGGGCTCAAAATCTCAAGGTAGCAGGGGAGTTTCCTAAGAACTGCCATTGGCCGAAGGGTAGACTTCTGAATCAGAATATGAGTTCTTCACGAAAGTTGTAGACGGGAGAGAGAGGAAAACGGGAATTATTTTTATGTATGGTTTTGTTGAAATTTGGATGGGGAAAGATATTTTATACTGCGGGGTGGTCGGATCTGGACAGAGGCAGATAGAACTGAGTGGGATCTGAAGGTGATTTTTAAAAAATAGGTGAAGGCCTTTAGAAATTCCACGAAAATTCGTGGATGGTGGGGATGCTGGACAGAACCTCCAGTGAAATTGGGGGCTCAAGAGAAAATCAAGAAGAGGTCCGAAGTGGGAAAACTCTGAGCTACTATGAATATGGACTGAAAGCTGACAGATCTGGAAGGAGGATATGAACGAAAATGGAAAATGAAAACTAGAAGTCAAACCCATTTTTCTGGGATGTGGAAGTGACCTCTGGAACTCACCCTGAAGATTTGGACTCCAAAAGAGTTCGAGGTTGGGAGCAAGAATTCATGGAAGAAGGGTCTATCCTGGGTGGACAGAACTCCAAAGACGACGGGGGCGGCGCGACGGCGGTGGCGGCGGCGAGCTTCAAAAATGGATACCGGAGGCATCTCACCTCAGAATACAGCCATCTCAGCTGCAGACGGGGGAGAGAGAAGGGGGAGGTCGCACAAGGCTGGGGCTCCAAGAAATTTTCTCATAAAATGTATGCATTAATTCCTCTCAAAATGAAAATACAAGTCTCTTATAGAAAATACAAAAAGACTAGTTCTATCCCTAGATCTAGGATTGGTGGGGGGTAAAAGAGGGAGTTTACAATTTATTTCTCCCATGTGGTTTGGAACAAATAAAATAAGATTTCAATCCTAATAAACTATATTATACATGGGGCACCCCCTTGACTTATGTGTTCCAAATTTTGTATTTTGTTACCCTTTGTCCCCCCTTGGTCCAACCCTTCTAGAAGCCCACATTGGAGGGTTGACTGACCCCACATGGGCCCAAGAGATAAGGTAGATCAATGGGAGAAGGGATGGGGGGCTAGCGGGACCCAAGTGGTCTCAAATTACAAATAAACCCCTATTACAATCCGAATTACATCCGAATAAAACCATATAAACACACATTACATCAAATAAAATCCCCATAAATACTATAAATATGAGGACTCAGAGCGGAGACTCCAGACTGTCTCCGAGCTAGATGGAAGCCGATGTAGCCTGAGTGGTGCTCCGCATACGGTACCGACGGCTCGCCGGTTCGTGCCTCTCGATCGCTCTGGTGTCTGAACCACTTGTGCTCTGTTCCTCCTTCTCCCCCACCGGTGTATCTTCTCCCCCCCCCCCACCTCAACGCCTAGCTTTTTTTTTATCTTCTCCATTGTATTCTTCCCTATGCTTTGGGGGTAGATCCCCTTTTGTACCTCTCTTCCCTCCTTTCCCTTGAGGATGAATAAAAGAGTGGCTTTATAAGCATGCGCAGTGTTTTATTGCTCTGATTTGGCTTCCCCTTTCCTTCAGTTTTCTTTCTCTCAGTTTTCTGCATCACCCGGGGTCCTCAGGAGCTTGCCCCTTTTGTGGCATGAACTTTGAGGGAACCTGTTCGAAGGGTGAATACTCATAGCTATTCATGGCGAACATCCGTCCCTGTGGAACTTCCACAAAATCACCACTTGTAAGCTGCTGGAACTCTTGAAGGTTGGTCCTCGAGTCTCCACACGCACTTATGGGTTAACAGAGGCCTCACTCCGAGTTTTGAGGTTCACCAAGGAGCAATCCGTTTGGTGTTCCCCATTTTTCTCTGTCAAGCTTCAGTCCGGGGGAGATGCTGCCCAAATTTCGCCAGGCCAAGAACACTTAAGAACAAGCTAACAAACTAAGTTCTCTGAAGATAAGAACAGCTCATGTCTGAAGTCGCCTCTGAAGCAAACTGAACTTCCACGCTTCTGCATAATAAGCCCCTTCTACCAAAAGCACTCAACTCTCATGCTAATTCACCTTAACAAACATTCAAAACACTTACACTTCCTCTCTAAAAACCCAATCCATCAATGGGATGAGCAGATCAATTATCAAAATAACCTGCGGGTGAAAAAAAGAAGAAACAGAACATAAAACTCGCAAGACCTTATCCGGCGCGGGGCTAATCCGGCGTGGGCTAATCCGGCGCGATACCCCCCCACGCCGGTTTAACCCCACACTCAAAACCACTCTCAAACTCTTGGAATGAATAGTGCGCGCTCCCATTACTTTATGAGCCTAAATCCGGCGCCCCCCTGTCCTTGGCCTTAATCCGGCGCGCCCCCCATGTGATCCCTAAACCGGCGCGCCCTCCCTTGTATCATGCTAAACCAGCGCGCCCCTAGTGTTCTGCTAAGCCGACGCGCGCGCCCCCTCTCTTCCCTCATACCCATTTAACCGGCGTGCCCCTTGGCATTCCTTAAACTGGCGCGCCCCTCCTTCATTTGTTAATCCGGTGTGCTTCGTAAGAAGTCAATCAACCAAATAAAAGAAATAATAGAAGGCTTTAAGCTAATGAGTAAAACAAATGAAAGGAACAGGGAGCCGATAATCAAAGTTTCCCCCTGCTATGATCAAAATTTTGTTCCGGGGGCTCTGCCCCCGGAAACCCCCGCAAGGGGCGCTGCCCCCTTGACCCCCGCGACCTGACCGCGCAGGTCGATCCGTGTGCGAGGGCGCACGTTGGCGAGCTTGGGCTTCACAGTTAACGATTCACTTCCCCGGACTGTGCATGAAGAGAAACGCAATGACGCCCCGTGGCATCGGGCGTGGTCCTCGAAAACCCCGTTACGGCCACAGTCCGAAACCATCTTGGGCCAATAGTTCATCAAAACTGACCCACCTCTACCGGGATCCGATCCCGCACCCACATTAAACTTGCCGAGCCTATGGCAAACATCTGCGTAGTTTTGTCACCGTCTTTTATGCTACAAGCATGGACTTCTGTCCGGAGATGAAACGGTCCATGAGTGACCCACATATATGTATCTATGAACATTTACGCCCCAATGCGGGTTTGTTTAAACATGATCCGAGATCTTTACTCTCGCTTTGTTACCATGAATTTTAGACCATAGGGCCCTTATTCCCGGCAATCAATCAAATGGCACAGCCTTTATGGAACGGCGGGTTTTGGTCCCGACCCAAACCACATAATCATCTGATTAGTCAGATCGCGTGCACTATGGGCTTCCATGAAGCCCGCATAAATCGTCACTTTGGTGACTGGCACGCCCACGCACTTAATAAACCCAATAAACGAATAAACATACGACCTTTCAATAAAAAGTTCGTCCACAAGTCTCATAACCCTCAGGTCCCAGGATCATAGCGTTGGTTGCTACAGGCGAATTCCTGAGGTTGTGTTGAGCATTTGAGGATTGGTTCCTCTATGTGAGATCGTGTTTTGGAGAAGTGATCTCTGACAGATTATGGGTCTTAGTTGGTGGCTGCGAGTGGCTTGTCAGGTTGACTGAGTGGTCGACCACGGTAAGATGTGTACCGCTTGGAGAAGGCCTTGCTAGGTCAGGGTGTTTCATAATGATGTGGAAGAGGACCCAGTAGTGAATTGAGTCTGTAAGGGTCACTGACCCGGGTGCTTTGGTCTTGGTGCTGTCGACCAGGTTGCTGTGGGGTCGGATGACACTTTCCTCCTCTAGAGATGTGTACCATGAATTGTACTGGTGGTGTCCCGTGGATCTATGGTAAGGGAAGAATCGGGATTGGCTGGTGTCCACTTGGATTAATTGAGATGAAGGTTTCGATGAGACAGGACGAAAGAGTAACGTCTGTGGTTGGAGGTCCTTGAAAAGAGGTTGGCGTTGGATGGTGATCCTTAGTTTGGTGACCAGCACGGGGGGATTTCCCTATAAGTCTAAGTCGAGTGAGGTGAAGACTGAAGACTCCAGATTCTTGTCATTTGGTTTCGCCGTGCTCCTCTGAGAGGGTAGAGTTGGCATGATGATAGGTCTGGATGCAGTATCGGTCTGTGTGTGAGTCAGCGGATGGCCCATCAAGGTTTGGAATGTGCTCTTCGATTCTGGTATAGTAACAGGAAAGAAGGAAGAAGTTGAGCAAGAGGAGGGTTTCCCGTTTACGAGCAGTTGGTGACCAGCGTGTGGTCTTTCACAGACAGAAGATGCTGGTGGTTACGCATCAAGAATGGCGAAAGCCGTGTGCAAGCGAGGCCTTGGGTGGCCATTTCTGTGATGTGTTTTCCAGATGAGATCTGGGCTTTGTCAGAGTTTATCTTCTGGCAGAGTTGGTCCGGTGCTATTGTGAGTGCTTGGCTTGCCAGGTGTGAGCCGGTGGAGGCTCTGTATTGGTTGTTCCCTGGAGCAGGGTGTGAAACCAGTCAGCTGGTTATGAAGCTGATGTAGGTTTTGTCTGCCGACCATAGGATGGATTGGTAGCTATTTCTCGTGATGATGACTGTGTCTCCTCGGTGAGTAAGATGGTGGCAGCGGTGCCGTGATTGGGTTTCATGTGACTGAGGTGATGCCGGACTATGTCCTTTGGTGTATGCCTACTCTGATGATCGGTGTGCACGGCGTGCGGAGCGAGGTGCCATTTGTGATTATGGTCTGGCTGTGTCCCTCAGGATAGGAGCTTTCGTGAGAATCGAGGTTTTCTGTGTTGGGGCTCTGACGGCGTTGTCAGTTGGTTAAGGCATTCTTCCCTTGTGTTCCCGTGTTTGTCTTGAATATCGAGGATGAAATTTCCTTAAGGGGGGAGGGTTGTAATGCCCCAGATTTTTCAGATTATTTATCGGAACAGGATCTGTGGGTTTCGGATCGCTTTCGTGGGTCCCGAATTGAGTTTAGCGGTTTACGCGTGTTTTTATCTGTCGGACCTTCAGAATCCCGTGCAGGGTGAACCGTTGCGTTCTCCAACTCCGAGACATTAACACGGCGTTGTGCTTTTTCTGAGGATCGTGGGGAGTATTTTTCCCTATTTTCAGTATTTTTCAGAATTTCTGGATTTTCCTATATAAACCCCTCACTTTTTCTCTCTCCCCATCTCTCATTCCTCTCACTCTCTCCCTCTCACCTCTCTCACGCTCTCTCCTCTCACCCTCTCTTCTCCGACGGCCGACGGAGCGGGGCACGGGTGAGGTGGGGATGGCGCGGGCAAGGCACAGGCGAGGATCGAGGTGTGGAGGCACGTGAAAGCTCAGCCGCGAGTTCGTGTCCCGGTGGAGTTCCAATGGCACTTCTTCACGGATCGGCGTCCATGGCGTGTCAAATCTTCGACGGAGGTAGGGAGATGGATCCCCAGCTCGTGTACTTCCATTCCCATAATTTTGGTTGGCCGTGGCGAGCCGAGCGGGCTTTTTTGAGCATTTTGGGGAAAATACATGTTTTTGAGGAGTGAGTCAGATCTAACGTTTAACCGTATTTTTGGGGTTTAAATTGCTCCTCTCGATGCTAGGGAGGTCGAGGAATGATTTCCCCTTGTTTACCCCTTCACGTGGGCGTGAACGGAGCATGGAACGGAGTTTTCCACCGAACTCGCCATTTTTGGATTTGCGGACAGGTAGCGGTCCTACCAAGGACTGCGACTATCCCTGGCGGTCCTCTGGGGGCCACCACTTACCCCTCTATGTCGGTTGGTTTTGCGGTCGCACGATAGACCTCCTGAATGGCTTAGCGGCCTGGTGTGGACAGCCATGCTCCTTGTAGCGGTCAGGCCAGGACCGTCTACGGTCTTCGTTGTAACGGGCGTGTGGCGGCCTGAGGGTGACGACCTAGGTCCCGCGGCAGCCTCGCGATTGGCCGCTACTGTCCGAATAGCGGCCAGGGCACGACCGTTTTACGTTTTGGAGTCATTCAAGGTCAGGAGGTATAGCGGCCAAACGACTGACCGCTAGGTGACACCCAGCGGTCAGGTAATGGACCACCATCCTTCTTGGCGGTCTGGGAGTGACCGCTTAGGTTTCGAGGGCATTTGGGGCTGTGCGGTCCTGGCTGGACCGCTAAGCCAGGTTTTGCGGTCATAGCCAGACCGCCAAGCTCTGTGATGGTCCAGGGAGGACTGCCACTTGGTTTTCCTGCTTGCCATGCCCGTTTAGCGTTGTGTTGGTCTCCGGTCGACCCGGTTGTTATCCAGTGGTCGACCATCGACCTCGTGAGTGTCCCGAACATCCCATGGGTTCTGTGACCGTGTTTTTGGGTTGTATGGAGGTACCGTGTTACCTCGATTAGCATGCCCATAGATTTATGGGGTCTGGATGACCCTGTGTTTGTGTTCCAGGTTTTGTGTTACGCTTGATCGAGTCACCGTGTATAGGTGCGAGTGCGGTGGGGTTCCCCCGCATGTCGTGGCTTTCTCTGGAAGATGGTTCCCGAGTGGGCCAAGTGTATGGCCTTGGACTGCGAGTCCAGTCACCCAGCCTGGGGCTAGAGGTTTACCACTTTTCCCTGGGATGGGGAATCGGCTTGGCGGCTTGTAGGATGTCTTGGGAATCATGCTTCTGTGTTTTCTGAATGGGCCGTGTATGTGGCCTGTGGACTGTGAGTCCAGTCACCCAACCTGGGGCTAGAGGGTTTCTTAGTTCCCTTTTCGAGGGAATGGTCTCAGCAGTTGTGAACTACTTTGTGAGTCATCGTGTCGAGGTTTCTGACCCTAGGGTTAGGACATATTGATGGCATGGCATCGTTCGGTGCAACGGTCTTGACCCCGAGTCTTGTGACTCAAGGACCGTTAGATTTAGTGAGTCTAGAGGACTGTCCAGAGTCCAGTGGCTTGGTGCCACTTGGTTCTTCACGACTTTCGTGCAGGGTGTGTGCGTGTTTCTCGGAGTTTCTCCTCGGAGAGTGGTCACATTAGTGACTCCCCACTAGTCGTAGTCTTCCGACACGCGCGTGGTCCCACCAGGGAGTGGTGCCGAGGCTTGACCCGAGAGAGACAATTTTTAGATTGGTTACCGTAGGGCCCCACATCTTGCAGCCATAGTCCGACTGAGGGGAAAACCAGTCAGAAGGCCTGACCTGAGACATGTGGTCAGTGTGTGCACACGTGGTTGGGGGCAGTTGGACCCGCGCTGATGAGCGCGACCCCAGCTAGTTATTGTTCTGTGTTCTTGGTTACTGTACGATGTTCTTGGCTCTGCCCGGGCCATCCCAGCGAGACACCTAAGACTGTGGACTAAGTCGTCAGTGGATGCATCCGGCCTTGCTTCTGGTGGGCAGGTACTCCCGTCATGTGAGTCGTGACTCTCCTATTTTCGGGTTTCATTTCCCGTCTGCGAGATGTGGTTCTCCAACAGTTTCAGGGAGTGTTCTCGAGGTAGAGGTCTAGGGTTTTCGATGAGCATCATCGAGGGTTTTCCCTAGACGGTGTTAGGTCCACGACTGTGAGGTCGTGATTGTTTCTTCTGGCGGCATTGCCAGAGGTTCTCCTGTTAGTTCGGTAGTTCCCCGACTGTGAGATCGGGGCGTGTTTTTCCGGTACAGTAGGAGTAGCTGTAGTGCCGAGTTTTGACCGGCCACTGGTTCGTTGTTCCTGTTGTAGTTGTTGTTGCTTCCTTTCCGCTACCGCCGTTGTTCTTGGTTGGGGTTCCGCGGGACCCCTACTGAGCCAGTGATAGGAGGCTCACCCCTGCTTTTCAGGTGCGGCGGTTCTTCCTCGTGGTTCGAGGGTGTTGTACGGAGGTTCTTAGTTGCCAGCTTACCGGGCCGAGTGTTCACTCGGTTTTGGATACGTTCTTCTTCCTTAAATTGTACTTTCTGTTGGACTGGACTCTACTGTTGTAGTTGATTATTTATTTCTGTTAATTGTTAAATTATCCTACTTTATTTCCTATTTCTTTGTACCTCCACACTCATTTTTAGCCCTTCCGAGCCTCATGGGCAGCGGGCCAGGATTCGAATGGTATCGGGTTCTTCCCGGTATCCGGATCTTGGGTCATTACACTCTACCTTTCAAAGTAGGCAACCATAAATGTGCTTTGCCAAATGGGTTGCAAGTCATGACGGGAATTCGCCCTTCATAGCTTCTGTTAGACCTTCATCCTAGGGGGGAGAAGTAAGAAAATGAAGGTAAACCTCGCAAGAGGACCAACAAAGCCATTAACTCGGGGAGCGAAAGAGGCAAGCTTACTTCTCCCTTTTAGGCAACTTCGGATCATCCTTAGAGTTTTTGACTTTGCATTTTGCCCCTTGGGTATATTCTTTGTTTGTTTATTGGGCTTTGCTCATTTCGTGCCAGGCATGATCATGACTAGGCTTTCTCTTTTTTTAAGTTTGTTTGAGGGAGATTTTGGATTTGACATTTTGATTTGAACCCCTCTTATGTGCATGCGGGGACACTGCCCCCTTCTCGTGCTCTGGCCATACTTTAGGAATGAATCCTACTCTTTCCTTAGGGGAGTCGTATTTCATTTGCCCTGCTCGGCGTTGTAAGGGCATCGACTATCTTGGTTGGTCGAGTAGGAGGAGAAAAGGAGGATTAAGGCCCTTAGGATATCTTCGGGGCAAAGACTGGTCTTTTGGCATTGCAACTGAAGTTTTGAAAAACACGTGTGTGTGTGTGTGGATGTTGTCTTTCCTTCTAAAAGCATAGGCTAACATGGCCGGACAAAAGTCTCCCTAATTATAGTAGACCAAGACCCATAACCTACCGGGACTTTAATGCACCCTATCATACCATATGGGGTAAATGCATGACTCGTAAATACATGATGGGTGACAGGCGATTGACAAGGATTTTTTATTTTTTTATTTTTTATGGGAGATTTTAGATTTTAGTTTTTTTTTGTTTTAGCTATGTACAAGTCTCATGGGTAGAATTTCTTTATAAAGACTCCATTCCAGGGGTGTGGCAGTTCAACCCTTTCAGCATCCACTAACCTGTAGGCATTTTTTGAAAAAACTTCTTTGACAACATAGGGACCTTCCCAATTTTCTTGTAGCCTACTCTCAAGACCAGTGGTTTTAGTGAGTTTCCTCCTTTCGCGGTGCCCCTCCCTCACAGCGAGATCAGTACAGTAGAAACTGTTGAGCATCATCATGAGGACAAGAAGGACTCTAAAATGGTCATTATCAAGCAAGAAAGGGAGTTGTATGGCCTCCCAGTTCCGAAGATCCTAAGAGTCATTTGGATATAGAGACTAGTATTCAAAATGTAGAGGTGTCGAAGCTGAAAGAGAAGCCTTCCAGCACTCAAATTGTGAGCATTAAAGTTATTCAAATCGGTGGTTCAAAAGTTGTTTCTGATCTAGTAGAATCTGAAAATTCATGGATGTCCAGTCAATGCAACAAAGATTCTATAGGTCTCCCTCCAATCAAAGAAGCAAATGAAATTTCTGTCATCCCTGGAGATCTTATTAGTGATGCTCGCCTCACCAGGGCCAAAGCAAAGGTATTGGCAGCTAGATCCTCCTCCTATGCCCATGATTAATTCGGCTCTTATATGGAATGTTAGAGGTATGGGAAATAAGGCGACAGTTAGAAGCCTTGCTCAGATTATAAAAGCTCATAAGATATGTATATCTACTATATCAGAATCTCGGATTGATTTCAGTCGTGCAAATAAAGTAGCTCGTCAAATTAATCTTTCCTCTGTTCTGGGGAATAATGATGATTCTTCCAAAATTTGGTTGTTTTACAATTCTGACAGTAAAATTGAGGTCATTGAACAGCATCCTCAGTTCATCACTGGAGCGGACACCGGAGCACACGAGCGGCACGGGTCGGCCAGCCACCGGTACCGCACGCGGAGCACGACTCGAGCCACTTCAGGGTCCATCTGACTCGGAAACAGCCTGGAGACTCCCCCCTGAGTCTCGACATTTATCATATTTGTTTAGACGTTATTTGTGTGTAATGTGTGTGTGTTTCATTTTATTCGGTTTGTAATTTTGATTGTAAGAGGGGTTTATTTGTAAAATGGGACCCCCGGGCCCCACGGGCCCCCCAGACCTCTTCCCATTGATCCACCTCAGCCTAGGGCCCCATGTGGGGTCAGTCAACATTTCAAATGGAGACATCTAGAAGGTTGAATGGTAAATGCCACATGGGTAGACAATTGGACTTCAAAGTCCAAGGTAGGCTACCTACCATTCTACCATGTCCCCCCCTTGGTCAATAGGCTGCCCCCCCTTATATTTTATTTAATTTTTGTGTGTGTGTCACATTCAATCTAGGCCATCCATTCCCCCATCCCTAGATCCAAGGGTGGCTATTGGATTTGATATGTAACCTATAAGTACCTTGTATTTTCTCATTTAGGAGAATTAATGCATTTGAATTGGAAGAAAATCCCCTTGAGCAAGGCCTAGGCCGCCCCTCTCTCCTCCTTGCAGCTGGGAAGGCTGTATTCTAGTGGTGTGACTCCACCCCTATCAGTTCCGGTCGCCGCCGCCGCCGCCACCTGTCGCCATCGCGCCTCCACCATCACCGCCGGTGTTCTATCCATCCAGGATAGAGGTGTCTTCTCCGAATTCTTGCTCTCCACCCCATCATATTTTTGAGCTGGGATTTTGAGGGGATGTTCCAGAGGTGTCCCTCACGATCCACAAAAATTGGTTGGTCATGAATCTTCCATTTGATAATTTTCCATTTTCGTCCAACCTCTTTTCCCAGATCTGTCTGCTTGCTGTTTAGATTTCACTCGCCCTGTGATTCTAGTGTTCGGACCCCTTTGTGATTTTTCTAGGGGCTCCCCATTTTAATGGGAGTTCTATCCATCAACCCCTCCCTCCATGATTTTTCTTGAATTTTGATCCGCCCTTCACCTACTTTTCAAAAATCGCTTTCAGATCTAGCTACAGTGCTGTCTGCCTCTGTGGAGATCCGACCCCCTTTCAATGCACAAATGATAACCATTCGTAACCACCTCCAATCCTTTCATAAAATATATTTCCATTTTCCTTGTTCAAAATCCTACAACTTTTGTGAAGAACTCAGAAGCTGAATCGGACGTCTTCCTAGCGATCAACGGAAGTTCTCAGAAAACTCACCTGCAGATCTGAGAGCTCGGGCACTGTACAACAGAAGCTTAGAAATTCAACAAAGTCCAGATCCGTGCAGTTCCAGTAGATCTATCTAGGCCTAAATTGAAGGTCTTCAAGATAGCTTTCCAACGATAGCTTATGTGCCTCGATCCGACATCAGGGTTGATCGTAGCGGCCGTTCTCGCCGGGGCGCGCGCCTGAAAATAGCAACCAAAATCCGTGGGCAGCAACTCCAAAACGTGGGAATCGGAGCCGATTGGCCACCGACCGGAGCTTCCGGTCGACCGCCATCTAGGGAGGCGCGCCACCAGGGATCCCCATCACAGTGGGTCCCACCCCACCCGAGCCGGAGGTCGGGGCGGTCCGTGGGCTCCACGGACCCGTAGATCGCGCCGTCCGATTTGCACAAAAAGGCGGGTTTCGGCACCGCCGGGCGACATCAAAATGCTGCCCGTCAACCCAATTCGCGTGATTCCCGGGCCCCGCATGTGACCTTTTACCTCCCTGCGTGGAGTGGGTCGAATTAGTGTATTGCTGTAATAATTGTTAACCGGGAGTCTGTGATTGGCCGGGGTCGTCTTCCCCACGCCGGGTGCGTGGAGGTAATGGTCCTAACTTCTCGGCGTTCATTTGCTAGTTTAGTATATGGTCTTATGCCGCTGTCGAGAGCGTAAGATACTAGCCCGTGTGTCAATGTCACCGCTGTGAGTGTGAGAGTGACCCGTCCCGCGACTTGATCCGAGTCCGGAAGTTGAGTCGGACTACCTTGAACTCTGCCGGTTCCTTAACCGCGCACGATCCACGCTTTCCCTCGCATGGGGAAGACGAGTGAGTTTGCACTTCTGTTAGCGACGTGTAGCCTGTAGGAGCTCTTAGTGTCGAGCGGAGGTCGCTCTAGTAGTGGTGTGGTTGCTGGTTGAGTCGTGTCCATCCCATATAGTGTCGTCTCCTCAGTCCGTCCCGCATCAGTTTGGTATCAGAGCCAGGTTGAGTATAGGGTAGTCTTTGCATAAGTCTTGCATAGTCTAAGGTTACCCCACACACCTTTACTCGGTATATCAAAAGGTGTTGTCCGAACATTAGGCTACGCCTATCGGGAAGACCGCACACTTGCGCGAGTGACCTTCGGGTCAATTATCTCCGCCACGTATTGAGTCTTGCTTGTGTCTAGGGTGTAGTCGAGTCCCATTGTTTTCAAAACAAATAAAAAAAGAGTATTTTCAAATTACATTTCATCCCAATAACCCGGTATATAAAAAGGTGTTGTCCGAACGTTGGGTTACGCCTATCGGGAAGGCCGCACACTTGCGCGAGTGATCTTCGGATCGATTAACTCCGCCCCGTACCGAGTCTTGATGTCTTGTCCTTAGTGTGCATACATCACAACGTTGCATAGTCGGTCTCGTGTCATGTTCAAATGGCCTTGCATGTCCATTCCTAGGGTCCGTTCCCATCCTTTGGCAACTATGGCCAACCCATGCCAACCCGTCCAGGGCAACAAGTCCGTGTCCGAGTACATTAGGGACTTCAAAGTGTATCGGTTTGGAAACGAGAGCACCACGACTGCCTCCCAGTTCCAGAGAGGTTTGTGGCTTCATTTCCGGTATGAGTGTCTTATCCGTGACGCGTTCTCTCTGGCGCAGTGTTATCAGGTCGCTCTCGAGGTCGAGCCCTTCGAGGCTCGGTTTGATGCCGCCATTCGGTGAGCAGATGCCGCCCTTCGGCAAGCCTCTACCTCTCACTCGATTCCCAAGCTGGTCGGACAGCCTACCCCATGGTCTTCCCCACCCACGAGAGCTCCCACGCTACCACCATCAAACTCTATTCGGAACTATCTCATTTGGAGCCACCCAAGCCCGAACCACCCGTATTTCTAACGGGTACACTTTACATAGCCGAGTCACTACTTAGTTGGCTCAAGGATAGCTTGGTCCCACTTCCCTTCCAATCTATGGACCCTATCCTACCTCTGGTGCCAATCAACTCATTCCATACCACTTTCCGGTCTAGTCACTATGTGGATACATTGGATGACCTTCTTAAAGGGTTAGACCGGCAATTGACATTTACGCACTTGTTGGCTCAAGGCTTCGACCGACCCACAGGTCGTAGTTTCACTCATCCCGCTTTAGGGTCCATCACCTCCGTGTACACCGTGGGTCATGTTACCACGGAGGTTCTTCTACTCCTCCCGTTACCGGTCGAGCCCAACTTCATTCCTTTTATCCCGAGGGAGGAGCCATATCTTCTATACACTGTCTCATCTACCACGATGGATGGAGGTGACCATCACCTTCAGGAATTTCAAACATGGGACTATGTAATAGAAGAACCGAGGGGTCACACATTCTTTGACCCATTCGACCCCTTCGCTAGTGGGCCTCGTGATCCACCACTTCCCTTCTACCTTGTCAAGGAAGTCCCCTACCACTCTCTTCCCACTCAGGCCAATCAACCTCCACATAGCAATAGGTCTGATGATTGGGGAACATGGCATACCTTACCTACATCTAGGGGTATTGACAAAGGTAGTTTTAGATCTCTCAATCCTCCCACATCCAAGCCCGATACACCTACTTCCGGCCCTCCCAAATCCCATGGGCAGCCGCATGCTAGGGACAAAGTAGGATGCCTAGGAGTCCCACTTTCCACCAACCACCGGTTGCATCTAGTGCATGCTTGGAACACATTTGGGTGTCCTGGTCCACCTTTTGCATATGCATGAGTCGGATTAACTGTAGGGTTGTTTAGGGTTGTGTGTGCATCCGTGTGTTTTTTGATTTTGCTAAGCATGTTAGGAGTTTGCATGACGACATTCGTCGTCACATTGAGTCCAGCAATGCGCGTTACAAAGAGCTAGCCGATGCTCACCGACACCATCGAGAGTTCCAAGAGGGCGAATATGTCATGATCAGGGTAAGACCTGAACGGTTTCCCTCTGGAACCATTAAGAAGTTGCAAGCTCGCGGAGCCGGTCCAGTTAGAGTGTTGAAACGCGTTGGATCCAATGCGTATGTTATGGACCTGCCCGAGGAATACGGTATAAGCTCTACTTTTAATATTTCGGATCTAGTTGCATATAGGGACCCAGCGGTGATCCCTAGTGAGCCTTTCGAGCCATCTCCTCCCCTTGAGAGTGATCCCACACCTGAGTGTCCACCTCCAGCCCCGTTGTCACGGCAGCGTGAGCATATCGATCATATACTGGATGAGCAGGTGACAAATTATCAGGAGTGGATCCTACCGGAGCTACCTAGTGCGATGGAGAGGACGGCCCGCTACCGAGGACACGTGGATCACGCATGGAGAGTTGCAGCAGATTGATCCGGACCTTCTGGACCGATACTGGAGCGATGCAGACCCTTACTCGACAGGGTCGAGTTTCTCCCACCCGGGGAGAATTGGTGCGGACACCGGAGCACACGAGCGGCACGGGTCGGCGAGCCACCGGTACCGCACTAGGAGCATGACTCGAGCCACTTCAGGGTCCATCTGACTCGGAAACAGCCTGGAGACTCCCCCCTGAGTCTCGACATTTATCATATTTGTTTAGACGTTATTTGTGTGTAATGTGTGTGTGTTTCATTTTATTCGGTTTGTAATTTTGATTGTAAGAGGGGTTTATTTGTAAAATGGGACCCCCGGGCCCCACGGGCCCCCCAGACCTCTTCCCATTGATCCACCTCAGCCTAGGGTCCCATGTGGGGTCAGTCAACATTTCAAATGGAGACATCTAGAAGGTTGAATGGTAAATGTCACATGGGTAGACAATTGGACTTCAAAGTCCAAGGTAGGCTACCTACCATTCTACCATGTCCCCCCCTTGGTCAATAGGCTGCCCCCCCTTATATTTTATTTAATTTTTGTGTGTGTGTCACATTCAATCTAGGCCATCCATTCCCCCATCCCTAGATCCAAGGGTGGCTATTGGATTTGATATGTAACCTATAAGTACCTTGTATTTTCTCATTTAGAATTAATGCATTTGAATTGGAAGAAAATCCCCTTGAGCAAGGCCTAGGCCGCCCTTTCTCTCCTCCTTGCAGCAGGGAAGGCTGTATTCTAGTGGTGTGACTCCACCCCTATCAGTTCCGGTCACCGCCGCCGCCGCCACGTGCCGCCATCGCGCCTCCACCATCACTGCTGATGTTCTGCCCATCCAGGATAGAGGTGTCTTCTCCAAATTATTGCTCTCCACCCCGTCATGTTTTTGAGCTGGGATTTTGAGGGGATGTTCCAGAGGTGTCCCCTCACAATCCACAAAAATTGGTTGGTCATGAATCTTCCATTTGATAATTTTCCATTTTCGTCCAACCTCTTTTCTCAGATCTGTCTGCTTGCTGTTTAGATTTCCACCCGCCCTGTGTTTCTAGTGTTCGGACCCCTTTGTTATTTTTCTAGGGGCTCCCTATTTTACTGGGAGTTCTATCCATCAACCCCTCCCTTCAAGAGTTTTCTTAAATTTTGATCCGCCCTTCACCTATTTTTAAAAAATCACTTTCAGATCTAGCTACAGTGCTGTCCTCCTCTGTCCAGATCCGAACCACTTTCAATGCACAAATCATAACAATTCGTAGCCACCTCCAATCCTTTCATAAAAAATATTTCCGTTTTCCTTGTTCAAAATCCTACAACTTTAGTGAAGAACTCAGAAGCTGAATCGGACGTCTTCCTGGCGGTCAACGGAAGTTCTCAGAAAACTCACCTGCAGATCTGAGAGCTCAGGCACTGTACAATAGAAGCTTAGAAATTCAACAAAGTCCAGATCCGTGCAGATCCAGCAGATCTATCTAGGCCTAGGTTGAAGGTCTTCAAGATATCTTTCCAACGATAGCTTATGTGCCTCGATCCGACATCGGGGTTGATCGTAGCGGCCGTTCTCGCCGGGGCGCGTGCCTGAAAATAGCAACCAAAATCCGTGGGCAGCAACTCCAAAACGTGGGAATCGGAGCCGATCGGCCACCGACCGGAGCTTCCGACCGACCGCCGTCTGGGGAGGCGCGCCACCAGGGATCCCCATCACAGTGGGTCCCACCCCACAAGAGTCGGAGGTCGGGGCGGTCCGTGGGCCCCACGGACCCGTAGATCACGCTGTCCGATTTGCACAAAAACGCGGGTTTCGACACCGCCGGACGACATCAAAATGCTACCCGTCAACCCAATTCGCGTGATTCCCGGGCCCCGCATGTGACCTTTTACCTCCCTGCGTGTAGTGGGTCGAATTAGTGTATTGCTGTAATAATTGTTAACCGGGAGTCCGTGATTGGCCGGGGTCTTCCCCACGCCGGGTGCGTGGAGGTAATGGTCCTAACTTCTCGGCGTTCATTTGCTAGTTTAGTATATGGTCGTATGCCGCTATCGAGAGCGTAGGATACTAGCCCGTGTGTCCATGTCACCGCTGTGAGCGTGAGAGTGACCCGTCCCGCGACTTGATCCGAGTCCGGAAGTTGAGTCGGACTACCTTGAACTCTGCCGGTTCCTTAACCACGCACGATCCACGCTTTCCCTCGCATGGGGATGACGAGTGAGTTTGCACTTCTGTTAGCGACGTGTAGCCTGTAGGAGCTCTTAGTGTCGAGCGGAGGTCGCTCTAGTAGTCGTGTCGTTGCTGGTTGAGTCGTGTCCATCCCATATAGTGTCGTCTCCTCAGTCCGTCCCGCATCAATCACTGTGGCTTTTAAGGATGAAAACTCTATATATATGTATTTCACAATAGTTTATGCATCATGTAATGCTAGCACTCGTAGAGACTTGTTTGATGCTCTCATGGATTTCAGCTCAGACATGTCTACTCCATGGATTATTGGTGGGGACTTTTACTGTATTTCTTCCCCTGAAGAAAAACTTGGTGGTATAATGTCTTCAGCTTCTGCAATGATAGACTTTCAGAGTTTTATTTCTGCTTCTGGTTTAATTGATGCTAGATTCTCTGGTTCCTCTTTTACTTGGACTAATAACCAAATTGGGGCTTCTCATATCCGAGCGAGGCTTGACAGGGTCTTTTACAATGCATGCTGACTTCAATCTTCTCCCACCTTATCAGTTCACCACCTTACTAGAGGGCCCTCTTACCACGCCCCACTTCTTATAAACATGGATCCTGTGCAAGTGCTTCCAGGAAGATTTATATTTCAACATATGTGGCATACTCATCCTGACTTCATAGAATTTGTTAAATCTCAATGGGGCAAGTATGAGAACACCTATCATCCATTTCACTCACTTCAGGGAAAACTTAAGCAGTTAAAAGTTGCTCTGAAAAAATGGAACAAGGAGGTGTTTGGTAATATTCACCATGCTAAAGAGGCTACTGAGTTCCATTTACAACAAGCCCAAGAAGTCTTTGATGACAATCCGTCCATGAATAATCGAATGAGCTTACAAAAAGCCAATGCTGACATGAGGCTGGTTCTTCTCCGAGAAGAAATATTCTGGTTTAAAAGTCCAGGATTCAATGGCTCAATTATGGTGATCGTAATACCCAATTTTTCCATCACTTCACCAAAGTCAGAAGGCAAAGAAACTTTATACATAAACTGAAAATAAATGGTCTTTGGGTGGAAGATAAGGCTATTCTGCTAAAGGGTGCACTGGACTTTTTTAAATCCCTTTTATCTTCTGAAGCCCACCATATTAATGAGAACCTTCTTTCAGTCATTCCTTGTATGATTACTGAAGATCAGAATATATCTTTATGCTCTATTCCTTCACCTAAGGAGATTAAAAACATTATTTTTTCATTCTCTGGAAATAGTTCCCCTGGCCCTGATGGTTTCACAGGCAACTTCTATACTTCATGCTGGGATATTATTAGGCAAGATGTCATATCTGCTGTTCAAAGCTTCTTTCAGGGATGGGGTCTATCGAAAGGAGTCACTTCCACAATCTTATGTTTGATTCCCAAGGTAAAAAACCCCAATTCCTTTGCGGAGTTTAGACCTATCAGTTTGTGCAATTCTATATGCAAGGTTGTTTCTAAAGTCATAAGTGATCGTTTGCGATGCATTCTTCCTTTGATCATATCTGAGCACCAAAGTGGTTTTATTAGTGGTAGAAGCATCTTGCATAATTTCCTGCTTGCCAAAGAATTGATCAAGGAAATTGATAGACCGATTAGAGGCCATAATATGCTTATTAAGCTGGATATGGCCAAAGCCTATGACCGTATTGAATGGGACTTCTTACTTCTGGTTATGAAAAGGTTTGGGTTCTCTAACAGATTTATTTCTCTTATTGCACAACTCTTGATGAATTGCTGGTTCTCCATTGTTTTCAATGGCTAAACACATGGCTACTTTAAATCCTTTAGGAGGGTGAGACAGGGGGACCAGCTTGCTCCTGCTCTTTTTATTTTGGCAAAGGTGGTTTTAAGTAGGGGACTTAGTCAGCTTTTTAACTCTGGACAATGCCAGCACTATCATCTGTCTCAGAATGTCCAGCCCATATCTCACACTCTTTTTGCTGACGATTCAATCATATTTTTGAATGGTGGCCTTCCTTCTGTCAAAGCATTGTTGGGTTTTTTGAGAATGTATGAAGAGTCCTCAGGGCAGAAGATAAATTCTCAGAAGAGTTCATTCATGGTATCCAAACATATGCATCATCATGTTATTGAGAGGATTCACCAATTTATTGGATTTCAGCATAAAACTGGAAGCTTCATTTATCTTGGGATCCCTCTCTTTAAAGGGAATACTAAAATCCCTCATTTCAAATGCTTACTTGATAAAGTTAATGCTAAATTGGCTGGTTGGCAGAGCAAGCTCCTTTCTCAGGCAGGAAGAATCACCCTTATCAAATTAGTGTTGTCTGCTATACCCATTTATCTAGCCAGTGCTGTAGCCATTCCTCACTCAATCATTAAACAAGTGGAAAGTTTATGTGCTAATTTCCTTTGGCAAGGTCTAGAAACAGTTCATAGGAAACATTGGGTTTCCTGGGATAAGTTATGTTGTCCCCATTCTGAAGGCGGATTGGGAATCCGTAGTCTATGGGACACTCAGTTATGTTCCAATGTCAAACATTTATGGCTTGCCTTGCACAACAATTCTTTATAGGCAAACTATGTAAGAAGGAAGTATATCCAAGGGCAGCATATGTCCGATTGTAAAACTCCTTTTCCTGCTGGCATCAGAGCTTGGGATTTTGTCAAAGCTAGATCAATTCTATTGGCTGGTATGCGCAAAATAGTTTTCAATGGTGCTACCACCAACTTTATCAAAGACACTTGGTACAAAAACCACCCTCTGCTAGAATATTTTCCACAGCAGGTTTCCACTCTATCTGAGTACTGCTCGGTGCAAGAAGCTCTGGCCAACCACCACCATCCTATCTGGTAGAGGTTTGAGGATAACACTATGAGATCTAAAATGTCCAAGTATGTCACTCAAGAGGGTGAAGACATCCCCATTTGGTCTTTTACAAACTCTGGGAGATTTGATATTAAATCCACCTACTGTTACATCAAAGGTCACACTTTGGGTGCTTATGCATCCAAGTTATGGTATTCTAAATTTCCTCCTCGAGCCTCATTATTTTATTGGAAAATGTTGAATCATGATGTTCCTGTTGATAGTAGGATTCAACGTTGTGGTATTCAACTAGCATCTTGCTGTAATTGCTGCACAGTCTCACATTCATCTGAAGACCTTGATAACCTTTTTGCTAACAATGAACTAGCCTCTTTCCTGTGGAATAAATTCGGTCCTATCATGGATAATACTCAGCTGGGGAATACCTCTATTATCAGTTGGCTTCAGAACATCATTTTGGATGTTGCTATACACAGTCCTCAGGGCCTTTTAAATCTGTTAATAGCTATGTTGATAATCTAGGAAATCTGGAAGAGTAGACGCCGTAACAGATTTGAGGGTATTAAAGCTAACCCCCCCGGATAGCTTTGCAGATTCAAGATGATGTCACTCAGCTGCTTCATCAAATTACTTTTAAACAGGGTGCTAGCCATCTCTTTCTGCAAACTCTTCATTCTATGGGCTTCTCTATTAATCATAAGTCTCTCAAGTTCATCACAGTATGCTGGATGGCTCCGAAATTGGCTTTCTCCCTTAATGTTGATGGCTCTAGTAAAGGAAATCCTGGGATTTCAAGAGGTGGTGGTTGTTTTAGAGATATTCATGATAAATTACTGCTCGGCTTCTCTTACTGTTATGGTTACAGATCAAGTATGGTGGCTGAAGGGAGAGCATTACTTGATGGCCTAAGATTAGCCCGACACCATACCATTCCTATTTCTGTCATATATACTCACTCTATGGTATTGGCTGAGTTACTTAACCACAAGAGAAACCCACTGTGGTCACTTCTTCCTTGGTGGAGTCAATTACTTGAGCTATTCACATCACTCCATTGTCCTATTGTGCATGTATATAGGGAAGCTAACCGGTTGGCAGATGCATTGGGTAAGTATGCCACATACAAAGGTCATAATTCAGAATTTCTTTCTTCTAGAGAGCTGCCTTTAGTGGCCAAAGGTTATGCTACGGCTGATGCCACTTGTATCCCGAACATTCATCTTCGGTGAGTTTAGCTATAGTGTTTTTGCTTTCTTTCATTGTAATCCAGGGGCTTGACCTCATGTACTCTTCCTCATTTTCTACATCAATAAAAATTTCATCTAGTGGCTAGATGGTGGAGTGAGAACATTTCTTTCCTTTGGAAAGGGGTGCACTCTCCCTTTGACCCATTAGATGTTTGGCGTAAAAAAAAAGAGTTTCCTCCTTTGGACTAATTCACCTTCTGTGAACTTTCTCTCAAGAACTTTCTTAGCATAAAATCATGCAATTCTCTGGCAATAGACTTGCGCGTGATTATGGGAATGGAAAATCTCTTTTAGAATTTATTTTATTTTTATTTTTTTTGTTGTTGGATGTTCAAGAGTGTATTCATTTGTTTGCGTAGGCGTGTCAGCCACGAACATGACGAGTTTATTATGCGCACCATCTGACTGATCAGACGATCATGGGTGATCGTGTCGAGACCTAAAGTCTACCGTTACCATAAAGGCTACGGCATTAATTACGCCCTTCCGAAAGAAGGACAACCCTTGATTACATGTCAAGATAGAGGAGCCTTCGGGGCTGAAGGTATGGAGGAAAACACGTGAATTAAGAACTACTTACTGCATAAAGTAGGGTTTAATTATGCACCCTAGCAAATGATGCAATGATACTTATTCTATTAAGTCGATTTCCGGTATACGGTGGAGTTTTTACTCGTACATAGTGAAAGCTCGCAGCCAGACTGTATCTGACCCTCTACAAACCACCCTTTGATATACCGGGGATTCATGGCATGCAGGCATACGGTAGGGTATGTGTTTATTCATATACGTATATGTATGCATACACGTACATGCAAGTGTATAGATTGATCCGTGCACAGGGGTTATTCTGATATTCCTATTCGAGATTGTATGTCGAAGATTAATGACATGTCGAGACGATCTCCAAACTAATGATCATGCCTAAGTTGTAGTCCTGTGCATGCCCTCTTTTTGTAGACACGCCTTCGACGTAGCGGAACACGTTAATGGGTACATGGGCGAACCCGGCCTGACCGTACCTCGGTGAGGTTGTGTACCTTCGGGAGACTGTATGCTGTAAGGCAACATTCGTTGTTGATTCCAACCCCTGTATTGGGTGCTTGCCCTCCAAATAGACATAAATGGCTGCGAGGTTGCTACCACCGAAGGGTATAGGACCGAGCTAAAGCCACGGGAAACATGAAATGTGCTCGGAAATAAAAATGAGAATTTTCTAAAGAAATTCCGATAGCATCTCCCCATGCCCCAGAATATGGTGAGGAGACGTAGAGGAAATCCATCCACAGCAAGCTGAGATGGACTCTGTAAACAGCAGGCATGCCAAAGATGACAGCCTGAACCCTACAATGGGCAGCAGATCTCCAAGGACTAGCCTATAAGGAGACCCGCATCACCGAGGGTCATCGATCATTCTGCCTTGGGGTGTCAGCCAGTATTCGACCCCACGGCATACACATATGGGACTCAGGAGAGCACCAATGTAACCTTGGGCCGATGGGTCCAAAAACTCCGGGGCACTGCACGCCGGTCGGCGGTAATTTTTATGCATGCGAGAATAAAGAAGCCCGTAGCGATGAGGTAGCAGGGGTACGAGATCCTCAAAATGACGATGTATTTTCCTTACTCGGAATCCCCGGAGATTGTGCCAACACTTGACAGATCTCTGAGATCCATCAAGGTCACAGAAGATCAAGTAGACACATCAATGGAGGCGGTCTAAAGCTCAATAGCATAATGAAACAATGGAAAACATATTCTCGGGGGAGAGGAATTTGGACAACCACCCAATTGCAGCAAGCATCAACCAACTTTGTTTACCCCTGGTTGAACAGCCCTCCAGAGTCATGCTTGGAACGCAGCAAACCCTGGCGCTGATAGGGGATGAATTGGACGTCCAATATTATCTGAGTAGGAGAATAGAAGCGATCTGGAAGCACTAAAGGGATGAAGGGGGTGGTGATCTAGCGGTGCTCACTGGTATAGAACTAGAAGAAAATCTTAGTCAAAAGATGAGTTGACCTGCTTAACAATTGAGTCGACTCACCTTATCAAGTGAGTTGACCTATTCTTTACAGTGGGTTGACTTACATCCTCTGCCAATGAAACAAAGTAGCTGAGTCGACCCATCTGGAGATGCTCAAATAGACAAATCAACTTAGATTCAAGCCCAAGTCGACTAAGCGATGGAGTTAAAATGTGGCCGGTTAGAAAGAAGGAGGGTAGTGATCCGGCGGCATGTAGCACACCAAATCAGGTTGGCTGGAGCTAATCTGGTGGCACTCACTGTTGCCGGATCAGTCCCCTTGGACACTCAAAATGGTTTTGAAGGAAGGAAAAAAAAGAATGACGGCACACACGTGACCCATGTTTCAGACGGAGAACACGGATGCTCCCGTATGACGTATCCCTCACATACTTGGGGAACCAGGGATCGTACTTGGAGAATCATAAATCTCTGGTCCCAATTGAGGAGGTGAATCGACAGTAAAACTCATCAAACGCAAAGAAATGCAGGGAGCCCTCCGGAAGCCGATGAAGGCGCTGGCTCACAAGGATGGAGATAAAAATTGGGGGAAATGAAATCAATGGCATGAACTTACTTTCTCCCTTTATCCAGGATGCCCAGAGATCACATTTGAAGGACAGGATGAACTTCTGGTGTCGAACAGGGTATTACACACGGAAACTCACTAAACTGAATCGGCAGAGGAGGGAGAAAAGGGGGGAAAACAGAGAAGAAAGGACTAAGTGCATAAAACTTGTAGCCCCGAGGGGGAAATTTATTTAGTATATGGTTCATCCCCATTCCATCCAAGCAGTAAAAGGGAAATAGAAATTGGGGAAATGCACACGGAAATTCATATTAAAAGCAGACCCAGATCCTCTATTTTCTCCTTATAATGGGATTCACTGTAGCCCTTCTGGGCATTCCAACATCCATGCCGGGGAACCTTTGGGGCCCGAATTGAAAATATTAAGTGGTAGAAAGCAATCAGGAAAATGATACAGTAATCAATCTACTCTGGGGGAAGATGGCTCATCCGGTCGAGATAAGCCTCTAGCCGCAGTGGAGCTACAGGAGGAGAGAGAGAGAGAGAGAAAGGTAGTAAACAGAGATTCAAATGAACATCTCATGGCATCAATTCACCCCAAGCCTTTTATTCCATTCAGAAGATCAAAATATACAATAATGATGCAATCACTTGCAGAGAAATGGAGAGGGGAAATTGTAGCTTGATGATGGCATTTTCGGTGGAAACGCACCTATACAATAGGATCAACAGCAGCAGATGGCCGGATTCCACTTCACGAACTGTTGGAACGGATCTCTCAGGTCCTAGGGAGTGGTGGCGGCTGTAGGCTTCTTGCCCTTGAAACTAAGGTTCACCTCTGGCTCTTTTTGGGCGTGTGAAGTCTGCATGCTCTTCCCCCTATTTTGTGTGTATTCCCCCCTTGTTTCGTATTGTCTCTTCTCCTCTTCTATTAGGGTGAGAAAATTAGGTTTTATGGAGAGGAAGTTGGCCCTGAGACGGCAGCATGTGGCGGGTGTTCACCTGGAGGCGCTAGGCCGAGCGACCATAGCCACCGGATCATTGTGTGGCCGCCGGCCCACTTTCTACTCCTTTGGCCCCTTTTGTGATATTGTTGGCCCAAGGGTGGCCCATTTAAGTGGTTTATCCCCGTTGCCTAGAGTATTGTGCTTACTCTTTGGGTCAGAATTGGTGATGGCTTGTCATTCTGGAAGCTCATGCAGACCAACACACATTCTGACATATTAATGTGTGTTCTGTAATAATATTACCGATCTTCGGGAATGGTGACGAACGTGCCTTGAGTTTTCAAGATTTGTTCTTGCAGCCACATCCTGTGGTCGGAAGCTCACTGCAAGGGTATTATCAGGTGGGTGATTGCTCAAGGGTTCTTTCATCCTTCAAGGGCCATTCTTTGGGTTTGTTCGGCTTGATCACTTCCGTGATGGATGACAATTCTGACGAGTATCGGCTCTGCCGAAAAGGCATGGCCGGATAAGTTTCTAACAATGCAGTGGGCTCCTCCCACTATCTGATGAAGTAGGGACCCTTCAATAACTACTTGGGAGGTCATGCAGCCGCGTGGGTAACCTGTTTGACTGTCATTGCGCCTTCAGGGTGTGCTATGACTTAATCATTCTGTTGGTGGCATGTTAGTGCTCTGGTGGCTTTGGAGAGCATTTATGGGTTGTAAATTGCAACTGTTAAACTTGACTTGCTGGTTTTTTTTTGTCCATAGCCAATATTACACACTTGTGTAACATTTCAGGTGTCAACAAATGGCCCACACTCGTAGGTGGCACAAACAATGAAAGAGTGGCACGGGGCCTATGGGTGTAACATTTGCAGTTTGCTATTTGGTGTCTTATGCGGCTGGTTTCTCCTAGATTCCACCCCATTGGAGTTGTAACTTGGGCTAAATTGGCCCTTAAATGGTTGGGCAGGCTAGGCATTGCACTTGATCCGATCGAGAGCTACTAATGTGGCGCCTTCTAACAATCCGGCTGCCCCTAGTGGGCGAGAGGTGCGATCCGGTGGGCGCTATGATCCAGTGGCTATGGCGTTGATCTGGTGGCTACAACGTTGATCCGACGGGCACGGGCGGGCAGCCATCCAGAAAGTGTGCAATACGGTGGGCCCTCACTCCTTTTAAGATGGGAATGTGAGGGAATAACCCTCACCCCTCGCACGGTGGCGCCCAACCCCTCTCGTTCCTCTTCATCCTTTGCGGTGGCGGCGACGAGAGGCAGCGGCCTCTTCCCTTCTTCTCCCCCTTCATGGTGGCGGTGACGAGGGGGGGGGGATTTCTTCCCCTTCTTCTCCCCCTTCACGGTGGTAGCAAAGAGAGGTGGCGGCTTTCTTTCCCTCTTCTCCCCCTTCACGGTGGCAGCCTCTTCCCTTCTTCCACCTCTTCTTCTATAGCAGCACAATAGGTAAACCCTGCTCTTCTTCTCCCCATGGGATTCACTGGGGGCCATTGGGTTTCAACCCTGTATGGGCTCGACGGCCTCTCCTGTAGGCCAGTCTTCGAGATGCATAACCCCGAGTGCCATGAATGGCCTGGGCGTTGTCCCATGGCATTGTTTCAGGGGTTGTCTCACCTTAAAGGTGTGGATGTGCTTCCTCTTTTTTGCCTGGCACATCCCTGTAGACACCCGTTTTTGGCCCACGAGCTGATCCTTTTTCTTGTTCTCTTAAGTTGACGCCCCAATTGATCCTTAATTGGTGGACATTTTGGTCTATTTGTGATATATTGTTGTCCATTTTCAACCCTTGAATTCAACTTTTGTGCCCTGGATATCGGCCCGAGGCTCATCAAAAACACGCTCATCACTTACGTCGCGTTTATCATTAACGCGCAATATGATCCCACCGCGTTCATAAAAATATTAAATGTTAATTCTTAATCTAATGACTGTTCACAAAGGCACCATTTCTTTACAAATTAAATTCATTTAATTTAGCGTCAAGCACATTGGCGTTAAATCTTTTCTGATATTTCCATAACGCGGCGTATCGTATTACCGCGATGGTCATTGTCGCGGACAAAGATTAGGGCGCGTTCTTTAGAGTTTGGACTCGTTGACTGACCGACTTTGACCAGTCAACTTTCATCGTGGCATGTCATGGAAATGCGTTCATTTCAGATCACGGTGCTCTCCTTGACCGCATTCTCAGTCGGAAACCCTGTCCGACCGAAACTTACCCTTTCTGATTTTTGATCCCTTGTTGCTTAGATTTCGGAGCTCAAATCAATCAAGGAAGGTTCCTAATCCCTTTAGGAGTCTTTCCCCCTCGATAATCGACAAAATTACCTAGTTTTGGGTCTCCAACTTCTCAGATTTCTTGGACTCCGACCTAGGGTTTTGAGGTTCACCTTCTTCTATAAATTCGACCCATGGTCATCAATTCCAGAGGATGCAACTCAGAGGACTCGACCACAGAGGGGAGCGCGAGGCCATGCTTCGTTGAGGATCATTAATCCCTCGCCCTTCTCTCGTCCAAGGGAGTATTTTAGGGCTTTTGTTTTGTTCATCCTCATTCTTCACTTCTTCCCTTTTAGTGTCTTTTAATTCATGTTAATCTCTGCATACCATCCCATCTCCTTTTCAAGTTATCTCCTTTTATCAAATACACGCATACGCACACACACCAAACCTATTTTTGCCCTCCCATAGGGGTTAAAAACCACCAAACCCCCAGGTGATCTAGCCCTCTTTCATATGTTTTCTATTGAAAATAGGGATAGATTCTGCACTTAATCACGTTCTAATGGGCTTTATCTTGGTGATTCTCGTTGTTTTACAGGCATAAGAGGGAGAAGACGTGAGGCCCTTGCACCTCGACCGGCCCTGGAGCAAGGAACGAATCAACCTACACATCACGTTGTTTCTCTGATAACGTGACTGTTATTTTTACCGCGTTCTTCAGGAACACGATGAAGTCCCGCGATCAATGACACCCAAGAGGGGGGTGAATTGGGTGTTTACCAATTTTAAGAAAACTTTTGGCTTTTTACAAAATATGTGGTAAACAATAATTAGAAATTGAAAACTAATTAACTAATTCTCTCAAACTCACTGTTCCCACATGACCATACATCGAAAATAATCAAACCACACAAATAACACACAATGCACAGCGGTTTTTAAGGTGGTTCGGATGCAACGACGGCAATCCTACGTCCACCCCTCACCAAACCCGGTGAGACTTCACTCGGGGATAAATCCTCAAACGGAGACAACGCTCCAACCACACACGCAGGACGATGCCTGCACACACACACGGGGACGCGCCCCAACCCACACACGGAGAAAAGCTCCAACACACACACACACACACACACACACGGAGATGAACTCCAACACGATCCGACAGCCGGATCACAACCACACACACAAGATCGAACGGATCTAAAAAGACCCTCACACATACAAACTCAGATCTACGAAGATCCACGTACACACACGAATCAATTACAACACACACACAAACAACCACGGATCCAACACGATCCACACACACACAAGTTATTGCGGTTTATGATGAAACACAAATATGAGACTTAAAGCACAAGACACCAAAGTAAATAGACCACAGTTTAGAATGCTCCTGATTTAGGCTCCCCCTGAGTGTATGCTCCGGATGTTCGCGTTGATTCCTTCTTCACCTGAATGGCTTGAGACTCAGCTTGAATGGCCTTGTATTGGATGTAGGTTTCCTTGCACAGAGTACTATTCACTGCTACAGTACTTCTTCTTCTCTTCACTTGGACAGCCTTCCCTTAAGCTCTTCTTGAGATCCTTGCTTGATTGGAACTCCCTGGCTTTAGAAGATGACTGAATGGCTTCAGTTGATGCTTGAATGGCTTCGATCGGATGAAGAACTTGGTGGAAGGAATGTTGTTCACGATCGTTGTAGCAACCTTCCTTTGATAGCTACTATCTTGATCTCTCTAGGTTGATTTGGTGTTGCTTCAATTCATGGGAAGATGAAGGCTTCAAAATAGATCTTGGATCTTCAACTATGATGAGGCTTTGATCTTCGAATCACTATTCACGGCTACAGTGATATTCCTCCCTTCCTTGAGCCAACTTGATCTCTCTTGTTCTCTTGGAGCCTCTTAGGGTTTATGACCTCAAAGAAAGATTTTATAACCCTTGGAAGGTTAGGAGACAAGTCCCAAACCTAGATCCACAAAATCTGGGGTGATTGGGAGCATTGGGATTAAAGAAATGGGGTGAAGGACCTCTTTTCGAACTTGACACAAAAGTCAACAAAGGAGGGCCTCGGGGCTGGCGGTCGACTGGTGGAGGGCTGGCGGTCGACCGCTAGGGGCCATTCTATAGCTTTGTGGCTGCAGGGAAAATAGGTCGACCGCTAGCTCCTGGCGGTCGACCGCCAGGTTCACAGGTGCCAATTTTTTAGTTCTGTGATTTCAGGTCGACCGCCAAGGGTCCACAGGTCGACCGCTAGTCTCCAAACCTGTAAAAGTCAAGTGTTAGTTCACTTGAAACTATCCATTGGTTCGATACTTGAAAAGGGCTTGTGTTATAGTTGATTACAAGTTTGTTTAGACTCGATTTAACTCATGGAATGATTCATGAACACAAGTTGGAAAAGGAGTGAATCTTGATGGTTTAAAGCATGAAGCTTCATTTTAATACAAGGTAGGAGTCTTACCAATGGTTCTTGACAGTAAATGACATATACCACCTGTTTTGGATTGCAGAGGAGCATGGTGCTTATCCACACGTTTGGTTTACCAGGTGGCTACCATGAGTTGATCCTGCAAGCAAAATAGTCATGGTTAATACCATGCTTGTTCACATTAAAGAGATTATGAAACCTCTTGCCTCTTGCAAACCCAACATAAACAATAAGATGAATGAGCACAATGATCAAGAACATGTGTAATCATCACAGGTTTAGTTATCATCATTAAAGCACACATTAAGTTTAGTTATCATCAAAACCATAACTTAACAATTACAACAATCATCAAAACCATAACTCAACACGCGACCCAACGAAGCGGCACGTTAATCTTCAGGCCATCCTTCAGCCTCTTTTCAATTTCTGAGGTAAGTAGCGTGCTCCTCCTCTTTGGTCTTTCATTATTTGGCATGTTATAGGCTTCGGTGGTGATCACGATCTTTGTTTACATATCCTTCATTGCATGTGCTCCATCCCCATTCATATTATCATCTTATCATCATTATTTTGACATTTTTACACTACTTATTCATTCATTACTTTTTGGGGTGGTCGATTTTCTGATCTACATCTTTTGACGGTCACGGTAGGACACTTTGTGCCCATCACGTCCGTTCTTCTGCCTGCTTGCTTGTTAACTTGTTCATGTGTGTGTGTGGTTGTTTTTTTAGTTGCATTAGTTTCTCCTCTCTATTGTCATCGAGACCAGACCCAGGACCGCATCAATTGATGCGGCTCTCTATGGCACCGTGTTATTTCTTTCTTTGTGCGTTGACATTGCATTCTGTTCCTATGTTTTTCCATTTCCTTCTGTCATTCTTTTGAGTTCTCCAGAGACGCGCCAAGTGTCTCTACCGCGACAATGTCGGGCTCCCTGTTTGCGCCGCATTCCAATAATTCCCTACCCGAGAGCTCTTTTGTCATATCATTCATCGGGTTTCTATTTGTCATCTTCCCTGGTTGCATCTTGTACGCTTCTTGTATATTGTTATGCATTCATTTTTGCCATATTTTTCTTACCATCTTCTAGATTTAGCTTAGATCTTCTTGCATTCATAGCGCATTTGAGGCTTGGGAGACCTCCTCTCCCTACACTCTTAGGATCTCCTACACTCTCTTGGGAAAGTGGTGAGGACACGCGCCGCATCACTCGACGGAGCACACGGAGCACGCCAGCATCTCTTTGGCTAGGCGATTACGGCATCTACTAGAGGATCCTTCTTCTCATTTAATGCCATGTTGGGCCTAGGTTTGGTCCCTGCGTGGACACGTTATCTAGTTCTTTTATGTTATCAGACTATGTGTAGGGAGTATTGGGCTGTCTTCCTTTCTTATTGGGCTTAGCCTTGGCCCATTGCTGGTTGGATTAGGGTTAGGGTTTTGGGGAGGAGGGCGCATCCCTCACCCATGGTGGCTGCGCCACCTTCCCCCCCTTGGCCCCTCCACTTGCCTTTTTGGGCGCCCCCCTTTCCCCATTCCATCTCCCTCCCCCTTTCCCCCTTGGGCGCCCCCCCCTTGATCCCTCCTGGATTAGAGGGGGGATGGCCGCACCCCCCCTTGAATGGAGGAGGGCTGGGTCGCACCCCCCTTCCATTTGCGCCCCCCCCTTCCTTGTGGCTTGGGATGAAACCCTAGCTCTTTCCCCCCCGGATATATAAGGCTTGTATCTTTCTTTTGGTGGATTATCAAAGGAATAAAAAAAAAAAGTTGCTGTTTCTCTTGAAGGAGGCTGCGCCCCCCTCTGTGTCTCTTTGATCCTGCGACGGGATCAAGTTTGGGGTGTGACTCCCCATCCCCTCGGTGCGACGCCGAGGTTCCCCCTCTCTTCTATCTCTTCACAGGTTCAAGTTCAGTGCAACCAGATCTTGTCTCCAAGAGCTGCGACGACCTCCTCTGTTCTTGGGGACTTTGGGCGACCAGCCCATTTTTGGGTGATTCTGCTACGAGTCACCGACGCGTGCGAGGTGGTCTCGCCTCATTCGGAGTTCGGCGTCACCCGTGGCGATTTTCCTCGTGAGCGCGCGCAGGACCCCCTCTCCCTGCGAGCCTGGTTCTATTCGCCCCCTTGCAAAAATCCCACGGGATGGACGTCTGCGAGTTTGGGCGTGGGATCTTCACTGGTCGTACCTCTCTTCGTCCTCTGTCCAACGCCGCTGATCTCGCCTCGTTCCGACGTCCGAGCTGCTCGTGGCGTCCATTCCCGTGAGGTCGCGCAGGTCTGCCCTGTCCACCTGGCGCCAGAACCACCTGCGGATTCCAGAGCTTGCTGCTCTCAGCCACGACCAGATCTGACCGATTCCTTCGGTCGGGACCTGCTGCTCTGCGTCCTCTTCGTCCTCCAACAAGCGGAGCTCCGTTCGCTCTTCGGGTCTAATTCTTATTAATTTTCCCGCTCGAGCGTGCAGTTCTGGGAGCAGAATCCAGTCGCAACTTGCAGGTGCGCCCCAGGCTTCCACGGACGGAATCTGCGCGCCCACTTTGGCCGAGGCTTCCTCCCGTGACCTAGCTACGCCCCATCGCTGACGGTGCCTCAATCGGATCCCGGACCAGGTCGTGGGAGCTTTCACCGCGGAGTCACGCATTGCTGCGAACCTGCCGACCACCGTTCGGGTCCTCCTCGCGGCCAACCCTTCACCGAGTGCCGCCCGTCAGCCCGTACATCGGCAGCCCCGAATCTCTTTGTGTAGCCTGTTATCTCCCTGCGAGGAGTGGGCGTTGGTGGTCGAGGTTGTATTATTGTTCATCCTTGTGTATCGGGGTTGTCGATCTCGGCCGGGGTTTCTTCCCCACGCCTAGGCGTGGAGGTACGTGCAACGCTCCCTTTGTTGGCATTTGCTTTACTAGTATACTTTCTAGCATGCCGCGTGAGTGTGTGTAGGTTCCTAGCTAGCTTATTATTCACCGCGTGGTTGTGAGTTGAGAGCACCCATTCCGTGGCCCTAGTCGAGCGCCGAGCTCGGACTAGATTCCCATAGGCGCACGGCGGCTCCTTAGTCGCTGAGATCCCCGCGCTTCCCTCATGGGGACGGTCGTTGGGCTTGAGTTTCTTGTTGAGAGACGCCTCCACCCGGAGGAACGCTACGGAGGTCAGCCGCCCGGCTTGCCTTTGGCGTGCGAGTGCTGGCCGCACTTGTTGCATTCGTAGGTCTTAGCTCATTTCAATCCCGTCCCGCATCAGAAAGGAAGGACCCTCCATTGAGCACTCCGTCTCATTGGACTGGAAAATCTTTAACCAAGACCTCCGTAAGTCCCCGCACCCGTGGATTCCCTCACGGACGTCGGGCAGGTTGTACCTTGAAGTTCCCCGGGTTTAATTGGCATATACGTGGTGAGAGAGAATTTGCCTAGTTGACACCGAAGTAAACTACATTGAAACTAGGTGCATACCTTGAGTGAATCACACCAATCTTGTTAAAAATCATCTAATTCACATCAAGGTATCAACTGAAACTATGCGTAAACTTCCCACTTGTTTGGTATCTTTGCAACATTGCTTTGATTGAATATGGTTTGCCTTGCATTATGTTTCACTTTGGTAATCAAATCAACATGTCTAACCATGTTTATAATCATGAGGATAATCAACCTAGTACATCTTATAATCCTCAAGTTTATAACTCTCGCCACAACTCCCATAAGGGATTTCACTCTAATTCTCATGGTCTTGTCCACCCTGTGGGCAACTCTCGAGTTTATGATCCCTCCTACCCATTGCGAGCCACTACTCCCCCGGAGCCATCTCTTTCACATGATGAGAAGGTCTCCCATGTTCTGCATACATTAGATCATCTCACCCCTCAACAAATCCAAGCCCTTAAGGCTATTGTTGAGGGTGTAGTTTCTCCTTCTTCTCATCCTTCTTCTGCTCCCCATCGGGTGGCTCATCACCCACCTCCCACCACTCATCTTCCTTCACGGCCCCAAGGCCCATACGTTTCTTGCACCCCGGTCCAACCAGGTCCTTCTGTGGGTCAGCCTCTCCATGATCCACGGCCTTCATCTCAAGTCCCTCCAAGGTATCAAGGCCAACCCCCCATTTCACAAAGGGATCCCCTCAGGCAAGTCCTCATCGACAAAGTGGTCAAGATGGAGGAGCAATTGAAGAGGGTTTGGAGCCCCCGACCGCCTCCTCCTCCTCAAGTGAATCCCTTTCATGCATTCATGAACAACATCACTAAGATGGAGAGAGATTGGAAGGATAATAGGGACATGCATGACGTCAACGATAAAAGTGAGTAAGATGATTCGATAAAGTCAAGGATAGAGTGGACGCCATCCACCCTCCACCCATTCACCCTAGTCATCCATATGGCCATCCGCCTCCACACCCACCTCCATATACGCAAAAACATTCATGTTATTACACGCCTCCTCCACCCAATCACACTCCACATTCACATAGCACTCTGCCTCCACATTCATATTCACCGAATCCTCCATCACATTATACTCCATCACCCATCAATACGCCTTCACCACGGTGCCCACTTGAGTTCAAATATGAAGAGTTGGAGCCGGCACAAGATGTTGAGGATGTCCAAGAGGCACCGACTCCGAGTTTTCTCCGTTGTCCTCTCCCGCCATTACCCGAAGAACCCCCTGCTCCGGACGATGCCACCATCCCCAATCCTATTTACGAAACCAATTGGTAATATGATGATGGGTCGATACTCCAATCACCCACATCAGCGCATCATGAACCCTTCCCCTACCCTCAAAACCCATTGCGCCACTAACATCCGGCATTTCACCCGAACCAAACCTTCCACCATTATATCCCCTCCAACTACACAATTAGCCTTCACATCGGCCTCCGCCAAGTTCCCCATCAATTCCTCCACCCAACCAAGTAAACCCCTATTGCCACCACCTCAGCCCGCCATTATCCCCATCATCCAAAAGCCAACTGTCTTTATCCCTCCATTTACCCCTTTTGCCTAAACCTGTGGCAAATCCCGAGCAGGGTCCACTCCCTGTTGCACTTGAGCCAACCCAGTCTGCTTCCGAGCAAGGGGAGAAGCCCGACGTGCTTGAACCTCCACTCCCACCTACCCTTTCTTTAACACCTACCATTGAAACGCCATTATCTATTAAGCCCTCCGCCTCCACTTCACCTTCTTCCACCACCTCTCGGAGTGGGTGTCTTGTTACAAATGCATGTGCTGAGGATGTCCAAGAGCCAGGCAAGAAAGATTTGGCTATGCTATTCAAGAGTCAAGATTTTATTTGCCGGATGCCGATTCGCGTACATGTGCCAGGCATACTTAAAAAGTCCCCACAGCTGCCCACTAAAGAGAAATGTCGAGAATTGATGTTGTGCCAGTCCAAAGCCAGAATCATCAAACTTACTTTGCTCATTGGGCGTAACACATTCAAGGCTTTCATTACCCCTTGTTCCATTATAGTACAAGTTCCCAATCAAGCGAAGGGGTTCTTCTCAAACATTATAATGACACATGCTTCTGCCAAGGAGATGATGAAGCCTATGCTCAAGGGCAGCGTAGGGCACCCCTTGCTAGAAATCCTCAATGTCAAGTCTTCTCCATATTTACTTCCATGCAAGGGGCAGGCGATTTCATTAACAAGCTTGCTCAAGCTCCTCAATGCTCCCCATGTTTGTTCACCAAAGAAGTATGCTGTGAACATCAAAGGCCAAAGGGAAATGACTGCGCCAGATATTTATCCAAAAGGGGCCAGGCCTTCTGCACGATGGGCCCGTTATATGAAGAGGTATTTGGGCATAAGAAGCCGAACTACTATAGCAAAGCCGCCACGCTGTCAGATGATAAGGAGGCTCAAGGCCTGAAGAGTGTGTAATGGGCGCCCAGTTATACCATCTTCCCCTTATTCCACTCCGTCCTCATTTATTTTGTTAAGCTCCTCTCCTTGGGTCATCTATCTTCCCTCTTCCAAATCAATTCTATCATCTTTCCTAAAGCATGTTCGATTTTCTTTAGTCTCCTGCTCGATCTAATTCCTCTTCTCCATTTTAATCCTCTCACCATCCCCTCCAAGAATTCTTTCATTTTTACCCTTTTTTCTCCCCGGGACCTCCTAATTGTCCCGAATTTATACCATCATTCCAATGCCTTTTTCCTTTGGGACACCCAAAATTCCCCTTCCTTTCAGACTCCACGAGTCACCCATCTAATCCATCCACCTCTCAGGAGGCGTCGAACTCTTTTTCCCACATTCTCTGGGATTCCACTCTAAACTTGTGTTCCGCCATTCTTCATCTCTCCCCCAATCATGGTCTCCACCCTTTCTCATGTTGTTTTCGGGGCTTTAGTCCCCCATAATTCCCCTCTAATTCTGGTAGCTTCTGTAGACCATCATGTTTTCAGGGATTTATGCCCTAGCAAGGGAGTTCAAGCCCTGCCTCTTTTCCTTTTATCCTCCTTCATCTCTGTCTCTACTCATCACTCTGTCATGTTGACTTACCTCCAACCTTCACTTTTATCCTTTATCCTGCGAGCTGCCAAGACGAGAAATGCAAGCACAAGGGGCAACATGCTGACTGCTTTAGGATTAAAAGTTACCTTCATCAAGGGATACAAGGTACGATTTAATTACGCAAGAATGCATCTTTAATTTTCATATTACTCATTTCTACGCATGAGCACAAAAGTGAGGTTTTCAACATGATAACGAGTGTTGGTTAGTTAAAAAAAAAAGCAAAAAAAAAGTGAAAATGTGAAAAAAAAGAAAAAAATCATGTCTTAGTCAAGTCAGTTTAAGGTTACATTTTGCTTCTACAACATCTAAAGGCATAATGAACTCCGTGCCAGGAGTCCGACAGTCCCTACCCGGTCGTTAAGGGATATCCCTTTGCACGGGTCACACACTACACGGCATCCTTAGCCAGCTCCCTTGGAAAACACCGTTCCTACTTTGGCCATGTCCAAGGGGCATGAAGGTCCTTTTTCTCTTCCTCACTCGGCTCAGGTGTAGAGGCAAAGGGGCAGAATAGGTAAGACAACCAACCTAAGCACTCCCCGAAAGGAAGAAGTCTCAAATATAGACAGTCTATTAAGACCTCGTTCTCCATTATCAAATCCCAAAAGTCAATGTTTTGATCGAAGTCCAAAGGACAAATCACAAAAAAAAAATTGGCATGGCAAGAAGGCAGTACAGCTTCCCCGCGGGATGTCATGAGCCCGGTCGTATGCATGCTAGAAGGAGAACTAAGGTTCGATGATATGACAAAAGGTCCGAGCGCAACAGACCTAATCCCTAGGGGAAGTGCCTTGAGCGGAAGTCAAACTTTGATACCCTCACAACCTACATCGAGCTAGTCTCCAAGTTCTCTTCCATTTCTCCCTCTAAGGTCAAAATATTCCTCGGGTATGGCCCTTGTAGGAGCACCGATGACCAGGGACAGTTAGCCATGGGATGACACCCTCTAATGCACCCCCGCGCTCCAGGTGTCTCTTAGTGAAAGGGGAAGGAACAAGGATCCTTGGCCAACATCTTAATTAGCCTTGATCTTGTAGTTTCCAAAGTTAAGCCTAGCATTATGTTTCTTGAAAAAAACAAAAAAACAAAACAAAAAAAATAGAAATCAAAATCAAAAAAGGGAGAGCAGAGTGGTCATGTGCCTAGATTCTTATTTTTCTTATGCTAGCATATTGCATTCGCATTCTTCATTCTACCTTAATTGATAAGGGCTTGGCCTCTTGACCCACCTGCTTATCCAGCAAGAGGCCAACTTGGAACAAAGGAACTAACGTGTTTTTGCGAGGTGTTCTACAGGTACAGGTACACAAGCCAAGCAAAGCAAAATAACAACCACAAGAAATGCAAGCAACAAAATCTGTTCCATTCCACTAATATCTGTCAGATGTACAAAAGTGAGGGTGGATGTACAACAAGAAAATGTCTCTAACTCTCTCCTCCACCCTCCTCATCTCCCCCTCTCCGTGAACTCTCAGTCTCTCACTATCCTCCACCCTGAGGAGGAAGCCTAGGTGGAGCCATCGATCCTCGTGAGGCTGAACTCCTGTCGCCCCGTGCTCTCCTCTCAGCCTCCACATTCCTCTGATGCTCAAAGGAGGTAGCAAGAAAGTCTGTGCTCGATTAGGCACTGGCGTGTCCCTCACGCTGAGCACGCTCGCGCCCTTGCCGATAGTGCTCAGCAATCCCTAGTTGGGTGCTCAACTGCACCCTCTCCATCTCTTGCTCTAACCTCTCTCTCTCCCATCTCTCTCTTTCTCACTTTCATCTCTCTCTCTCTCTCTCTCTCACGCTCATACCTCTCCCTTGTCCTCTCGCTCTCTCCACGTCGAGGAGGGACGCGCAACTCTATCGCATCTCGTGGTAGCTCCTCCGCGTCACAATGCCTCAGCTCGCCTCTGCCGTCCGCAGCTCTCGCTCTTGCACCCGAAGTTTGGTTAATGAATTATAACAATCAAAATTTTAAGACTAAGCTAAGGGAGTAGGTTGCATACTCTCTCCTAGAGGGAGGCCTCAGCCGCCTCAGCACGAGCTAGCGCACCAGTGAGCTGACCCTCAAGCTCGGTGTGGTCGCAGGCAGGCTGCGTCAAAGAAGAGGGCACCATAGGAAGATCGAAACCTCTCTAGCTCCACTCGCTGAAATAAAAGGATTAACAACAATTAACAATTAAGTCAAAAAATCATTGTAAAGTTGCAAGTGAGAGTCTTACCAGCTCATCTACGGTGCGCTAGAGGTCATCGCGTTGCTGGACTGTCGAGTCAAGGAGCCCCCGCAGCATGGCTAGCCTACCCTCTGGATCAAACTGTGAAAATAAAACAAAAAAATGTTAATCACGTAATCATGAATCTTTAAAGTTTGGAGAATGCTAAATAGAGAACTCACATGTCGGCGTCCGCCACGGTAGATCCGAGTGCCGTATGTCTGTGCCTAGGCCCGAAGGTAGGCCACATCTGAATATGTTCCCACAGGGACTGGTCATCCACGCCGCTCCCAGTCGACCAGCTGGTCATGTGCTCGCTGACGCCAGTCATCCACTCCCTGGAGGCCGCAGAACCTCCGCCCAGGTCGGAGAATTATCCCCCGAGTAGGGAACTCAACCGCCACCTGGTGGACCCCCAATGTCCTCATGATCAATCTGTAGTGTAGCGGGTCCACCAGGTTGAGGGCGTGCAACCAGATCTCTCTCCCAAAGTAGGGGACGACAGGCTCCACCCATGGCATCTTCCCGATCTCTCTCCAATAGGTAGTCCACACCACCTGCAAGGAAGATTATTAGTGTTCATGCCATCATAATATAACAAATTTTGAAATTCCAAAAAAAGTATCTTACCTCTATGTGTGGCATCACATCTATCATGTCTTGGATGCAAGTAACTTGGTCCTTCAGAGACCGACTATCTCACCACGGGGACCACCGTCGTGCCAAGGGAAGTAGCGCTCCTCGATCCTCCCAGCCGCGCTCAAGGGTGAGTACATGTAGCTCCAAACCTGAAAAGCATTTCACATTTGATTAACACAAGAAATAAGTGCAATATTCACAAGTTTAAGGGTTTAGAATTTACCTGAAGCAGAGGGTAGAAACCACCGAGAGAGGATAGGCGAGTGGAGATACCCAAACTGTCGAATAGGTGGGCTAGCACTGCGCACCCCAGGCGTACTCACGACTCTCTCTAAGTCCTCGAATAGGGAAGAAACGGCAGCTCACATCATCACCCCTTGATCCTAGTAGCAATCTCCCAATCAATAGAACGAGGAACCGGCGTAGCTCCCTGTCAGCCTATTGTCCTGCCTCTGTAGCAAAGCTCCCCCTCGCCTCACTCACCAACCTCCTGAAATAGTCTACTACAGACTCCCCTACCTCCCTCTGTGTGTGGTATAAATCCAGACTCTCCTGTAGGGCTACCCTGGGAACTAGAGAGGTCCACCATGTACCCTCCAACTCTAATCCTATAAATCTACGTGCCTTCTCTCGATAGCAGGGGTATGTGAAACCACTCACTGCCACTCCGTGCACTCGCAATCCTGTGATGCGAGTGACATCCTCTAAGGTTGGGATCATATGACCCCAAGGGAAGATGAAGGCCTTGCACTCAACATCCCACCAGGCATTTAAAGCCTGAATCAACCCAACATCTATCCTCGGCACCTCTATGTCCAAAAACTCACCAAAGCCCATGCGACGGAGGCGAGTCTACTGAAACTCTTGCAACTGGAGGAAGGCGGCCTAGATGAGAGTCCATGAAATCCGAGTACACGTCACACCTTGTGTCATTAAAAAAATAAACAAAAAGAGAGAGGGAGTCAGTATTCATTCTACCAAAAAAAACTTTTCATTAACTCGATTGGTCTTAACAACGCGTTAATCAACGTGTTGTCTATTGGGACCGCGTTCTATCGCGGGCGACCGCCGACATTTACACTCTTCCCACGGTGTTTTCCATGGGCGTTTTCGCCCTCTACAAGTGCCAGGGGCATGATCCCCTCCCATTCCAATCCATGCACAAGAAAAAAATCAAAAGAAGGGGTTTTTAATCAAAATTTTCAAATTTTCCTTACCTCTCTCACGGCGCGAGCCGCCGGGGCTCCGGCGGGTTTCTCAACACCCTCAGCCTCCTCAGCTTCCCCGGTGGTCTCCTCCACGCTCATGGGCTCCTCACTGCCGCTCCTGGCCGACCTAGCCACCGAGGACGTCGTCATTTTGCCTCCAGCCGTGGTTTCCACCGCCGGTGAGGTTTCTTCTTCATCCTCCCCTTGAGAGCGAGGCCGTCGGCGGGTCACCCTCCTCTTCGAGCGTCGAAGACCCTCCTGGGCATCCATTGGAGGAGAGAAACGTTGGGAGGTGACGGTTCTTCTATCTTCTCCCTTCTCTCGTTTGAATAGGTGTGAGGCGGGGAGGAAGACGAACGGCGGGGGCTATTTTTGAAGGGCTTCTGCGTGTTGAACGAGGTAGAAGGTGAGACCACGATAATTAAATGTCATGGTGTTACGTATAGGCGCGTTAAAGAAAATTCCAAAAAAATTCCAAAAAAAAAACAAACAAACAAAAGAGTGTCTCGTTTTGTCTTCCATAGTATTCTGCCTTGTTATGTTTGCGCTTGTCTACTTCCTCCCATTATGCTATCTAGCCGTTTATTGTGATTGTGATTGTCCTTTTGTTGTCTTTTACCACTTCATCCGTTATTTGTTGTTCTGTGTTTATTATCGCTTACTCTCTTATCTAAAAGGAAAGAAAAAAAGAAAAAAAGAGAGCAGAAATCATGGAACTGGCACGCCATCAGGTAAGTATCTCATTATCCCTTCCCTTTATTGCATTACTATATGTTATTTACACTATTATATCATCTCAAGGACCGGCTGGTTCTCTGTGTGTTCTGGGATTTGAGTTCCCCTCTACCAAAAATAGTGATGATCTAGGGACACATAGTTAATCGCTGGATAGGCCATTCGGTTGGATAAATTTAAGGATGATGGACTCCATCTCGCACGCCGTGGTTGTAGATGACTCTTGACCCGGATTTGCTCAATTTAATAATATTATCCTTGAGTATCTTATATTTTAATCTTTCTTGGCATTCACTTTGACGATTTCTTTTATTTTAGCCCTGCACGCATCACGTCATCTTTGAGCATTTGTGATTCGAAAATTGCTACAGCTGCTCTCCAATTGGCGATCAATTATGCTTAAATTCTTGAATAAGAAATCTCATTCCATTCTAAGTTTGAAAGTCTGCTCTGGGTTGGCTACTCGATCTTGTTGGTCAGCGTGACCCTTGCTTGGAATTTTTCTATCTCATTTCAATTCAACTTCAATTATCCTTCCTTGATCCGGTCATTAGTTGTGAACCACACGATGGCGTCGACAGATCCACCGGGCTCGCGTCTATTCCACTAACTGAGTGAAGCCCACAGTTGCTACGCGCTGGGGTGCCTCTTTTGCAAGAGGTTGGTCATCTTCATTTCCCTTTTTCCTTGTCTATCGTTCTAGGCAGGGGTCACTCGTGCTACCTTGACCTTGTGGTTAGCTCAGAGTTTTCTGGATTATTCTTATCACTTGTCGGTGATGACGGGTGTCTTCTTACCTTGATGTCCACTTATCAGTCTGCTTCACTGCATTTCCACTCCATCTCCGCTTTGCCAACACTTTGTGTCATCTTCACCTCGCCTCCGTTTCGCTTCCGCTTGCTCCCTTGCAAAGTAGACATCAAGGAGGGGCATCTGTAGTTACCCATTTTCGGCCCACGAGTTGATCCTTTTTCTTGTTCTCTTAAGTTGACGCCCCAATTGATCCTTAATTTGTGGACATTCTGGTCTATTTGAGATATATTTCTATCCATTTCAGCCCTTGAATTCAACTTTTGTGCCCTGGATATCGGCCCGAGGCTAATCAAAAATGCGCTCATCACTGACGTCGCATTTATCATTAACGTGCAATATGATCCCACCGCGTTCATAAAAATATTGAATGTTAATTCTTAATCTAATGACTTTTCACAAAGCCGCCATTTCTTTACAAATTAAATTCATTTAATTTAGCGTCAAGCACCTTAGCGTTAAATCTTTTCTGATATTTCCATAATGCGGCATACCGTATTACCGTGACGGTCATTATCACGGTCAAAGATTAGGGTGCGTTCTTCAGAGTTTTGACTCATTGACTGACCGACTTTGACTAGCCAACTTTAATTGCGGCATGTCGTGGAAACGTGTTCATTTCAGATCATGGTGCTCTCCTTGACCGCATTCTCAATCGGAAATCCTGTCCGACCGAAACTTGCCCTTTCCAATTTTTGATCCCTTGTTAGTTAGATTTCGGAGCTCAAATCAATCAAGGAAGGTTCCTAATCCCTTTAGGAGTCTTTCCCCCTCGATAATCGATAGGATTACCTAGTTTTGGGCCTCCAACTTCTCAGATTTCTTGGACTCTGACCTAGGGTTTCGAGGTTCAACTCCTTCTATAAATTCGACCCATGGCCGTTGATTCTAGAGGATGCAACGCAGAGGACTCGACCACAGAGGGGAGGGCGAGGCCATGCTTCATTGAGGATCTTTAATCCCTCGGCCTTCTCTTGTCCAAGGGAGTATTTTAGGGCTTTTGTTTTATTCTTCCTCGTTCTTCACTTCTTCCCTTTTAGTGTCTTTTAATTCGTGTTAATCTCTGCATACCATCGCATCTCCTTTTCAAGTTATCTCCTTTTTTCAAATACACGCATATGCACACACACCAAACCTATTTTTGCCCTCCCATAGGGGTTAAAAACCACTAAACCCCCAAATGATCTAGCCCTCTTTTATATGTTTTCTATTAAAAAAAGGGATAGATTCTGCACTTAAGCACGTTCTAATGGGCTTTATCTTGGTGATTCTCGTTGTTTTGCAGGCATAAGAGGGAGAAGACGTGAGGCCCTTGCACCTCGGCTGGCCCTGGAGCAAGGAACGAATCAACCTACACATCCCGTTGTTTCTCTGATAACGCGACTATTACTTTTATCACGTTCTTCAGGAACGCGACCCAACGAAGTGGCGCGTTAATCTTCAGGCCCTCCTCCAGCCTCTTTTCAATTTCTGAGGTAAGTAGCGTGCTCCTCCTCTTTGGTCTTTCATTATTTGGCATGCTATAGGCTTCGGTGGCGATCACGGTCTTTGTTTACATATCATTCATTGCATGTGCCCCATCCCCATTCATCTTATCATCTTATCATCATTATTTTGACGTTTTTACACTTTTTATTCATTCATTACTTTTTGGGGTGGTTGATTTTTCGATCTCTAGTCCCCAACTAAGGGGAGACTCTGCCACATTTTTTTGATTTTGACATCTGCTTTGTGAGCTTTTTATACTGACTTTGCTTCTTTCAGGCTTGTTTGATAGGTAAAATGGCCTCCGCCGCTGCTTCTTTTAGCTTGACAGCACGTGTCCCTACTGTAGACTCATTCGGTCCTGTTATGACGTGGGCGAACGTTCATAATCTTGGCCAGGGTCATGAAAGAATAGCTATGGTTGCCGAGTCGTCTGATTCAGAGACTGATACCATGTGTAGACACGCCAAAATCGATGCTATGATGAGTAAATCTCATGTCACCACGTGATGCCCCAAAGTGGACTTCAACATTGGCTTAATATGAAGTTTTTCTAATTATTTTGTAATTTTCCATAATAAATTGAAATTAACGCCCCGAGGAAGGTCGTCATTTAACTGACGACCTCATGAAGGTCGTGGTTTAACAAATAGACGACTGTTCATACAAGCGTTGCTTCCTAGGTTTTACGAATCCTAATCAAAATAAAACTCAAAGAATTGACGCTCGTTTATAGGGCGCGTATTATTTAATGCCATCGCAAACAGGCATCATTTCTTGATTTTTAATAAGGAAACTCCTTTATTTCCATAAATAAATCCAGGAATTAACGACTTGATGGATGTCGCCATTTCAAATAACGCCCCTCTTCAGGTCATCATTTTCTCTTCCGTCTCCATTTCGCCTGTTGCCTTCCAGTATTGATCCTTACCCCATTTTACACATAGTGTTCGATTGGGAAGAGGGATCCTTGTTGAAGGATTGAATTCCTTGTTTTAATCCTACTGATGCAAGGATTTTTACCCTATAAATACCCCTTGAATCCCTCACACGCACGAGGTGAACGAGAACAGAGAGAGCCATTTCACGCACAGAAAGAAGAGAGTCTTTCTCTTTAAATAATTTTGCAGGTTCCTCCAAGGGTGTTCTTCTTCTAGCGGCAGTTCTTCCTCCGTGGGCAGTTCTTCTTCCGACGATCCTTCTTCCACAGCGGTGCCTTCTTCCAGCGTGTTATTCCTTCTGCCGCAGCTGCCGTGGCGTTGCTTTTCTCCCTTTACTGCTGCATACACAGCAAAAGGGCGCCCCCTTCACTCTTAGTCATTTTGTTTATTATTCATCATATCATCATGTATTCTTCCTCTAGTTATTCTACTAGAGATCTTCCCAACGTCATATAGCATTTATAATCCAACCTTGTTACTCCTCTTAAGGGGTTTAAAAACCAAAACACACAAGGTGTGTTCATGCCCAATTTGATTGATTCCATATTTTTAGAGCATTGATACTACACATCACTTGGCTAATCCATATCTTTATTTGTTTTGTGTGTTTTGCAAGGGTAGTCAAGCTAGAAACCCCCTTCATCGGCCGGCCGGTAGAAGGAGGAAGGAAGAACTCCCAATTTCCCCGCTTCATACAAGGTACATGCGATCATCTTATTCTTTTGAGGTAACCCCTTTGGCGATCACCCTCCATAGAGCATCTCATGCTCATCCTCTTCTTTTCTTTATGTCCCATATAGTTTAGCATCATTTTTGCTCCCCCTTCTTTAAGAATCTTTTTCCTTTCTCTTTAAAAATGTCTATGTGACACGTTCACAAATTGGTGATCATGGTGAGACACCTTTTGTTTTTAGTTTGACTACCCCTCCCTTTGGCACCCTCGCGTGCCCCTCCCTTTGGCACCCTCGTGTGCCCCTCCTTCGTGCTCCACGTAGCACACTCCCTTTGTGCACCACGTGCACACCCCCACTGGATTAGTCAATTTTTGAAGTGTTCATATCATTTTTTTAGAGAAGAAATTTGATTTCTGTCAGTTACTAGTACCTTCTGTTCTCTTAACTGAATAGTGCCCCCCTCCCTGCCGTCATTTCTGCATATAGCAACCACTCACAGAAGCGCTGTTTCCATTTATTTTCTGTATTTTTGTCATTTTTATAATCAGCACCCCTCTTAGAGGCGTCATTTCTGCATTCAACGCCTTACAGCAAGGCGTCAGTTTCTTTGATCGCTATTGGTTCTGGCCATTTCCCTGATTACTGATTACCGTGTTTTAGCACCCCTTTTAGAGGCGTTATTTCCTCATTTAACGCATCACACCAAGGCGTCTTTCCCTGCTGGCTGTTGTCCCGGCCTGTTTACTGCATATTTGACGCCCCTCTACAGAGGCGTGTTGCACTGATTCAGTGCCTTATTCCAAGGTGTCATTTGGATTATCATTATTTTTATTCACCATTTCGAGCACTGATTACTGTTATCTCACACCCCTGCACAGAGGTATTATTTTCACAGACAGCGCCTCACTCCAAGGCGCTATCTCATTTTGGTTGCTCTCTGCTTCCACTGTTCACAAGGATTAGCGACTGAGACCCAGTCGCTTCTTATTGATATAGCGACCTTCGTGAGGTCGTCATTTTGTTCTGTGCTCACAGAACCTTGTTTATTGATGTGCTTTCACCTGTTGATTCCTATTACTGACCATTATCTACTTGATTTACCTGCATTAGACTGCATCTTAGGGTATTTGGTTGAGAGACCTCCTCTCTCTACACACCTAGGATCTCACACTCCCTCTTGGTGAAGGAAGGACCCTCCTTTGAGCATTCCGTCTCATTGGACCGGAAATTCCTAAGCCAAGCCTCTGTAAGTCCCCGCACCCGTGGATTCCCTCACGGACGCCAGACAGGTTGTACCATTGAAGCACCCGGAGTATAGTTGGCCCACACGTTGTTGAGGAGAGAGAGAACCTAGTTAACCCGGAGATTACATCCAAACTCCCAACTATGACTCACATTCAAAGGAGAGAATCCATTATACTCTAAAAATCCACCTTAATCTCCAAAGAAAAAACTAAAATCTTGGGCTCATTATAACTTGAGTGTATATTTTGTCTGATTGGGTGATTATCTTTGCTTACACTTGCTTATTGGAAATATTTCTCTCCTTAAAGCATGAAACTCCGTTCAGGTAAAATCATCAATATGGCCAATTATGGGTACACCTATGATGGTTATGAGGAGGGTCAGTCTGACCCATTTCATGAGGTTCCTCCTCAGGATCCCGTCTGTTATGAGGGAAACTATGCTCCCTCTTCCACTCATTATCCCCAGGTCCACATGGTGGACACTACTTCTCAGGAGGTTGAGCCTTCTTCCCAGACTCAACCTACCACCCACAATACTTCCGGGGACGCATCCCCTTCTTTCAATTTTAATGATTTTCTAAAAGCTTTGACTCAGCTGGATGATTCCCAACGTCAGGCGGTCCAAGCCGCTTTAAAAGGGAAATCCATCCTGTCATCTTCTAATCCTCCCCAGGCCACGGGTGGTCATTCCATCAATACCCCCAATGACCAGGCGGTCGCACAAAGGGTGCCTTCGCGCCCATCAACTCCCGTTATGACCACGCCGGCTCAACCGGCAAGTCACTCTGTCGCTAGGCCTCAACAACCCCCAGTTCCACAGTTCTTGAGGAGGCCTATGCCAAATCCTTACTCTTCTAATCCGGCACCACCCGAGTCTGATACCAACACCTTGCTCCTCCAGAAAATTGCTAGCATGGAGGAGCAACTGAAGAAGGTCACGGCACCAAAGACCACTCCAGAAGTTACCCTTCCTACTCTGCCAGTTTTTCACCTACCTCCATCTGAGATGCCCAACTTTCGGCGGTACAATGGAACGGGCAATCCGTTCATCCATTTAAAAGACTTTATGTATGAGGCATCGTTCTGGCAAGATAACAAGACTTCATTAGCCTATCTTTTTAGGCGGTCTTTAGATGGTCCAGCACTAGAATGGTATTACTCTTTGGAGCTGACTGACGCCGGTGACTTTGATGTTGTTCAGCGGAAATTTCTCAAGAAATACAAGGACTGTGTGGGTCCGTCTTTGTCAGTTACTGATTTGGTTGCCGAGAAGATGAAGCCCGAGGAAGACTTTGTTTTATTTGCTGATAGGTGGAGGGCCATGGCCGAGAGGTTGAAAGACACACTGTTGGAAACGGAGTAAGAAAAAATGGTCATATCAAACTCCACTCCACAGTTCCGTTACATCTTAGCCATGAATAAATTAAGCACAATGGAAGAGCTCTATGAGAAAGCAAGATATATACAGACACAGATGAAAGACTCGCCCATCATGGACATGTTTGAGCTGAGGCCGAAAGTAATAAGGAAGAATGTCAATGTTGACAATACTGGTGCAACCACCGAAGGCACTGTTACTAACGAGCAGGTGAGCGCGTTTGGCAATTCCACACCTTTCCGCCACCCTCCAAACCAAAGGCCACCACCACAACAACCCGCCTTCCAAAACCAAATCCACCAGCCAAACAGTAACCCTCCTCAGACTTTCCAGCCTCTTATACCTCAACAACAACAACCTCCTCTTATGCCACAAAATCAACCTCCATAATACCACCAGGTACCCCCGCGAGCCAATTATGCACAACAACAGCCACAACAACCGAGAAGACCACTGGGTCCCAGAAGGGCCCAATACCCTCCATTGCCCGAAAGTCTACCCGATATTTTCAACGCCTTTATGGCCGATAATGCGCTCACCTTGCCTAAAGAAAGAATGGTGTGGCCTGCTAATGTATACACTTCTTGATATTGCGTCTTTCACCGGTAGCCGGCGCACAACATTGATCATTGTTTTCATTTTAAAGATTATATACATGACATGAATGATCAAGGTGGTATTGATTGGGATGAGATGAGGAGATTTATCGCTACTTTAAAGGCACGAAGGCCTTCTCGGCAGCAACAGGCTCAGTATCCTGCTCAGCAACCAGCATCACCTCCTCCTCAGCAGCAACAAGCTCCCGCACAATAATCGAACATGGGGATCGTCAATAACCCACTGCCGGAGCATCCACCAAACCAACAGGTAAACCCTGTCACCTCATTCCATGAAGTAGAGAGGGGGCAAAGGTGGCACCACGAGAACGCCTCTATCGGGGCCTTAAACCAAGAACCAATTCAACCACCGTGTCTATTAAGGATGCCTCATCCAATACCTTCTCACCAACTGCTTCGTCCCCTCTTGCACCCCACCGGCCAAATACCCTCCACCACCACCAACACTACAAACCCGTCACCAACCAGGCCTCTCCTCATCCGGCCACCGCCACCTTCCATGCCACAACAAGCTCTTCCCTCCACAAACCCATTGCCATCTAGGACACTCCTCATTTGCCCCTCGCCGACTCCTAACTCCCCCACTACTATTACTACTCCTCCGCTTCCCACAAATCCATCATTTTTGCCCAGGCCTCTCCTCATTCAGCCTACACTCCCTTCAGCCGTGTAGGCACCTCCCACACCCCCTACAATTACTTCACCAATCACCACCACTCCCCAACCAACGAGGCCCCTCATAAGGGTTCCTCCTTTGATTACTCCTCCAAACCCCAACTCCAACATTCCATCTACTTCTTCATCCCCCAACCCGACAGAGGTGCGATCATCGTGAATCACGATGCTCCGCAGTGGACGGATGTTCCACCGCGTCTTTCCTCAAAGGGAGCTAGAGCCCGCATAGGAGCAGGAGGAACAAGAGCCAGAACAAGAATCCATACCGGGCACACACTATGACTTGTTAAAGTACTTGGACAAGACCCCGGCGAGGATTTCCATTCTGGAGCTGATAAAGAGATCCACTGTTCACCAACAAGTTTTGAAAGAATATTTGCAAAAGGTGATGGTTAATGAGGATATCCCAGCTGAACAGATTACAACAGTCTTGACTCCGGCATGTGATCAGCCAGCTATAACCTTCCATGAACATGAGTTAGCTCCAAAGCCGGCCAAGAAATATGCCTTGTGCATTACAGTTAATATCAACAAAGTGCCAGTCAAACAATGCTTGGTAGATATCGGGGCATCGATTAATGTGTTGCCTCCAAGCACTCTCAAGATGTGTGGCATTCCGGACAGTCAGATCCGGCCATCTACCATTACCGTCACGGCCTATGACAACACTAAGAAGCCGCCCCTGGGGATGATTACTCTGAAGGTCGGTCTGGGTCCGGTCTCAATCACAGTAGATTTCCATATCCTAGATATGGACCCATCCTTCAATGGCATTTTGGGCCGCCCTTATATTCAAGAGCTTGACGCTGTGCCCTCAACTAATCATCAATGCATAAAGTTTCCACATAAAGGACGCATCGTCAAAGTCACTAGCATGCCCATATTGCCAATAGAGGATATACATTCTGCAACATCAGTGCCTTCCATATGGCCCTCCAATAGGCCTTTGCTCTCAGTGCTAGATGTTGCCGACCCGTGGCAAGATTTGTTAAGACCTCTAATCACTAAGCCGGCGTCATCTTCAATGACACCTCTACCTTCCCAGGGAAAGAAACAGAAGAATATGTTAAATACCCCAGAATGGATCATTTTGTTGAAATGGGGTATAAAGCTGTCAAAGGTTTGGGTGCTAACCTCCAAGGCCGAGTCAAGCCCTTCAGGCATCAAAAACTGGTTCCCTGAGGCGACCTGGGGTATAAAGGACCAAGCAAAGATAAATATGAACAAGGGCCATGGGCCGTCATGACCTCCACTCTCAAAACAGATCGGCAGCCTCTTATATGGACTCTGCATACACATTTTGTAAAAGGAGGAATTCAACATGACGAGCAAACCATAATAGTTACTTCTATGCTAGACTGTCAAGATGTACATGCACGGCAATTTGCTCGCCATATAGCCCCACTGGCTACATATAAAGCCCTGGAGTCCTTAAGGCCAAATAAAAGAAGAAAAATGGATGATCCGGAATGTGACTGGTACAGATGGTTCGGCATGAATGATATCACCATTGCTCTCAGCCGTCTGTTTATGCCAACTGATCCGGAGTGGCCGCCACTTATTCATGAATTGATTGAAAAGCCAGTGGTAATCACCGACAAGAGGTAGCTCCTGAGCAACTACACAGATACTGGGGAGCCAAACGTGCCGTTTAAAGAAGGTTTTACTGTGGATAGGCTGTGGGCCGGTCTCTTTTCTCTTATTTCCATACATCCATCCCTTGTCACCTTCTGGTGTTCCAAGCTGTTTTCACCCGACATCCCTAGACCGCCCGCAGTCTTGATAACTTTGTCTCCAGAATTATTCCAAACTCCTCCAATTCCTCCTCTGCTCCTCGAGCAATTCTCCCAACTCTCCATCACACCCCCACGAGGGCAATCACTTATTCAATCTTTCTCAAATCTTTCAATTTCAGCACTACCCCCTATTCCTCCTTCTCATTGCTTTATTATTGAAAACAAAAAAATGCCAAATTTCCAACTCTCCAATCTTCCATCTCTTTTGAAGAGACTTCCTATCTTGCTTCAGAGTGTGCCCCGATCCAAGGGCCGCTCTTTCAAGGTTCATTAGCGGACCTTCTTTTCTCCTTCGATGAGGAGGCTCCCCCTGTATCCCCTCATGTATCTATTGCGTCTTCTTCTACTCCTCCTCCTTTAGGATAGGGTAGTTCGTCTAAGTTGTCATCTTGTTCTTCTCCCTCCACTTCTAAGAGTCTTCGGGTAGCTTCTCACAAGAGATCCAAGGGTAGGCAGATTCCCCGTAGGTTCTTGCTAGATTTAGCTAGAAGATGCCGGGCATGCTTAGCTCTTCCCGAGTTTTTAGAGGATCCCATACTCCTGTCGGATGTAGAATGTGAGGATTCGTGCTCTCTAGATGAAGGGTTTGGTGTTTATGAAATTATGAACGATGAAGACCCTATTGAAGAGGGGGGTGAAGAATATGAAGAATATGAGGACGAGGCTGACGCTTTTGCTAGTGGTATGAGGAGATTCGACGAACCGTCAGTCTCAGTAGAAGAACCCACCAAAGAAATCAATCTGGATACTGAGGAAAACCCTAGGATCGTCCTTATTAGCAAAAACTTGCCGCCCTCCGAAGAGAAGGCGCTTATTCGAGTTCTTCAATATTACAAGGACACGTTCGCATGGAGTTATGAAGTATGCCAGGTCTGGACCCTGCGCTTGTTGAACACCGTCTTACCCTTAAGCCAGGGTCCATCCCGGTCAAATCACGGTTAAGATGTTTCCACCCTCATATGGCTTTAAAAATGAAAGAAGAGGTCGACAAACTTCATAAGGCCAGATTCATTAGAGTCGTCCTCTATCCTAATTGGGTGGCTAACATTGTCCCGATTATAAAGAAGGACGGAAGAGTTAGAATTTGCATAGATTTTCGGGACCTTAACCGCGCATATCCTAAGGATGACTTCCCCCTCCCTCACATTGACGTGTTAATTGACAATACGGCAGGGTATGAGACCCTCTCTTTTATGGATGGCTTCTCTAGTTACAATCAGATTCACTTGGCTGAGGAAGATCAAGAGAAAACCTCGTTCACTACACCGTGGGGTACTTATTGTTATGTGGTCATACCATTCGGGCTCAAGAATGTCGGAGCCACCTACCAAAGGGCCATGATGGCTATTTTTCATGACATGATCCACATTTTTATAGAGGTGTATGTGGACGACCTGGTAGTAAAATCAAGAACGAGGATTGAGCATCCCGGGATTCTGGCCAAAGTCTTGCAAAGAGCACGGGAATATCAGTTAAAGATGAACCCTAAGAAGTGCGTATTTGGTGTTTCGTCAGGAAAGTTGCTTGGATTCATCATCAGTAAAAGGGGTATTGAGATCGATCCCAACAAGGCAAAGTCAATAAGAGATATGCCTCCTCCCAAGAATTTGAAGGAAATCCGAGGATTGATTGGGTGGTTGCAATTTATTCGCTGATTTATCTCCCAACATTCACAAAGGTTTAGGCCGTTCTACGAGCTTACTAAGCCGAAAATCAAGTTTATTTGGGATGACAAGTGTCAGGCAGCTTTTGACGGACTAAAGGATTATTTGGCCAATCCTCCTGTCCTGAGGTCGCCAATTCCAAGCAAACCGCTTGTTCTTTATATCTCTATCCTGGATGACTCTGTAGGTGCTGTCCTTGCACAAGTTGATGAAGAAGGTAAGGAGAGGGCGACCTACTACTTGTCCAAGCTTCTCAACCCCTGTGAGCAGAAGTACTCAGCTATAGAGAAGACTTGTGCTGCTTTAGTCTGGGTAGTGCAGAAACTCAAGCATTATTTCTTAGCTCACAAGGTTCACCTCATTGCTCGCATGAATCCTATTAAGTTTCTCCTTGAAAAATCTGTTCTCACTGATCGATTAGCACGATGGCAAAGCTTCCTTTCTCAATTGATATCATCTACATTCAGCAAAAAGTGATTAAAGGCTATGCCATAGCAGAACATCTCGCTCATCACCCTCTCCCTAGATTCGACCATGTTCGCTCAGAGTTTCCAGATGAGGAACTAATGTCCGTCAATCAGCCCGATTCGATGTGGACATTACATTTTGATGGAGCTTTGAATTCAAAAGGGAAAGGAATTGGCATTGTTCTTCTATCACTGGAGGGTATCACTATTCCGCTCGCCTCTTAGCTTGCATTTCCAGTTACAAATAATATAGCTGAGTATGAGGCTCTTCTGGCCGGACTGGAGGCCGATGATCAATTCGGTGTTACCCAATTACGGATTGTAGGTGATAGTCAGCTTATTCTTCGCCAAGTTCTCACCAAGTGTCACACGCTCAATCCTAAACGTAAACCCTATCAGGAACTGACTTCTGCTTATGCCAAGCTTTTCACCAAATTAATCTTCGTCCATGTTCCTCATGATCAGCATATTCTGGCCGATGCTCTTGCTTCTCTTGCTTCTTCCTTGGTTTTCCTTCCCGAAAGGGATTTCCACTCGATTATTGTTCACATGCGTCTCACTCCCGCTGTTAAGGATCCAGCATTCCTTAGTATTAAGGAGGAGGTGCTCAAGAAGGTTAATCAAGGTGGAATTATTGAGAATAAGGAGATCATATTGATGGATCTAGAGGAAGAATTGGACGACGAAGAGAAGCCGTGGTATTATGAAATTGCTAAATGTTGCCAGGATCAATCTTATCCTGAGGAAGCCACGGCTGAAGAAAAGAAAGCCATTCGAAGAGTTACCCAACGATACACTCTGGTTGGAGGCATGCTTTATAGAAGAGGTCTCACTAGAATTTTGATCAGGTGCCTTGATGATGATGAATCTTGGAAGGTCGTAGAAGAGGCGCATTCAGGAGTGTGTGGTGGTTATGTCAATAGTCAGATGCTAGCTAAGAAAATCCTTAGATCAGACTTCTATTGGACCACTCTAGAAGAGGACTGCTCCATCTATGTTCGAAGGTGTGTCAAGTGTCAACTGCACGTTGACAAAATCCATTCTCATACTTCTTCACTCCATCCTATATCCTCCCCATGGCCTTTCTCCATGTGGCCTTTCGATATCATTGGACCTCTTGGTGATTCGAACCTCCTCACAAAACCAAAATCATTTATACTCACGGCCACGGAGTACTTCACCAAGTGGGCAGAAGCAGAAGCATACACGGAGATCAAAGCGTCAACCGTCTACAAATTTATAATGAAGAACATCATCGCAAGGTTCGGCATCCCGAGTACCATCGTCACCGACAATGGACTAAAATTCATCTCTCAAGAACTTCAAGACCTCTGCAATAGGTATAACATTGCATTGCATCATTCATCTCCTTATTATCCACAGGGCAATGGTCAAGCAGAGGCAACCAACAAAACTTTGATCAAAATTATCAAGAAAATGTATGAGGCTAACAAATTCGCAGATTGGTCAGAAAAATTGGTTGAAGCTCTATGGGCCTATCGCACTTCCATTCGTACCCCTACTAGGCAAACCCCTTTCGCCCTTACCTATGGAATGGAGGCGGTAGTCCCTTATGAGATTCTTATCCCTTCTCTACGAGTACAATTGGACAAGGAGCTCCCTATTGATGAGCGTCGCGAATCTCTCCTTGCTCAATTGGAACTCCTAGATGAGAAGCGTTTGGTCGCCGCTGAGCATGAGCGTGTTTATCAAAATAGGCTTTCACGTTTTTACCAAAAGAAAGTGATTGAGAGAAAATTCAAAATTGGTGAAATGGTAATTAAAAGAATCTTTGTAAAACTAGGTGGACCTCATTCAAAACTTCAACCGAACTGGGAAGGGCCCTTTGTTATAAAAGATGTTTATCCTGGCAACGCTTATAAGCTAATTAATGTTGAAGGGGAAGAGCTGGCTCACCCTTGGAATGGTCTTTATTTGAAGAAGTACTACTCTTAAGTTTTTGAGAAAAAAGACCAAAAGAAAATATGAAAAAAGAGAAAAAAATGAAAAAATAAAGCGAAAATAAAAAAACAAAAATGATAAAAAAATTGCAGGCTGGCATAGTGCATAGGCCACAAGCCCGAAAAATCAAAATCTGTAATACATTTTTCAGTCTTGATGGTTTAACCTTGGGGTCAATACTTGCACACACTACACGCTTTACTCTTAAACTCAAACGGTCCAAAATTTGAGGAAAGTCAGACCCAAACTAAGAGTGTAAGAACTTTACCTATTCGCTTCTCTTCAGCTCACGAGAGGGAGTACGAGTCAAGGGAGGCTAACCAAACCTGCCCGCCGCCCTAGTAGGTGAAGTCAGGGCCCAAAAGGGAACGAAATGCTATAAAGCCCAAGTACAATTAGGTCTTTATTTTTTGAAAGCAAAGTAAACAAACAAAATAAAAAGAAGAAAAGAAAGTTACCAACAAAAGAAAGCATGTCAAGAGGGCAAAGTCCCCGCAGGGAAAACCCTGGTCGTAAGCATGCATGAATAAGGGCAAAAGAGCAACAAAATCTCCCTAAGCCAAAGACCGAACCCCAACAGGCATTAGGGCAGGGGAGGAAAGTTTCCCGAATCTCAAAAACCTCTCGTGAGCTTCCTCAACTTATTCTTCACTTCTCCCTCCATAGTAGGTTATAAGCTCAAAGGATGGCGAAGACCTACTAAGAAGGATGGGCCGCGAGAGAATATGAGTAAAGACACAAGTCAATGAGCACGTTGTCCCTTTGTTAAATCATTTAAAAAAGATAATAAATTTAAGATAGTGATTGTGTAAGGCTTAAGACCCTTGTACTATGCTCAGCCTCATAAAAAAAGAGAGAAATAAAACAGAAAAAATATGTGTTTATTTTTTAATTAACGCCTTCATACGTAGGCGTCATTTCCATAATTAACGAAAGTGCCTACATCGTCATTTTCAAATAAAAGAAATAATAATAAAAAAATGATTTTTCAATTCATGCCCACTTAGGGGGCGTCATTTAATAAATTCACAGCTTTGTCAATGTCGTCATTTTAATAAAAAGAAACAACAAAATGATTTTTCAATCAATGCCTGTGTGCGAGGGCGTCATTTTCAAAAGAAAAAAAAAGAAAAAAGAAAAAATGAAAAGAAAAAAGAAGAACAAAAATTAAGCCTATTGCTTCCCACCATTTCATATGATTGATTACATTTTTGTATGGGCATCTTTTATTTTAGGTTTGCATCTGTTTGCTTGCATGCTGCATTACCTTATATATATTTATTATTTGCCTTAGTTGATTAGAGGCTTGGCCCCTTGACCCGTCAACAAGGTCAAAGAAGTGACAATCTCTTGCTTATTGAGCGAAGGGCCAAGCCGAACAGGTGGATTAATCTGTTTGTTTAAGTGTGAATCGCAGGGCAAGAACGAAAAGGAACAAAAGAAAGAAAGCAAAAGCAAAGGTAAGTACACAAGTGCTCAACTGCTCAAGGTAACTCAAGTAACAAAAATCTCATATATATATATATATATATATATATATATATATATATATATATATCAATGAATATCTGAGTACAAGTATGAGGGTGGAGGAGTACAAGTCTCTCTCTCAGCTCTCGCCTCTACCCTCCTCTCTCCTACTCTCTACCTCACCCTCGTCGTCCCGATGAGGTACCCGTGGAGGGGGCATGGACCCCCGAGAAGTACCTAGAGGATGAGCCTACTCCTCTGCCTCGCTCCTCTGTCGGAGAGAGGAACCCGCCACAAAGGTAGAACTGGTAAGCGCGTACCCCGCAGCCCATGCCCGCTCACAGCCTCACTGGAGGCGCTCCTCAGTCGCTCATAGCCGCTCCTGGGTAACGGCTAGATGAGTCCTCAAGTCTGCGAGCTCCCGCTCGTGTGCTGCTAGCTGCTCCCTCTCTCGGGCGTGCTCCCACCGCTCGACGTTGAGGAGGACTCTCAGCTCTACCACGTCCTGAGGTAGCTCCTCTCGCCGCCTCAAGGCCCCCTCGAGCTCCACGACTTGCTGCTCGCGGATGGCCAGCTCGGTCCCGGCTAGTGCAGCCTGGGTAAGCGCCGCCTGTAGCTCTATGGTCTACAATCAATTAAACAAATCATCAGTTTCACATTTAATTCAATTTCATAAACAACTGAAACAAATTGTTATTAACTCACCCGGGTAGCCATCATGCGATGTCCTGCCTCAATGCAAGTGAGCGAGGCTCGGAGCTCCTCAGTCTGTAAAACACAAGTTTTTATAAACACATATAATCATATATAATCAAATGCATTTCTGAGTTTGAGTTTGAGTTTACCCGTGTGGCGAGGTCACGCTCCGCTGCCTTGGCACGAGCAACTGCTCCGGCCAGCTGCTCTGCTAGTGCAGTCGTCTCTATGCTAGGCCCCCTCGAGCTGGAAGCTCCTCCACTCTCTCTCACCGCTGTTCCCTACTGGGCACGCTGTATTCATTGAGATTGTTAGTGGCTAATCATTAGTAATTCAGGAATTCATTTGCATATAGCTAATTAAACACTCACCAGGGTCTGTAGGTCTGCCCGTATGGCAGCCAACTGGGCCTCCAGGTTGTGGAGGTGGACCTGCATGTCCATCGCCGCTATGTCCCGTGCATCCTGCATTCATCACACATATCAGTCGCATAATAGACATATAACATTTGCAATTAATTAAAAGAAGGTGCATTTATACGTACCCCTAAGACCCTCATCTGGGGTCGGCCGGCGTAAACCTCCCAGTAGCGTCGGAGGTACTCGGAGCTGTCTGTCGCCTGTGAAGTGACTCGGGTCCCGCCACGTTGCCAGCCGGCGTACTGGTCAGGGAATCGGACTCTCCAGTCGATCACCTTCGTGCGACCACGGGTCTTCTTACCAATCCCCTTAGGCTCTCTTACCTCGATCCACTCCTGGTGTAGGCCGAGGGTCCTCATCACCAGCCTAAGCCGTAACGGCTCGATCTCATTCAGGCAGTGAACCCAAAGCTCATGCCCAAAACGAGGTTGGTCCGCTACGACCCAGGGTTGGCCCTTATTGGTCGTCCCCTCGTAGGGTCTCCATACAACCTGCATTCACAAACATGCATATCATCACATCATGTCATCATATTTCATAAAGCAGAAAATTACATCATATTGAACATACGTACCAGGGAGGCGGGGTAGTCGCGGAACTCTCTCCGTAGCACTCGTAGCTCGTAGGCGAGTGGCGCTCCGGTCACTAGTGGCAGCCAACGCCGTGCTAGTGGGAACGCTCCCTCATCACTAGGTCGAGGGTCGGCACGCCCCATCCGCATGTATAGGTGGCTCCACACCTACATCCATCCATTGCATTAGTAAGCATTCATACACATAAGCATTCAAAAAAAAAGAGAAAAGAGAAAAAAAAGAGAAAAAATGCATATATGAAGGAAAGGTGAGAAGCCACTAACAGTCGTCTCCCGACCTGTCCCTGTGGACAGGTCGGCCATCAAGTGCACCAGCAGGGCGGCTCCCCAAGCATATCCGCCGACGCTCTCCAAGTCCTCGAGCATCCCCAAGAATCAGTTGATGATGTCGCCCTTCGTGCCGAGCAATAGCCTCCCGAGCATCAGGAATAGGAATCTCCTCAAGTCCCGGTCCACTCTATCCCTCTTAGCTGGGTCCTGGCAATATACGGCCCTAGCTCTCCCAATCAGCCTCTGCGAGAACTCCTCCAGAGACTCCCTCGACCTCTGTCTCGAATCTCCCAATCCCATAGCTATGGTAGGGTCGGTGCGGTAGATGGTCCTACACTCACTAGGTGTCCCTGCTATCGTCTCCAACCCTAATAGTCTCTGGGCCAACTCACTATAGTCGGGTAGGGTGATCCCGCTCACTGCCTCGCCATCCACCCTCAGCCCAGTAATCCTAGCAACATCCTCTAGACTAGGAACCATATGACCCCATGGCATCAGAAATGACCGGCTAGTCCAATCCCATCTCTCCCTAAGAACCTGGATCAGGGGTAGGTCAGGTCTCATAGGCTTTATACTAAGGAAGGGTCCGAACCCCATGGCATCTACCCTATCCTTCTCAAAATCTGGTAATCCGTGGTAGGCAGCTCGAACCTGGACTCAGGAGATCCGAGTCCTCATCAATCCCTGCAAATAATAAGAACATTTTGATATGAGTTTTATATAAGTGTCATGGGTATTCATCTGATGTTTCAATTTGTTCAATTTATTCTCTGTCTGAATTGACGACCTGTCTATAGTCGCTACTTGGTTAAGTGACGCCCCGGTGGGGGGACGTTACTTCAGAGTGCGGTTCTGGTAATTTTATACGTAATTTGAATTGACGACCAACCTTTGGTCGTTATTTGTTTAAGTGACGCCCCTGTAGGGGGGGCTGTTTTGAAGGTTATTTTCTTTTCAGAAATCATAATTGTGATTTTTTTAAATTGGCGACCACCCTTTGGCCGTCGTTTGTTTAATTGACGCCCCGATGGGGGGCGCTGTTTTCTGAAGGGTATCAAAATAATAGCATGCGAAATGGAAATAAAAACAAAGAGATATATCGAAAATAAAAGAAATGGCATGAAAATAACAGCAAATGATAATTAAACATGATATTTTTAAAATGACGACATGTTGCAGGGAGTGGTTTCATGAATTAATTATTTTTAGAAATTAAAAAAAACAATTTAAATTGATGACTTGAATTAGGTCGTGGTTTTAATTGACGGCACCACTGGGGGCGTCATTTGACTGTGTTGCTGGTTTGTCATTTCCCCCTTCACCGAGGGCTATGGAAATTGGATAAAAATGAAAATAAAATTAAAAAAAATTGGAAAGGCTGAGATAGGGAGGACCTACCTTCCTTCGTTTGAGTGTTAGCAGTCCCCCACGAAGAGGTTGGCATGGCTAACGGGGCTGGCGTGGTTGCCATTGTTGCCGTGGTTGCGTGGCCGTCGAGGTCGAGGGGCCACCGCCGCCGCCGATGTCTCTTCCCCTTCCTCTCTTTCTTCTCCTTCTCCTTCTTCTTCTTCATCGTCCTCCTCCTCGTCATCTTCATCGTCCTCGTCATCTTCTTCTTCGTCTTTGCCATCTTCTTCTTCTCCATCATTTCCGTCTCCATCTCCTCCGATGTATTCTCCTCCTTCTTCTCCTCTTTCTTCTTCAATTGCTTCGTCTCCACCGTGCTCCGCCGGAGGAGCATCTTCGGCCGCCGTGGGAGGAGCCTCCTCCACGGCGGGTCCATCATCGCTGAGGTCCACCACCTCAGGGGCAGAGACCCTTTGACACTTGTGAGGACCTGACATGGGTTCGAGAGAAAGCAGAGGAGAGACAGAGGGAGAGATAGGGAGGAATGGGAGATGGGGGCTTGGTTAGGGTCTGGAATGTAGCAGAGAAAGGGAAAGTGGACGAAGGAAGGAGAAGAAAGAGGGAAATAGGGTTTAACGTTTGAAATGAATTGACACCCTAAGGGCTATCGTCACTCGCTTAATTGACGCTTTGGATGAAGGCGTGGTTTCATGATCTGACGACATGGTCTCAGTCGTCATTTAACTTTGCATGGGAATTTGTAACCGTCGTCAGACGCGTTAATGGGAAATTGATTGATGTGATTGGTTGTCATGATTACTGTTTGGAATTGACGACAATGCATATGGGCGTCAGTTTAATAAGGCACGGCATTGGATAAAAAATCGAGGGAATATTTTGAAGAGAATTTAAAGAATTTAAATCAATTAACGCCTTAAGCTAGGGCGCGAATTAATCCACCCCGGTTTGAATAGGCGTCAATTGTGATTTTTGAGGAATTGATTGACGGTATGCTGTAAGGCATTGTTTGAGGAATTGACGCCATCACAGGAGACGCGGCTCAGTATAGAGAACCCGACACTCAGTTAACTCAGATAGAATCACATGAAATTGGAAGATAAGATGATTATAAAATATTTTTTTTGGCTCAATTAAGGAAAGATCCTTTATTTCATCGAAGAAAATCATTGTTACATTCAATAAGCCACCGTGGGCCTTATTTTCCTAAGTGCTATTACATAAGACTTGCATTTCATCTCTTCTTCTTCAACATGTGTCTTGGACCTATGTAGAAGTCCAACCTTCCATTGAGCCATGATTGTCTTGATTTCTTCTTGATCCCCACTTGAGTCTAATTCCGTTCTCTTGAGTGGTGGAAGGTGAGAAGCTTCTTTAAATGAGTGCCGAGGTAGACCAAGTTCTTGAAGGCACCGGTGAGCATTGTAGAGGATGAAGTCAGTCCCACCGATTAGTCGTAGCTCGATGCCGGAGGAGAGTCTTGAGTGAAGCTCTTGGGTCTTGAGGAACCCCAGTGTGCATATAAAACCGTCCTTTGGCATGGTCTTGAAGTAGTCCCTCCAATCAACCCTCTTCTTGAGCTTTGGCACCCGATTTGCCACCTTCTCACATAGGCCTAGAGAATCCGTCATGTACCGGAGAGGGCTGTTAGAAAAGATTTTGGAGGCCGTTTGGGGTTTCTTTACATGGATCAAACTTTAGGTGGAGGTCCACCCAACAAGAAAGGAGTAGCATTGACCCATAGAGAGGCCGTCCCAAGGAAGCGGAGGTGAGTCCATTGTAGAGGTTGGCTAGTACCACCGGACCTATCCTTTTGCCTTCCCATATGCTAGCTATGGCACTCAAGTGGCATTCTTCTAGGTGGTCTTCCATTGAAGGGAAGAGTAGAGCTCCTACCATGCATATAACAAAGCCTTTCATTACTCTCTCCAACAAGTCCTCATCCTCTTGGGCTTTATCCATATTCTTGTATACCCATGAGGCTAACTTTAGAAGGCGTACTTACCGACTCGCTCTAAATCCTCGAATAAGGGAAGAAACCGGTAGCTCATAGCATCACCCCTTGATCCTAGTAGCAATCTCCCAATCAATAGAACGAGGAATCGGCGTAGCTCCCTGTCAGCCTATGGTCCTGCCTCTGTAGCAAAGCTCCCTCTCGCCTCACTCACCAACCTCCTGAAATAGTCTACTGCAGACTCCCCTACCTCCCTCTGTGTGTGGTACAAATCTAGACTCTCCTGTAGGGCTACCCTGGGAACTAGAGAGGTCCGCCATGTACCCTCCAACTCTAATCCTATCAATCTATGTGCCATCTCTCGATAGCAGGGGTATGTGAAATCGCTCACTGCCACATCGTGCACTCGCAATCCTGTTATGCGAGTGACATCCTCTAAGGTCGGGATCATATGACCCCAAGGGAAGATGAAGGCCTTGCACTCAACATCCCACCTGGCCTTTAAAGCCTGAATCAACCCAACATCTATCCTTGGCACCTCTATGTCCAAAAACTCACCAAAGCCCATGCAACGGAGGCGAGTCTACAGAAACTCTGGCAACACGAGGAAGGCGGCCTGGACGAGAGTCCATGAAATCCGGGTACACGTCGCACCCAGCGTCATTCAAAAAATACACAAAAAGAGAGAGGGAGTCAGTATTCATTCTACCAAAAAAAACTTTTCATTAACTCGTTGGGGCTTAACAATACGTTAATCAACGCATTGTCTATTGGGACCGCGTTCTATCGCGGGCTGCCGCCAGCATTTACACTCTTCCCATGGTGTTTTCCATGGGCGTTTTCACCCTCTACAAGTGCCAGGGGCATGATCCTCTCCCATTCCAATCCATGCACAAGAAAAAAATCAAAAGAAGGGGTTTTTAATCAAAATTTTCAAATTTTCCTTACCTCTCTCACGGCGGGAGCCGCCGGGGCTCCGGCTGATTTCTCAACGCCCTCGGCCTCCTCAGCTTCCCCGGTGGCCTCCTCCATGCACATGGGCTCCTCACTGTCGCTCCTGGCTGACCTAGCCACCGAGGACGTCGTCGTTTCGCCTCCAGCCATGGTTTCCACCGCCGACGGGGTTTCTTCTTCATCCTCCCCTTGAGAGCAAGGCCGTCGGCGGGTTGCCCTCCCTTTCGAGCGTCAAAGACCCCCCTGGGCATCCGTTGGAGGAGAGCGACATTGGGAGGCGACGGTTCTTCTATCTTCTCCCTTCTCTCGTTTGAATAGGTGTGAGGCGGGGAGGAAGATGAACGACGAGGGCTATTTTTGAAGGGCTTCTGCGTGTTGAACGCGATAGATGGTGAGACCATGATAATTAAATATCGTGGTGTTACGTATAGGCGCGTTAAAGAAAATTCCAAAAAAGTCCAAAAAAACAAACAATCAAAAGAGTGTCTCGTTTTATCTTCCATAGTATTACACCTTGTTATGTTTGTGCTTGTCTACTTCCTCCCATTATGCTATCTAGCTGTTTATTGTGATTGTGATTGTCCTTTTGTTATCTTTTACCACTTCATCCGTTATTTGGTGTTCTGTTTTTATTATCGCTTACTCTCTTATCTAAAAAGAAAGGAAAAAAAAAGCAGAAATCATGGAACTGGCACGCCATCAGGTAAGTATCTCCTTATCCTTTCCCTTTATTGCATTACTATATGTTATTTACACTATTATATCATCTCAAGGACCGGCTGGTTCTCTGTGTGTTCTGGGATTTGAGTTCCCCTCTACCAAAAATAGTGATGATCTAGGGACACACAATTAATCGCTGGATAGGCCATTCGGTTGGATAAATTTGGGGACGATGGACTCCATCTCGCACGCCATGGTTGCAGATGACTCTTGACCCGGATTTGCTCAATTTAATAATATTATCCTTGAGTATCTTATATTTTAATCTTCCTTTGCATTCACTTTGACGATTCTTTTTTTTAGCTCTGCACGCATCATGTCATCTTTGAGCATTTGTGATTCACAAATTGCTACAACTGCTCTCCAATTGGCGATCAATTATGCTTAAAATCTTGAATAAGAAATCTCATTCCATTCTAAGTTTAAAAGTCTGCTCTGGGTTGGCTACTCGATCTTGTTTGTCAGCGTGACCCTTGCTTGAAATTTTTCTATCTCATTTCAATTCAACTTCAGTTATCCCTCCTTGATCCAGTCATTAGTTGTGAACCACACGATGGTGTCGATAGATCCACCGGGCTCGCGTCTATTCCACTAACTGAGTGAAGCCCACAGTTGCTACGCACTGGGGTGCCTCTTTTGTAAGAGGTTGGTCATCTTCATTTTCCTTTTTCCTTGTCTGTCGTTCTAGGCAGGGGTCACTCGTGCTACCTTGACCTTGTGGTTAGCTCAGAGTTTTCTAGATTATTCCTATCACTTGTCGGTGATGATGGGTGTCTTCTTACCTTGATGTCCACTTATCAGTCTACTTCGCTGCATTTCCACTCCATCTCCGCTTTGCCAACACTTTGTGTCATCTTCACCTCGCCTCCGTTTCGCTTCCGCTTGCTCCCCTGCAAAGTAGACATCAAGGAGGGGCATCTGTAGGCATCCATTTTAGGCCCACGAGCTGATCCTTATTCTTGTTCTCTTAAGTTAACGCCCCAATTGATCCTTAATTGGTGGACATTCTGGTCTATTTGAGATATATTTCTATCCATTTCAGCCCTTGAATTCAACATTTGTGCCCTGGATATCGGCCCGAGGCTCATCAAAAACGCACTCATCACTGACGTCGCATTTATCATTAACGCGCAATATGATCCCACCGCGTTCATAAAAATATTGAATGTTAATTCTTAATCTAATGACTATTCACAAAGCCGCCATTTCTTTACAAATTAAATTCATTTAATTTAGAGTCAAGCACCTTGGCATTAAATCTTTTCTGATATTTCCATAACGCGGCGTATCGTATTACCGCGACGGTCATTATAACGGTCAAAGATTAGGGTGCGTTCTTCAGAGTTTTGACTCGTTGACTGACTGACTTTGACTAGCCAACTTTCATCGCGGCATGTCGTGGAAATGCGTTCATTTCAGATCACGGTGCTCTCCTTGACCGCATTCTCAGTCGGAAATCCTACCCGACCGAAACTTGCCCTTTCCAATTTTTGATCCCTTGTTAGTTAGATTTCGGAGCTCAAATAAATCAAGGAAGGTTCCTACTCCCTTTAGGAGTCTTTCCCCCTCGATAATCGGCAGGATTACCTAGTTTTGGGCCTCCAACTTCTCATATTTCTTGGACTCCGACCTAGGGTTTCGAGGTTCACCTTCTTCTATAAATTCGACCCATGGCCGTTGATTCCAGAGGATGCAACTCAGAGGACTCGACCCCAGAGGGGAGGGCAAGGCCATGCTTCATTGAGGATCTTTAATCCCTTGGCCTTCTCTCGTCCAAGGGAGTATTTTAGGGCTTTTGTTTTGTTCTTCCTCGTTCTTCACTTCTTCCCTTTTAGTGTCTTCTAATTCATGTTAATCTCTGCATACCATCGCATCTCCTTTTCAAGTTATCTCCTTTTTTCAAATACACGCATATGCACACACACCAATCCTATTTTTGCCCTCCCATAGGGGTTAAAAACGACTAAACCCTGAAATTATCTAGTCCTCTTTTATATGTTTTCTATTGAAAATAGGGATAGATTCTGCACTTAATGACGTTCTAATGGGCTTTATCTTGGTGATTCTCGTTGTTTTGCAAGCATAAGAGGGATAAGACGTGAGGCCCTTGCACCTCGGCTGGCCCTGGAGCAAGGAACGAATCAACCTACACATCCCGTTGTTTCTCTGATAACGCGACTATTACTTTTATCGCGTTCTTCAGGAACGCGACCCAACGAAGTGGCGCGTTAATCTTCAGGCCCTCCTTCGGCCTCTTTTCAATTTCCGAGGTAAGTAGCGTGCTCCTCCTCTTTGGTCTTTCATTATTTGGCATGCTATAGGCTTCGGTGGCAATCACGGTCTTTGTTTACATATCATTCATTGCATGTGCCCCATCCCCATTCATCTTATCATCATTATTTTGACGTTTTTACACTATTTATTCATTCATTACTTTTTGGGGTGGTCGATTTTTCGATCTCTAGTCCCCAATTAAGGGGAGACTATGCCACAAAATTTTTTTTATTTTGACATCTGCTTTGTGAGCTTTTTATATTGACTTTGCTTCTTTTGGGCTTGTTCGATAGGTAAAATGGCCTCCGCCGCTGCTTCTTTTAGCTCGACAGCACGGGTCCCTACTGTAGACTCGTTCGGTCCTGTTGTGACGTGGGCGAACATTCATAATCTTGACCGGGGTCATGAAAGAATAGCTATGGTTGCCGAGTCGTCTGATTCAGAGACTTAAACCATGTGTAGACACGCCAAAAGCGATGCTATGATGAGTAAATCTCATGTCACCACGTGATGCCCCAGAGTGGACTTCAACATTGGCTTAATATGAAGTTTTTCTAATTATTTTGTATTTTCCCATAATAAATTGAAATTAACACCTAGAGGAAGGGCGTCATTTAACTGACGACCTGATGATGGTCGTGGTTTAACAAATAGACGATTGTTCATACAGGCGTTGCTTCCTAGGTTTTACAAATCCTAATCAAAATAAAACTCAAAGAATTGACGCCCGTTTATGGGGCGTGTATTGTTTAACGCCATCGAAAACATGCGTCATTTCTCGATTTTTAATAAGGAAACTCCTTTATTTCTATAAATAAATCTAGTAATTAACGGCTTGATGACTGTCGTCATTTCAAATAATGCCCCTCTTCATGTCGACATTTTCACTTCCATCTCCGTTTCGCCTGCTGCCTTCCAGTATTGATCCTTGCCCCATTTTACTCATAGTGTTCGATTGGGAAGAGGGATCCTTGTTGAAGGATTGAATTCCTTGTTTTAATCCTACTGATGCAAGAATTTTGGCCCTATAAATATCCCTTGAATCCCTCACACACGCGAGGTGAACGAGAACAGAGAGATCCTTTTCACGCACAGAAAGAAGAGAGTCTTTCTCTTTAAATAATTTTGCAAGTTCCTCCAAGGGTGTTCTTCTTCCAGCGGCAGTTCTTCCTCCGTGGGCAGTTCTTCTTTCGACGATCCTTCTTCCACGGTAGTGCCTTCTTCCAACGTGTTATTCCTTCTGCTGCAACTGTCGTGGCATTGCTTTTCTCCCTTTACTGCTGCATACACAGCAGAAGGGCGCCCCCTTCTCTCTTAGTCGTTTTGTTTATTATTCATCATGTCATCACGTATTCTTCCTCTAGTTATTCTACTAGAGATCTTCCCAACATCATATAGCATTTATAATCCCAACATTGTTACTCCTCTTAAGGGGTTTAAAAACTAAAACACACAAGGTGTGTTCATGCCCAATTTGATTGATTCCATATTTTTAGAGCATTGATACTACACATCACTTGGCTAATCCATATCTTTATTTGTTTTGTGTTTTTTACAAGGGTAGTCAAGCTAGAAACCCCCTTCATCGGCCTGCCGATAGAAGGAGGAAGGAAGAACTACTTATTTCCCCACTTCATACAAGGTACATGCGATCATCTTATTCTTTTGAGGTAACCCCTTTGGCGATCACCCTCCATAGAGCATCTCATGCTCATCCTTTTCTTTTCTTTATGTCCCATATAGTTTAGCATCATTTTTACTCCCCCCCTTCTTTAAGAATCTTTTTTCTTTCTCTTTAAAAATGTCTATGTGACACATTCACAAATTGGCGATCACGGTGAGACACCTTTCATTTTTTAGTTTGACTACCCCTCCCTTTGGCACCCTCGCGTGCCCCTCCCTTTGGCACCCTCGTGTGCCCCTCCTTCGTGCTCCACATAGCACACTCCCTTTGTGCACCACGTGCACACCCCCACTGGATTAGCCAATTTTTGAAGTGTTCATATCATTTTCTTTTAGAGAAGAAATTCGATTTATGTCACTTACTAGTACCTTTGGTTCTCTGAACTGAATAGCGCCCCCCTCCCTGCCGTCATATTTGCATACAGCAACCACTCACAGAGGTGTTGTTTCCATTTATTTTCTGCATTTTTGTCATTTTTATAATCAACGCCCCTCTCAGAGGCGTCATTTCTGCATTCGACGCCTTACAGCAAGGCGTCAGTTTCTTTGATCGCTATTGGTTCTGGCCATTTCCCTGATTACTGATTACCGTGTTTTAGCACCCCTTTTAGAGGCGTTATTTCCTCATTTAACGCCTCACACCAAGGCATCTTTCCCTGCTGGCTGTTGTCCCGGCCTGTTTACTGCATATTTGACGCCCCTCTGCAAAGGCGTGTTACACTGATTCAGCGCCATATTCCAAGGCGTCATTTGGATTATCATTATTTTTATTCATCATTTCGAGCACTGATTACTGTTATCTGACGCCCCTGCACAGAGGAATATCCGACAAAAGGAATATTCGGCAGAGAGTCCCAAACATTACAAGGAATGGAGCTAATAAAACCGCGGAAACAAGTATGACGGTCAGTCAATCCTACCGGAGTAGAATGACTGTCAAATAATCCTAATAGCATTTAAGATGTCATGTTTGAATTTACATAATGAAATAACTAAGGCCATGATGAAACAAGATCAAGTGAAAGAAATTAGTAAAATTCGAGATTTATTTACTTCAATATGTTCCAATTATCATGTGGTTGCTAGCTTATCAAATTATCCATCAATGTATTAAGAGAAATCATGCCAAACCAATTCTGAAGGGTTGGGCGGTTCTGTCAGGGCCGCTCAATCACCTCAATGGTCGCATGACAGGCCGTTCATCCCTCCTTCAGCCCGAAGGCCTGCTAGAGTTGAGCAGTCAGTAATGTGCAGCTTGTTGCGCCCCTATGGTTTTGATGTCAGCAAGCACTATGAGTATGAATGATTGATCACCATGTGTTTGCATATAAATGATTGATTGAGCATCTTATTTGTGGCTTTGATGTCAGCAAGCACTATGAGCATGATTGATTGATTGATTTGAGAGTGGGCACATTCATCTCATTGCATTGTGTGTCTCTGCATTGGTGCAACTCTAGTCCCTGCATAACAAGTGTAGCTTGCATCGGTACATTAACTGTTGTTGCACGTCATATAGTCGATGCATGATCTGGTAAATAGACTGCACTGTTAGTTCTCCTGCATACATTGCATCAGTTCAATATCTGCCATATGCATACATTACATCGGCGCATTCATCAGGTGCTTTATTTCGAAGTCGATCCGTATTCATGAGCATAGTCAGTGCATTCGGTTGTTTCATGCATATACAAAGTCTACACATTCTCTACTGATATGTCAGAGCATTCATTCTCAATGTGCATACTTTCCTATATGCAGTTGTGCGATTTTTCAAAACAAAGTCTATACACTCTTTACCATGCATTCAAAGTCTATACATTCCATTGCTGGTACGAGTGGTTAAGTTCATGCATCATAACTCCAGCAAGTCTATACATTCTTGCATCGTTGTGCTTCACGCATACACAAAGTCTGTACATCGTCTTGTCACATGCATGCAAAGTCTGTACATTGGTGTCGCATGAACACTAAGTCCATACACTCCTTGATAGCATGCCTGAGCACTCATTATCATTGTACATACTTTCCTATATGCATTTATGCATCTTTCAAGACAAAGTCTGTACTCTCTTCACCCGGCATTCAAAGTCTATACATTCTGTTGCATACATACGTAAGGCAGTGTCATGCACTCAAAGTCCACACATGCACACGCATAGTTTGTGCATTATGCATTCATGCTTAAACTCTAGGCATAGCAAGTCTGCATATTGGTTGTACATTGCACACAAAGTCTGTACACTCGTTGATGGCATGCCCGTGCATTCATCATCAATGTGCATACTTTATTATATGCATACTACATTACACACTATAAAGTCTGTACAGGCTTAGTTCAAATATAAAACTTACTCGATGCATCCTTATCTTTTCCTTTAGATTGATTCAAACTGATAATATGTTCAACCTGACAGAACATCTGTTCGAGAAGCCTAAGAAGGGCACGTGATCCAAGGATGGAGGTCTAACCCTGATCGTGACACGTGGAACCATTATGCTGGGATACCGCCACGTGGACTAAGGCCTATGGGCGGGAATCATGGAAAGCACACGCCCTACCTCACTGCTCTATAAATAAGAAGCTTCTTCCCGATGAGCAAAAGTGATCGAAGTAGGAGAACTTATCTGAAAGAGCAGAAGCAGAGAGAGAGCCTGCACGATCCAGAAGAAGAGAAAGAGAAAGAAAAAGAGAGAGAGAAAGAAAGAAAGAAGTTGCAGAAGAATAGAGAGAGGGGGAGTTCGTGAAAAAGAAGATAGAAGGCTCCATCAGAAGATCTGTCTTCACTGGAATCTGGATCAAATCCAATCCAGTCAGCTCCATGGGAGCCACATTTGCATTTCATTGATTACAGCTTTCAGTCGCTGTTATTCTTGTTTCCTACTTTCATTTTTAACCTTTCTTCAAGCTGTTTGTCAGCGGGCGAGGTGGATACCTCGGACAGCAAGCTGTGTTGCTCAGCGGGCAGAGGAGGATTCCTATGGACGGGTTAAGCTGTAGTCCCCAGCGGCTGGCAAAGCTGTAATGCCCAGCGGTCAAGCTGTTAGTCAGCGGTTTGTAGGCAAGCTGTGTCGCCCAGCGGTTTTCAAGCTGTTTGGTAGCAGAATCCACACTCTGGTTTGAGTGTGGGGTGGACGTAGGTCTGGAGGACCGAACCACCTTAAAAATCTATTGTCTACTGTGGTTTGATTGCCTTACTCGATTCGCTAGATGTATGCATAGGCACGATCTGTTTCTTCTATCCAGTGAGTGATAGGTTTGCACACCGTGCGTTTGTTTCTGGTCTTGATAGAGTCTAGTTGATTAGATGAACTGAGTCATCTCTTTAGTTTATATGGAGTAGATCAGAGGTACAGTCTATCTGATCTTCCTTCCATCATTCGAAGTGTGAGTCTAAGCTGATCTAGGCTTTCGTGGGTTTTCAATTCCGCATCTCTTATTGTTATAGATTTTAATTGGGAGAATTTTTCAAAGGGGAGATTCATTCACCCCCCCCTCTGAATCCATCACACCGATCCCAACAATTGGTATCAGAGCGGGTCTCTAACTTTCCAGATCCAACGATCTGCAGAGGATCCTGCTAATTTCATTTTGGTGCTTTACCATTTTATGTTCGGTGCGATTAGGGGTAATTCACTCGCTTGGATTGTGTTTGATCTGTGTTCTATTTAGAATCCTTATTCTGTCTGAGCATGGAACTCACTGTTGATCCTCCGAAGTTTGAAGGCTCGGGTTTTTACAAGTGGTTTAATCAATTTAGAGAATATGTAATGCAGATTAATCCAGATCTGTGGATAATCATTGCACACAGTTCTTATGAAGTTCCAAAGGATAAATCCTTATGGAAAACTTCAAACAGATTAAAATTCTCTGAGAATAAGAGGGTTCTGGACCTAACAAAAAGGGTGATAAATACTGATAAATTTCCTGGTATAGTCAAATGATGCAGTGCCTCTGAAGTGGTCGAGATGTTAGCAGCCAGTAGGAGCCGGGACGAAGTGAAATGCCTTATGGCTCTAGATGAAGATCAGATTCAAATTGAAGAAACTTCGTCACAGGTAAACTCTGACATTGTTAACTTTTCATTTGAAGATTTGGTGGCATTAAATGAACAATTGTTGATCGAGTATGACAAAATTAAATATGAGAAAAGAAAATTGAAAAGAGAGCTGGACATGTTAAAATCTGAAGATAAGAACCTGAATAATAATTCAACTGGAGATAAGGGTTCATGCAATGAATGTGTATTCTTAAAGGAATTGATCGAAGACTTAGATTATGATGATAATATGTAGAAAAACCTAATCACTTCCTTGAAAGAAGAAAATGATTCTTTGCTGGCTCAGAAGAAGGAAAATGATCAATTTCAAGATAAGCTGATTGAAGAAAACATGTATCTTAAAGACCAAAATAAAAGCTAATGGTTCTTAATACTGTTTTCTCTGAAAGATGGTTGTCATTTGAAAAAGGAAAATCAGTTGTGAAGGAAAATGTGAACAACAATGAAATAAAGGTTCAACAAGAAAATGAAACTCTGAAGAACCTGAATGATGCTTTGCAACAGCAGCTGATTGCGTGTGAATCTGAGCTAAACAAATACGAAGCTAACATTGTGACTCTTAACTCTGAAATTGAAGACCTAAAGGACTCCTTGTCAAGATTTGTAAAAGGAAAGATTAATCTGAATAAATTGCTTGGAGTAAATGTGAATGTCCAGAAAGAGGGATTGGGTTACATTCCAGTTACGAAGAAGGTTGAAGGGAATCAAATGAAAAATGTTTTTGTTAAAAGCTCAGAACAAGATAAAGCTTCTACTTCATCAGTTTTCCAATTCACTGTTCAGAGAACTGAAAATGAGGATAAAAACTTGAAGAATGAAAGTAATCAGAAAAAGGCTGGAAGTAAAAGGAAAACCAAACTCTCAACTATTGCTGTTAAGGCCTTTTCTGACTCTGTTAGACCTCATGATCATCAAGTGCATAGTACAAAACATTTCCCCATCCAGTCACATGCACACACAAGAATCACCTCATGTCATTACTGTGGCATATCTGGTCATCGTATGCATGAATGTAGAATAATGGTTCAAGATGAATTGAGTGCTAAGATTATTCATGAAAAACCCCATGCATTCAATAAGAAGAAGATCCATTGCTTCCAGTGTGGGAAGCTGGGCCATGTTGCAGCTCACTGCTGGCATGCCCAGGGAGGAAAAAGGAGTTCAAAACCTGAGAATATCCTTGAGAACAAAACTATCGTTAATAGAAAAACTCCTGTATGTTTTGAATGTGGTAAAGTTGGTCATCGAGCCTTTGAGTGTTGGCATGTTAAAAGGAATACCAATTTGCATGGTAGAAATATCTTAACGAATGTCCACTCACAAAAATTTCATGTTCATCCTGTCAAAAGGAATTTGAACTCTGCCATTAATTGTCATTATTATGGGAGAATAGGACATATCATGAATAACTACCATGATTTGAATTTTGATGATAGGAAGACTTGGAAACCCTGGAGTGCAGCTGCTAGAGGTGTCACTCAACTAATAAGACCCAAGAGTCTTTGGGCCCCCAAATTCGCAAATTGATCTTACCTTGCAGGTGTGCCTTGGAAGTTGATGAATAAAGGGGTTAATAATCCAAGGCACTCAAGAATGAAACCCCCAGGATTGCACTATTCAGGTCAGTTCTAAAAATCTGTTCTAAATTCTATTATCAGAAATTGTTTGCTTCAGATGCTTGCATATCAGATTAATCTATCTGTGCTTAATTGAAACCTTTTGAAAAATTGATTGATTTCGCATGATGTTCTTGCTGATCATGACCAGTCTCGTTGCATAGTGCATATATATAGTGTGATGCATTGCATATCATCTAAATTAAAAATCCAAAAAGGAATAACTCATTGCATCTAGACATGGGGAGTATTTGAGTCTCACTAGTCGTTCACCTCTTGAACCCTTCCTGTCTAGCTATTCAGTTCACTTTCATATTCATGTGTGTTGATTTCATTCTGATTTGAGAGTTGGATTGTTTGAAAAAAATTATCCTGTGTCAGCCTGTCATTGATTTCTGAATAAAGAATGCTCTGATGTTTGAACAATTGTTATGCACAACTGAGTGTCATACGCATGCTTTGCATAGTTGATGTTTGAAATTGATGCATGTATTGCACTGAGTATAGATAGTTGCATGTCTTGCATATAGTCATGCATCTTGTGTTCAAATAGCATGAAGGTCGGTGCATCATAATGTCAGGAAGAGGGTAGTAATGTCTGAACTTGGTGTGTTTGGTTTTCATTGAATACACTGCATTCAGTCAGGGGGAGTAGATGGATGTCTTTCGAAAAATTCAGTTAATAAGATGACCCATTGCATCCAGGCAGAGGAGCATTTTTGACCTATTAATCCTTTTCAATCCAGACTCTTCATGTCCAAATATGTGAATTCCTCTCTTGCTCCTGTGTATTTCACTCGAATTCTTCTCTTTTGACTAATCAACTGCTGAAATCCTTGAAAATCTGTTCAAATTCTTTCATAGCAGAATTCTGTGATCTGGTGTGGATAAGTTGTTCAATTGCATTGATTGGACTGAGTTGAGAAATTTAAGTTGTGTACCTTGTTTATATGTCTGAAACCTGAGAAGAAACTTCTATCATACAGAGTTAAGAATGTCCACTGATTCAAATTGGTATAAGCCTAATGTATTCTCGGATTTGAATTTGAATGATTGAAAGTATCTAATCATAAGGTTTAATAATTTTTAATCACCCATGTCATAAGATATCTAGACTCATTCATCTGAATTCTGAAAATATGAGATCAAGGCTACTTTGGTAGAGACACATAGAATGTGTATTGTTTTTAAATATTAACCTGAAAAATGTTGACTAAATTGAAATTTTGAATTCAGAGCAATGACTTGGTCACTGAGAAATTGGATACTCTATCAATGAAATAGAGTAATTCTATGTCATGAAGTACCATAGCTATCTATGGTGAAAATCTATTGAAAAATCTGACAGAGTAATAGCACGTCTGTGTTGAGTAACTGGGGAGTCTGGCCTCTGATCAAGGTGTCTCCTCATGTAAAAAGACACTTCTAGTGCTAACTCTGCTCTCAAAGTTGAGAGGCAATGAAAATTATCACACTGAGTAACTGGGTCACTTTACCTAAGACGTGTTGTGTCTCACGTAAAAAGGTGTTGATCAACTTAAATTGCTCATGAAAAGTATAATGTGCAAATCAAAACAAAATGTCTTGCAAAAATAGTCAACTCACATTCTAGTAAGGGTGTTTTATCTCAATTCTGCTCTGTGTGACTCTCAAAGGTGTCATTGAGAGTATTTGAGTAAGTTGGAGGATGTTTGATCTGGAGCATTGCTTGATTAGCTGGTTAATCCTTATTAAAACTTAGTTTCAGATATGAGTAATGAATTTAAATGACAGATTCAGTATACATCATGCTTAAACCGGTGGGTAATGTAGGTTAATTCATAACCCCTTATGATAGGAGAGTCTATTCTTGCATGGACTTATAACTGTGGTACCCGCTATATAGTAATTTCTTCTGATCAGGTTCACCTCTGACAACTTGATCATCACTCGTTGGTCACTTCTTGCTCTGTGGCTGTCATATTCTGCTCAATCTCTGCTGAACGATTCTTGAAAAATCATGTACCACTCTTCCAGTGATATCACTCTATCTTTGGCTACAATTACTTCTTTTACATCACCAGTCTCGTTTTACTCTCCACACTGTTGGAATCTTCCATCTTGTTTCTGTAACCAGTTCTGGTTCTGTGGACTTTCCACCTGCTTTATTCTACCCATACATATGTGAGGTGCCACAACCATTATTGTTTTAGATTCCTTGTGATGGCAGATTTCAGATTGCTTCATTGGTTAACCAGAGTTCATTCCAGCACGTCAGGAGGAGTTCTGCGTCATCTGCATTTAAGGGGAGAGTAGTCAAACATTCACATTGATAGGGGGAGTTCTTATATTTTATTCTTCTAGTGCTCATGCTGCATACTTCATTTTCGAGGAGAATAGCTCTTGTTCCTTCATTTGTCAAAGGGGGAAATATTATCTCAATCTTTTTATACCTGCTTAATTTTTCTCTCTCAAACTCTGCTCTTTTCGATGAAGTCAAAGGGGGAGAATAGTTTGGGTCTGTGTGACTCATAGTGTTGCCATCATCAAAAAGGGGGAGATTATTGTACCCCTGTGATTTTGATGTCAGCAAGTACTATGAGTATGAATGATTGATCACCATGTGTTTGCATATAAATGATTGATTGAGCATCTTATTTGTGACTTTGATGTCAGCAAGCACTATGAGCATGATTGATTGATTGATTTGAAAGTGGGCACATTCATCTCATTGCACTGTCTGTCTCTGCATTGGTGCAACTCTAGTCCCTGCATAACAAGTGTAGCTTGCATCGGTACATTAACTGTTGTTGCACGTCATATAGTCGATGCATGATCTGGTAAATAGATTGCACTGTTAGTTCTCTTGCATACATTGCATCAGTTCAATATCTGCCATATGCATACATTGCATCGGTGCATTCATCAGGTGCTTTATTTTGAAGTCGATGCATATTCATGAGCATAGTCAGTGCATTCGGTTGTTTCATGCATATACAAAGTCTGCACATTCTCTGTTGATATGTCAGAGCATTCATTCTCAATGTGCATACTTTCCTATATGCATTTGTGTGATCTTTCAAAACAAAGTCTATACACTCTTTACCATGCATTCAAAGTCTATACATTCCATTGCTTGTACGAGTGGTTAAGTTCATGCATCATAACTCCATCAAGTCTATACATTCTTGCATCGTTGTGCTTCACGCATAGACAAAGTCTGTACATCGTCTTGTCGCATGCATGCAAAGTCTGTACATTGGTGTCGCATGCACACTAAGTCTATACACTCCTTGATAGCATGCCTGAGCACTCATTATCATTATAAATACTTTCCTATATGCATTTGTGCATCTTTCAAGACAAAGTCTGTACTCTCTTCACCCGGCATTCAAAGTCTATACATTCTGTTGCATACATACGTAAGGCAATGTCATGCACTCAAAGTCCACACATGCACACGCATAGTTTGTGCATTCATGCTTAAACTCTAGGCAGAGCAAGTCTGCACATTGGTTGTACATTGCACACAAAGTCTGTACACTCGTTGATGGCATGCCCGTGCATTCATCATCAATGTGCATACTTTATTATATGCATACTACATTACACGCTATAAAGTCTGTACAGGCTTAGTTCAAATATAAAACTTACTTGATGCATCCTTGTCTTTTCCTTCAGATTGATTCAAACTGATAATATGTTCAACTTGACAGAACATCTGTTCGAGAAGCCTAAGAAGGGCACGTGATCCAAGGATGGAGGTCTAACCCTGATCGTGACACGTGGAACCATTGTGCTGGGATACCGCCACATGGACTAAGGCCTCTGGGCGAGAATCATGGAAAGCACACGCCCTACCTCACTGCTCTATAAATAAGAAGCTTCTTCCTGTGAGCAAGTGATCGAAGCAGAGAACTTATCTGAAAGAGCAGAAGCAGAGGGAGAGCCTGCACGATCCAGAAGAAGAGAAAGAGAAAGAAAGAAAGAGAGAGAGAGAAGAAAGAAGTTGCAGAAGAATAGAGAGAGAGAGTTAGTGAAAAAGAAGATAGAAGACTCCATCAGAAGATCTGTCTTCACTGGAATCTGGATCAAATCCAATCCAGTCAGCTCCATGGGAGCCACATTTGCATTTCATTGATTACAGCTTTCAGTCGCTGTTATCTCTTGTTTCTTGCTTTCATTTTTAACCTTTCTTCAAGTTGTTTGTCAGCGGGCGAGGTCGATACCTCGGACAGCAAGCTGTGTTGCTCAGCGGGCAGAGGAGGATTCCTCTGGACGGGTTAAGCTGTAGTCCCCAGCGGTTGGCAAAGCTGTAATGCCCAGCGGTCAAGCTGTTAGTCAGCGATTTGTAGGCAAGCTGTGTCGCCCAGCGGTTTTCAAGCTGTTTGGTAGCAGAATCTACACTCAGGTGTGAGTGTGGGGTGGACGTAGGTCTGGAGGACCGAACCACCTTAAAAATCTATTGTCTACTGTGGTTTGATTGCCTTACTCGATTTGCTAGATGTATGCATAGGCACGATCTATTTCTTCTATCCAGTGAGTGATAGGTTTGCACACCATGCGTTTGTTTTTGGTCTTGATAGAGTCTAGTTGATTAGATGAACTGAGTCATCTCTTTAGTTTATATGGAGTAGATCAAAGGTACAGTCTATCTGATCTTCCTTCCATCATTCGAAGTGTGAGTCTAAGCTGATCTAGGGTTTCGTGGGTTTTCAATTCTGCATCTCTGATTGTTATAGATTTTAATTGGGAGAATTTTTCAAAGGGGAGATTCATTCACCCCCCCCCTCTGAATCCATCGCACCGATCCCAACACAGTTGGGGATCATCCACGGTCTAGAATAGGCCGCTTAAAGAGAAGGGCGGTTAGGTATCTGCCGCTCAAAAATGATCGAAGGTACAACATATGGGTGGTCAATGATTGGCCGTTCATCCATTATGAGCAGTCTATCGCGAGGCCACGCAAGTCAACATAGTTACAGTTCTTATGCGCCCTACCCGCCTCCGGCGGGTTGGCTAGGGTTTCAATAAAGGATTAAATTCTCTTAATACAACACATGAAAATTGGGACTTTCGGACTTAAAAGAAAGAGCACGAAAAACTCTACAAGATAACATAAACAATTTAAGATTTGCGCCTGTAATCCCTACTTAAAACGAGATGGAATAGGTATAACCCTAGATGTAACATGCTTCCACTAAACGCTCAAATTCTTACAAGATACTAAACAACTTTTAGGGCTTTTACATTCAAAAGAGAGAGTACTCAATGCTGGTTCTAACCATATAGGGTACTTAAGGTTTGGCTTGTTATAACCTACCTTAAACGAAGGAACAAGGAAGAAGAGGGGATAACGATGCGCTAAGGACACCCTGCCGGTGATCATCGGAATGCTCCCTCCACCTGAGTTCTCGCCGACCGCCATAACACCCAAACGAAAATAGGGTTCCCAAGGGTCATTTATATAGGTCACCCAAGGTCTAGAGTCTTCTATTCGCGGAGATAGAGTCCAATCAAGTTGGACGTGCGCGAACCGCGTGAATAGAGTTAGCCGCCGCCTTCTAATCCAAAATTTGCTCTCTAGGGTTACGATTTCGGGGAAAACTAAGAGGGTAAATGATCCTCTCATCCTAGACTTTCATTTGGATCCGATCTCAGCCTAAATGATTAGGTAATGGGCTCCAATTTTACGTTTTAAGGTCCAATTAGGTTTAAGTGTGATTTGGGCCTTAATCAGTTAATTCGGCTTGTTTACGAATTTTATTTGGGCCGGTCATAGAAGACACTATTGTTAAACGTTTTATCCTATATAAGATTCTAATTTTTCTAGATTTTTATAAAAATAGTCAAATTTTCACTTATCTTATTTCTTAAGGGCCTCTTTGATTGAAGAATAAGGTGGGTTAAGGTGGTCTTATTCACGCTAACATCTTTGGTTGCAGAAATAAGGTATTCTGCCAAAAAGGTGGGTTAAGGGTCAAAAAGGTGAGTTAAGGTGGGTTAAGCATATTCTAGCAAAAAGGTAGAATAAGCTAACCCGAATACATTCAAAGTAATATTATTTATTTTTTGGTACACCCTAACTCGGGCTATGATATTCCCCTTAACCTATTCTTCAATCAAAGAGGCCCTAAGGGATTTCTTATTAATTTTCACATAATTTTTATTATTTAATAAATCGAGGTATTACGGAGACTCTAGACTGTCTCCAAGCCAAAGAGATGCATGCATAGCTCGAGTGGTACTGCGTGTCCGGTAGTGTCGACCCACTAAGTCGTGCCGCTCAGAGGCTCTGGTGTCACGCCCCGAACCGATAGCAGCGGAACGTGTCGTTTGCTCAGAACGTGGCAGTTAAACAGTCGTGAATGATCAAGAGCAATCGCATAAGACAAAAATAATTTTGAACAACAATAGAAATTTTATTTCTAATATAAATCTCTTACAAGAACTTGTTTTCCAACTTAAAGACTCCATCACAATGGAAATGAAGGAAACAACATACTAGCAGACTTAGACAAGATAACTGAATAAGAGACGCTAAGCTAGACTCAAGAAAGACAAAAGACTCGGATTTCTCTAGTTTCCGAAGCTCGCTTGCACACTTGTCCCGCCCGTGTGAGTCTCGGTCTCGCTAGCCACCTGATTACCTGAAAATGTTGGAATAAAACGGAGTGAGCGAACGCTCAGTAGGAAATTATATCTCAGGAACTAGCAATAGGTTTAAGTAATTACAATTTTTCACATGTAAATGCAATATGGCTATGCATGTAGAAAGAACTGAGCAAGTAAAACTAATCAATAGAATAACACGTCGTACAAAACGTCGAAGTGAGTCTTAAATAAAAGATATTCATGAGAGACTTTATAGAGTATTGGCTATTTCACGCAAGTACTTTGCCCGTGTCGGGCCACGCTAGTAAAGTTACGCGAGTCGAGTCACGTACGCAAGAAAGAGAGAGTGTGGAATGCCAAAGATCAAGAGAGAAAGTACTTCGGTGCAATGCTAGACACCGTGATCATTATAACTTCCATGGGCACTAGTAATTTTGGGTGCTCCTCCCAGGACCAGATTGGGCCCTTATATGCACAGCATTAAAGATAGATCTAGACATCCACGATAGTTTATAGCCAATAAGGAGTTTCAAGAACAAGCTTTAATAGGATGATAAGATAAGATTTTCATGGAATTCAAGGGCAAGACCCTTGAGTAAGGACATTCTTTCGATAAAATCCACGCAAAGCATATAAACCATGACATGTCGATAAACTGGGTGGAATTGGTTCCCTAACTTGGGTACTATGACAATTAAGTGTCCATATATAGATGGTCACCTATTTGACATAGAATTGAGGTCTACAAGAACAGCCTATTAATGGTATGATGTTCTTATCCCATCAAGAATATTCTCATGATATCCATTAGCATATCATAAGGGCCGGTATACCATATTTCTATAGAGTGACATGGCAAAATAGTGTGAAAGGTTTTTATGGTACAACCCGCTCAATCGGTCTTGAGGGAATCCAAGGCTACGAGGAGACTTACGGAGGTCCCAATGACTAACTCGCCAGTCTAAAGGAACGGAATGTCCAATGAAGGGCTTGTATGTCACCGAGAGTTAGTGGGTAATGCGATAAATCATCGTGAAACATGGGACTATACTCACGAAATAGAATATAATGTCAAAGACCAACCCTTAGTAATGGGTTACATAAAACTCTCGAAAACAAGTCACAGGTGAATGGCGCCCTGAACATAGTCGCCATTTCTTGTAATAGTGACTCCTTGTGGAGTCGTTATGTCAATTCCATATAACAGGATATTAACACAGATACTAACACACACATATATACATATGGTATCATATATATATATATATATGTATATATATATATCTGGTTCCAGTTTATACGTAATTTAAATGGGTGCCCAGTTTCAAGTTTTTATTTAACTACCAAAGTCTTTTATGCAGAGTCGTGATAGCAAATACCATCTTATATATTCATTTACATAACAGACTCTCGGCATTTCATATATGGGTTTAAATGGCGCCCTGGGCAAGCCCAAGTTTTTAGGAATTAGCGCCCAAGGCTAGGGCGCCTCATTCAAAAAAAATGGCAGAGTGACAGTCGTGATTTCATTTGGTCATGAATAGTGTCACAATAAAAAGAATTTTTACAAAAGTAAGTATATGGTCAGGAAGAGAAAAATAGCATGATTCCAGAACTATATTCATGCATTAGTTTAGACATCAGATTTCATAGTTATCAAATTTTGAACATGTGTGCTTATTAAATTAACTATTGAAATAACGACTGTGTGTTCAGTCGTGAGATCAAATAGCGTCCTATAAAGGGTCGCTATTTCTCTGTGCATGCAGAAAACAATCAAAATCGATACACAAAAACTGATTCTACTGATCTAGATGCATGCATATGATCTGTGATTAATTAACTTAGGCTTCGTTCTTGAGAACACCTACCTGATCTTAAGATTTTGGCGATGGTACGTGAAGAACTTGAAGAAAGAACTATACCCTGTTCCAAACAGAGTCTTCGGAAGCCTATGTAAACCGTACAGAACAACACCCAGAGGGTGCTAGGAGATGAGAGTGTTAATAGATGAGTCAGGAAGAAGCTTTCTCCTGTTCTTCAGTAGGTCAAGAAGGATTTATGCTCGTAATCTACAGAGAAATAAGATGAAGAAGCATTAGTTTTCTTCATAATACTCTACTGAAGGCAGAGGAAGAAGAACACATGTTCTTCACGGTTGCCGGCAGCAGGATAGATTAGATCGCCAAAATAGCAAGGAGAGGTCGATTCGAAAGGTATTTATAGGGTCTTAGGAATTCTAATAGAGTTAGAGTTCGATTAAAAGTAATATTTCCCTGATAGAGTCATTTCCATGATCTATCAACCCATACTAATCCTAAAACTTACCCTGGATAGTCTCCCAGGTCGAACGGAACTCAAATGTAATTAACGCCTTAGGCTAGGTCATTAAGTTTTTATTTGACGCCTTGCATCTCGTCGTTTTTAAAGAAATAACGCCCTTCCATCGGGCGCTATTCACGATTTCACGTTAACTTATGCTAGTTACTATATTTGAGGTTTTTTATCTTTTTTATTTGATAAGGTCTAGTTACGAAAATTTATGGGTAATATTTTTCTATTTTTCTTGATTTTTCCATATAATTAATTTTTAAAAATTCCTTTAAATCAAAAAGTGGCACTATTCACTTTTTTTTGAATTGACGACTTAGTTTAAGTCATCTTTTAGGAAATACACGCCCATGACCATGGCGTCATTTCCATTTGGCATTTCTTTGAAGATGTAAAATTATGTTTATGTCCTAGAAATCTTTATCAATGTATCCTTCCTTATGCTATTTATACTTTATCTGATTTTTCTGATTAGAAGTAACGACTTGTTGAAAGTCGTTTCTTATAAAATGGACGACCATCCATGATGGCGTCAATTAAATTTTTGCTTGTCTTCTTAACCTCCAAAAGACCGATATCGTATATATGTCTATTCTTTTCTCTTTTAATTTTTCTTAATTCATTTAAATCCTATTAAGGTATATTTCTTCCTTCTAATAACAGTATAATGTAATAAATGTGAATATTAAATTTTATAAATTATTAATAAAATACTAATTGATGTTTTCTTCGAGATTTATCGATTCTAAATTCAAATAAAATTATATTATGCATTAAATGCCTAGAAAAAAATAACATGTTATTCTTAAATTTATTATAATACAATGGTAGGGTCCATGAGCTCTTTTTGTGAGATTTTCTTAGGATGTCAGGGGGTCGTGTACGTGTACCAAGTCTGGCCTTGATTATTTACGGTGTATTATATCTATTTATATTGCATTATATATATATAAATATATTTATTATTTTCTAACCCTCATATACCTATTAATAATTTGTATGTATATAAAGATTTTATTCCTCATAATTTCTTTAACTTTTATTAGTCCTTGTCCTAGGTATCAGAGGCAGGTTCGATCTGAGCAACCCTATAGGAATATCACTTGAACATTATATACTTATAAGAGTATGTATATCATTATGTATATTTTTATTCCTATTCCAAAATTACCGGGCGTTACACCCTCCCCCACTTAAAAGAATTTGGTCCCCAAATTCACATCATCTTCCACTCCTAACAGAGAACTTATTATGAGCTTATACAGAAGAAATCTTAAGTATGGAAAAAGAGCTAGTTTATGATTTCGGGTGAGGGGTACCTTCCTTCCCTTTGGCAAGTTTGGTTAAATCTTGAACTCCTCTTGGAGGCTTCTTGGTTAGAATAGGGCATTCTGCTATCTTATGATCTAAGCGCCCGCAACGCAGACACGCTCCTGAACTCCACCAACACTTCTTCGATTTGTGACCATATCTTCCACAAGATTTACACTTATCTTGCGAGCGATCTGCCGAAGCTTCCTTATTACACTTCTTACATTTCTGGCATTTCTTACACCTTTGTGAAATATCACCCTCGTTTATCCTTTTCTTAGTAACGGTGAACTTTTCAGAGTCATCTGTTCGATCCTTCCCTTCAACTCTTTCTTTTTCTTCCACCATTTTCTCTAGCTCTTGAACTCTCTTGACAAGGTCCGCGTAAGCTTGGATATCCACTAAGATCATCTCATGAACAAAGTTTGGCTTAGATGCTTCCATTTTATCTAGGTTCCTGCAAAGATGATTGGGGAAATAATTTATTTACTCAAGAATTAATATTATTAAAATGTAAATATTTTATCTTTCTTTTATACCTTTAACCCCAAGTTCTACCCATCTCTCACGAAATTCCTATAGGATGACTGACAAGGATACTCAACCTATAACTTGGTTTTAACAATCTAAGGATTTTGAAAGCCGAAACTCTAATATGACTGACAGGGATACTTGACCTATCACCGAAACCTAATAACTTGAGGATGTGAAAACCGAAGCTCTAACTGACAAGGATGACCTATCCTTGGGACTTAATAAATAGAGGATATGAAAGTCGAAGCTCTGATATGACTGACAAGGATGACCTATCCTTGGGACCTGATAACTAGAGGATATGAAAGGCGAAGCTCTGATATGACTGACAAGGATGACCTATCCTTGGGACCTAATAACTGGAGGATATGAAAGCCGAAGCTCTGATACCACCTCTGTCACGCCCCGAACCGATAGCAGCGGAACGTGTCGTTTGCTCGGAACGTGGCAGTTAAACAGTCGTGAATGATCAAGAGCAATCGCATAAGACAAAAATAATTTTGAACAACAATAGAAATTTTATTTCTAATATAAATCTCTTACAAGAACTTGTTTTCCAACTTAAAGACTCCATCACAATGGAAATGAAGGAAACAACATACTAGCAGACTTAGACAAGATAACTGAATAAGAGACGCTAAGCTAGACTCAAGAAAGACAAAAGACTCGGATTTCTCTAGTTTCCGAAGCTCGCTTGCACACTTGTCCCGCCCGTGTGAGTCTCGGTCTCGCTAGCCACCTGATTATCTGAAAATGTTGGAATAAAACGGAGTGAGCGAACGCTCAGTAGAAAATTATATCTCAGGAACTAGCAATGGATTTAAGTAATTACAATTTTTCACATGTAAATGCAATATGGCTATGCATGTAGAAAGAACTGGGCAAGTAAAACTAATCAATAGAATAACACGTCGTACAAAACGTCGAAGTGAGTCTTAAACAAGAGATATTCATGAGAGACTTTATAGAGTATTGGCTATTTCACGCAAGTACTTTGCCCGTGTCGGGCCACGCTAGTAAAGTTACGCAAGTCGAGTCGCGTACGCGAGAAAGAGAGAGTGTGTGGAATGCCAAAGATCAAGAGAGAAAGTACTTCGGTGCAATGCTAGACACCGTGATCATTATAACTCCCATGGGCACTTGTACTTTTGGGTGCTCCTCCCAGGACCAGATTGGGCCCTTATATGCACAGCATTAAAGATAGATCTAGACATCCACGATAGTTTATAGCCAATAAGGAGTTTCAAGAACAAGCTTTAATAGGATGATAAGATAAGATTTTCATGGAATTCAAGGGCAAGGCCCTTGAGTAAGGACATTCTTTCGATAAAATCCACGCAAAGCATATAAACCATGACATGTCGATAAACTGGGTGGAATTGGTTCCCTAACTTGGGTACCATGACAATTAAGTGTCCATATATAGATGGTCACCTATTTGACATAGAATTGAGGTCTACAAGAACAGCCTATTAATGGTATGATGTTCTTATCCCATCAAGAATATTCTCATGATATCCATTAGCATATCATAAGGGCTGGTATACCATATTTCTATAGAGTGACATGGCAAAATAGTGTGAAAGGTTTTTATGGTACAATCCGCTCAATCGGTCTTGAGGGAATCTAAGGCTACGAGGAGACTTACGGAGGTCCCAATGACTAACTCGCCAGTCCAAAGGAACGGAATGTCCAATGGAGGGCTTGTATGTCACCGAGAGTTAGTGGGTAATGCGATAAATCATCGTGAAACATGGGACTATACTCACGAAATGGAATATAATGTCAAAGACCAACCCTTAGTAATGGGTTACATAAAACTCTCGAAAACAAAGTCACAGGTGAATGGCGCCCTGAACATAGTCGCCATTTCTTGTAATAGTGACTCCTTGTGGAGTCGTTATGTCAATTCCATATAACAGGATATTAACACAGATACTAACACACACATATATACATATGGTATCACATATATATATATATGTATATATATATATCTGGTTCCAGTTTATACGTAATTTAAATGGGTGCCCAGTTTCAAGTTTTTATTTAACTACCAAAGTCTTTTATGCAGAGTCGTGATAGCAAATACCATCTTATATATTCATTTACATAACAGACTCTCGGCATTTCATATATGGGTTTAAATGGCGCCCTGGGCAAGCCCAGGTTTTTAGGAATTAGCGCCCAAGGCTAGGGCGCCTCATTCAAAAAAAATGGCAGAGTGACAGTCGTGATTTCATTTGGTCATGAATAGTGTCACAATAAAAAGAATTTTTACAGAAGTAAGTATATGGTCAGGAAGAGAAAAATAGCATGATTCCAGAACTATATTCATGCATTAGTTTAGACATCAGATTTCATAGTTATCAAATTTTGAACATGTGTGCTTATTAAATTAACTATTGAAATAACGACTGTGTGTTCAGTCGTGAGATCAAATAGCGTCCTATAAAGGGTCGCTATTTCTCTGTGCATGCAGAAAACAATCAAAATCGATACACAAAAACTGATTCTACTGATCTAGATGCATGCATATGATCTGTGATTAATTAACTTAGGCTTCGTTCTTGAGAACACCTACCTGATCTTAAGATTTTGGCGATGGTACGTGAAGAACTTGAAGAAAGAACTATACTCTGTTCCAAACAGAGTCTTCGGAAGCCTATGTAAACCGTACAGAACAACACCCAGAGGGTGCTAGGAGATGAGAGTGTTAATAGATGAGTCAGGAAGAAGCTTTCTCCTGTTCTTCAGTAGGTCAAGAAGGATTTATGCTCGTAATCTACAGAGAAATAAGATGAAGAAGCATTAGTTTTCTTCATAATACTCTACTGAAGGCAGAGGAAGAAGAACACATGTTCTTCACGGTTGCCGGCAGCAGGATAGATTAGATCGCCAAAATAGCAAGGAGAGGTCGATTCGAAAGGTATTTATAGGGTCTTAGGAATTCTAATAGAGTTAGAGTTCGATTAAAAGTAATATTTCCCTGATAGAGTCATTTCCATGATCTATCAACCCATACTAATCCTAAAACTTACCCTGGATAGTCTCCCAGGTCGAACGGAACTCAAATGTAATTAACGCCTTACGCTAGGTCGTTAAGTTTTTATTTGACGCCTTGCATCTCGTCGTTTTTAAAGAAATAACGCCCTTCCATCGGGCGCTATTCACGATTTCACGTTAACTTATGCTAGTTACTATATTTGAGGATTTTTATCTTTTTTATTTGATAAGGTCTAGTTACGAAAATTTATGGGTAATATTTTTCCATTTTTCTTGATTTTTCCATATAATTAATTTTTAAAAATTCCTTTAAATCAAAAAGTGGCACTATTCACTTTTTTTTGAATTGACGACGTAGTTTAAGTCATCTTTTAGGAAATACACGCCCATGACCATGGCGTCATTTCCATTTGACATTTCTTTGAAGATGTAAAATTATGTTTATGCCCTAGAAATCCTTATCAATGTATCCTTCCTTATGCTATTTATACTTTATCTGATTTTTCTGATTAGAAGTAATGACTTGTTGAAAGTCGTTTCTTATAAAATGGACGACCATCCATGATGGCGTCAATTAAATTTTTGCTTTTCTTCTTAACCTCCAAAAGACCGATATCGTATATATGTCTATTCTTTTCTCTTTTAACTTTTCTTAATTCATTTAAATCCTATTAAGGTATATTTCTTCCTTCTAATAACAGTATAATGTAATAAATGTGAATATTAAATTTTATAAATTATTAATAAAATACTAATTGATGTTTTCTTCGAGATTTATCGATTCTAAATTCAAATAAAATTATATTATGCATTAAATGCCTAGAAAAAAATAACATGTTATTCTTAAATTTATTATAATACAATGGTAGGGTCCATGAGCTCTTTTTGTGAGATTTTCTTAGGATGTCAGGGGGTCGTGTGCGTGTACCAAGTCTGGCCTTGATTATTTACGTTGTATTATATTTATTTATATTACATTATATATATATAAATATATTTGTTATTTTCTAACCCTCATATACCTATTAATAATTTGTATGTATATATGGATTTTATTCCTCATAATTTCTTTAACTTTTATTAGTCCTTGTCCTAGGTATCAGAGGCAGGTTCGATCTGAGCAACCCTATAGGAATATCACTTGAACATTATATACTTATAAGAGTATGTATATCATTATGTATATTTTTATTCCTATTCTAAAATTACCGGGCGTTACACCCTCCCCCACTTAAAAGAATTTGGTCCCCAAATTCACATCATCTTCCACTCCTAACAGAGAACTTATTATGAGCTTATACAGAAGAAATCTTAAGTATGGAAAAAGAGGTAGTTTATAATTTCGGGTGAGGGGTACCTTCCTTCCCTTTGGCAAGTTTGGTTAAATCTTGAACTCCTCTTGGAGGCTTCTTGGTTAGAATAGGGCATTCTGCTATCTTATGATCTAAGCGCCCGCAACGCAGACACGCTCCCGAACTCCACCAACACTTCTTCGATTTGTGACCATATCTTCCACAAGATTTACACTTATCTTGCGAGCGATCTGCCGAAGCTTCCTTATTACACTTCTTACATTTCTGGCATTTCTTACACCTTTGTGAAATATCACCCTCGTTTATCCTTTTCTTAGTAACGGTGAACTTTTCAGAGTCATCTGTTCGATCCTTCCCTTCAACTCTTTCTTTTTCTTCCACCATTTTCTCTAGCTCTTGAACTCTCTTGACAAGGTCCGCGTAAGCTTGGATATCCACTAAGATCATCTCATGAACAAAGTTTGGCTTAGATGCTTCCATTTTATCTAGGTTCCTGCAAAGATGATTGGGGAAATAATTTATTTACTCAAGAATTAATATTATTGAAATGTAAATATTTTATCTTTCTTTTATAACTTTAACCCCAAGTTCTACCCATCTCTCACGAAATTCCTATAGGATGACTGACAAGGATACTCAACCTATAACTTGGTTTTAACAATCTAAGGATTTTGAAAGCCAAAACTCTAATATGACTGACAGGGATACTTGACCTATCACCGAAACCTAATAACTTGAGGATGTGAAAACCGAAGCTCTAACTGACAAGGATGACCTATCCTTGGGACTTAATAAATAGAGGATATGAAAGCCGAAGCTCTGATATGACTGACAAGGATGACCTATCCTTGGGACCTAATAACTGGAGGATATGAAAGGCGAAGCTCTGATATGACTGACAAGGATGACCTATCCTTGGGACCTAATAACTGGAGGATATGAAAGTCGAAGCTCTCATACCACCTCTGTCACGCCCCGAACCGATAGCAGTGGAACGTGTCGTTTGCTCGGAACGTGGCAGTTAAACAGTCGTGAATGATCAAGAGCAATCGCATAAGATAAAAATAATTTTGAACAACAATAGAAATTTTATTTCTAATATAAATCTCTTACAAGAACTTATTTTCCAACTTAAAGACTCCATCACAATGGAAATGAAGGAAACAACATACTAGCAGACTTAGACAAGATAACTGAATAAGAGACGCTAAGCTAGACTCAAGAAAGACAAAAGACTCGGATTTCTCTAGTTTCCGAAGCTCGCTTGCACACTTGTCCCGCCCGTGTGAGTCTCGGTCTCGCTAGCCACCTGATTACCTGAAAATGTTGGAATAAAACGGAGTGAGCGAACGCTCAGTAGGAAATTATATCTCAGGAACTAGCAATGGGTTTAAGTAATTATAATTTTTCACATGTAAATGCAATATGGCTATGCATGTAGAAAGAACTGAGCAAGTAAAACTAATCAATAGAATAACACGTCGTACAAAACGTCGAAGTGAGTCTTAAACAAGAGATATTCATGAGAGACTTTATAGAGTATTGGCTATTTTACGCAAGTACTTTGCCCATGTCGGGTCACGCTAGTAAAGTTACGCAAGTCGAGTCACGTACGCAAGAAAGAGAGAGTGTGGAATGCCAAAGATCAAGAGAGAAAGTACTTCGGTGCAATGCTAGACACTGTGATCATTATAACTCTCATGGGCACTAGTACTTTTGGGTGCTCCTCCCAGGACCAGATCGGGCCCTTATATGCACAGCATTAAAGATAGATCTAGACATCCACGATAGTTTATAACCAATAAGGAGTTTCAAGAACAAGCTTTAATAGGATGATAAGATAAGATTTTCATGGAATTCAAGGGCAAGGCCCTTGAGTAAGGACATTCTTTCGATAAAATCTACGCAAAGCATATAAACCATGACATGTCGATAAACTGGGTGGAATTGGTTCCCTAACTTGGGTACCATGACAATTAAGTGTCCATATATAGATGGTCACCTATTTGACATAGAATTGAGGTCTACAAGAACAGCCTATTAATGGCATGATGTTCTTATCACATCAAGAATATTCTCATGATATCCATTAGCATATCATAAGGGCCGGTATACCATGTTTCTATAGAGTGACATGGCAAAATAGTGTGAAAGATTTTTATGGTACAACCCGCTCAATCGGCCTTGAGGGAATCCAAGGCTACGAGGAGACTTACGGAGGTCCTAATGACTAACTCGCCAGTCCAAAGGAACGGAATGTCCAATGGAGGGCTTGTATGTCACCGAGAGTTAGTGGGTGATGCGATAAATCATCGTGAAATATGGGACTATACTCACGGAATGGAATATAGTGTCAAAGACCAACCCTTAGTAATGGGTTACATAAAACTCTCGAAAACAAGTCACAGGTGAATGGCGCCCTGAACATAGTCGCCATTTCTTGTAATAGTGACTCCTTGTGGAGTCGTTATTTCAATTCCATATAACAGGATATTAACACAGATACTAACACACACATATATACATATGGTATCATATATATATATATATGTATATATATATCTGGTTCCAGTTTATACGTAATTTAAATGGGTGCCCAGTTTCAAGTTTTTATTTAACTACCAAAGTCTTTTATGCAGAGTCGTGATAGCAAATACCATCTTATATATTCATTTACATAACAGACTCTCGGCATTCATATATAGGTTTAAATGGCGCCCTGGGCAAGCCCGGGTTTTTAGGAATTAGCGCCCAAGGCTAGGGCGCCTCATTCAAAAAAAATGGCAGAGTGACAGTCGTGATTTCATTTGGTCATGAATAGTGTCACAATAAAAAGAATTTTTACAGAAGTAAGTATATGGTCAGGAAGAGAAAAATAGCATGATTCCAGAACTATATTCATGCATTAGTTTAGACATCAGATTTCATAGTTATCAAATTTTGAACATGTGTGCTTATTAAATTAACTATTGAAATAACGACTGTGTGTTCAGTCGTGAGATCAAATAGCGTCCTATAAAGGGTCGCTATTTCTCTGTGCATGCAGAAAACAATCAAAATCGATACACAAAAATTGATTCTACTGATCTAGATGCATGCATATGATCTGTGATTAATTAACTTAGGCTTCGTTCTTGAGAACACCTACCTGATCTTAAGATTTTGGCGATGGTACGTGAAGAACTTGAAGAAAGAACTATACTCTGTTCCAAACAGAGTCTTCGGAAGCCTATGTAAACCGTACAGAACAACACCCAGAGGGTGCTAGGAGATGAGAGTGTTAATAGATGAGTCAGGAAGAAGCTTTCTCCCGTTCTTCAGTAGGTCAAGAAGGATTTATGCTCGTAACCTACAGAGAAATAAGATGAAGAAGCATTAGTTTTCTTCATAATACTCTACTGAAGGCAGAGGAAGAAGAACACCTATTCTTCACGGTTGCCGGCAGCAGGATAGATTAGATCACCAAAATAGCAAGGAGAGGTCGATGCGAAAGGTATTTATAGGGTCTTAGGAATTCTAATAGAGTTAGAGTTCGATTAAAAGTAATATTTTCCTGATATAGTCATTTCCATGATCTATCAACCCATACTAATCCTAAAACTTACCCTGCATAGTCTCCCAGGTCGAACGGAACTCAAATGTAATTAACGCCTTAGGCTAGGTCGTTAAGTTTTTATTTGACGCCTTGCATCTCATCGTTTTTAAAGAAATAACGCCCTTCCATCGGGCGCTATCCACGATTTCACGTTAACTTATGCTAGTTACTATATTTGAGGATTTTTATCTTTTTTATTTGATAAGGTCTAGTTACGAAAATTTATGGGTAATATTTTTCCATTTTTCTTGATTTTTTCATATAATTATTTTTTAAAAATTCCTTTAAATCAAAAAGTGGCACTATTCATTTTTTTTTGAATTGACGACTTAGTTTAAGTCATCTTTTAAGAAATACACGCCCATGACCATGGCGTCATTTCCATTTGGCATTTCTTTGAAGATGTAAAATTATGTTTATGCCCTAGAAATCCTTATCAATGTATCCTTTCTTATGTTATTTATACTTTATCTGATTTGTCTGATTAGAAGTAATGACTTGTTGAAAGTCGTTTCTTATAAAATGGACGACCATCCATGATGGCGTCAATTAAATTTTTGCTTTTCTTCTTAACCTCCAAAAGACCGATATCGTATATATGTTTATTCTTTTCTCTTTTAATTTTTCTTAATTCATTTAAATCTTATTAAGGTATATTTCTTCCTTCTAATAACAGTATAATGTAATAAATGTGAATATTAAATTTTATAAATTATTAATAAAATACTAATTGATGTTTTCTTCGAGATTTATCGATTCTAAATTCAAATAAAATTATATTATGCATTAAATACCTAGAAAAAAATAACATGTTATTCTTAAATTTATTATAATACAATGGTAGGGTCCATGAGCTCTTTTTGTGAGATTTTCTTAGGATGTCAGGGGGTCGTGTACGTGTACCAAGTCTGGCCTTAATTATTTACGTTGTATTATATTTATTTATATTGCATTATATATATATAAACATATTTGTTATTTTCTAACCCTCATATACCTATTATTAATTTGTATGTATATAGGGATTTTATTCCTCATAATTTCTTTAACTTTTATTAGTCCTTGTCCTAGGTATCAGAGGCAGGTTCGATCTGAGCAACCCTATAGGAATATCACTTGAACATTATATACTTATAAGAGTATGTATATCATTATGTATATTTTTATTCCTATTCCAAAATTACCGGGCGTTACACTCTGGTGTCCACACTAATTCTCCAAGGGTAGGAGGAACTCGACCCCGTAGAGTAAGGGTCTCGATCACTCTGGTACCGCTCCAACAGATCTGGATCTATTCTCTGTAGCTCCGCCCGGGTGATCCATGTGTCATCGGACGCGGGCCGTCCTCTCCATCGCACCAGATAGCGCGGGTAAGCTCCACTCCAGGTAATGGTCACCTGCTCATCCAGTATATGTTCTATTTGCTCACGCTGCCATTGGAATGAGGTTGGTGGTGGACACTTAGGGGTGGGGTCTCTCTCAAGGGGAGGAGACGGCTCAAAAGACTCACTAGGAATCACCACTGGGTCCTTATAGGCAACCAGATCTGACACATTGAAGGTAGAGTTGATCCCATATTCCTCAGACAAGTCTACAACGTACGCATTGGACTCGACTCGCCTCAACACTCGGAAGAGACCGGCACCGCGAGCTTGCAATTTCTTTATGGTCCCAGAGGAAAACCGTTCAGGTCTGACCCTGATCATGACATAGTCTCCCTCTTGGAACTTACGGTGGTGTCTATGTGCATCGGCCAACTCCTTGTACCGTGCATTGCTGGCCTCAATGTGACGACGAATGTCATCATACAGACTCCTAACATGCTTAGCAAATGACTCAACTGACTTTGACACTGTGCATGAATGGGCAGTGGAACAAGATCCACTAGCTTCCTAGGCCTTCGGCCTGTGACAATCTCAAATGGACTCATGCATGTAGACCTATTGACCGAATCATTGTATGCAAACTCCGCTAGTGGTAACACTAAGTCCTAATCCCCTACACGGTCTCTAACAAGACACCTCAATAAGTCGTCCAGACTCCTATTGACCACCTCGGTCTGACCATCTGTCTGGGGATGATATGCATGTTGTGCCCCTTGTGCCTTGATGATGCTGTGATGTTTTGATGATAGCAACATTAGTGTCACCACATAAGATTGCATGATTAATCTATGATTAAGTGCTTGATCTGTATGCCTTGATGATGATTTAACTGATGAGCATTCAGTTGATGCTTTAGGTTGGTGCATTGTTCTGTGCACTGTTTTGCTTGCTGCATTGGGTTTAAACATGTCTATGCATCAGTTAAGTCGGTGCACTTATGTTTTGTCTAAGGCTAGTGCATTTTTTTTAGTCAGGCTGCTCAACAACCTCGGTGCATGTCACCGTTCATAGGCATTAAGGTCTGTGCATTCCACTCTCTGTGCACGCAGTCTTGGCGAGTGTTAGGTCGGTGCATTGCTTATTCTACGTCTCATGGTGGCCTGGAGTCGGTGCATGTGTGTGTCTCACACACACCTTAAGTCGATGCACATGAGCCTTCACGGTCGGTGCAATGCAATGGTTGCTATGGGCTAGCACTACGTCGGTGCATACTCCTATTGTTGTGCTCGTTTTCATGCTAGTTGGTACATAGTCAGTGCACATCTCACCAAGGTCCGTGCACGCTTGCCACCTCGCATTCTCAAGTCTGTGCATATATCTGCTTTGTTAAACTTGAGCCCATGCATACATAATCTCATGCTAAATCAAGTCTGTGCCCACCTCGTAACCAATTCAGTGCATAAGAGATTCATGCATCTTAGTCCATGAAATGTCTGTAGCCTGCATAGTCAGTGCATCCGTTAGTCTTGTGTTGCAAATAAGTCTGTGCATATGCTAGTGTGACAGTACTGAACTCGTGCATATAATACCCTATGTCCGTGTACATCTTTCGTGATTGAATGAAGTCTGTGCATATTTTATACATAACTGAAAGACACTTATGCAACAGGTCAATAGCTCTTGTTCTTCAAGAAGGGCACGTGATCCAAACAGGTCAATAGCTCATGTTCTTCAAGAAGGGCACGTGATCCAATGATGATCCTCACTCAAAGATGCTGCCACGTGGACCCTGAAGCTTCCAGATTCTGACAAGTGGCGAGTGTCTCCTGAAGCTTCCAGGCCGGAGCGTTCCCTCCACACTCCTAGGGAAAGAGCTCGTCAACTTGACCTGATGGAGTATATATATATATATATATATATAGTCTACTTCCTGCAATCTGAAGAACATCTCTCTCGAAAGCAATAGAAGAAAAAGAGAAAGAGAGAGATCAAGAGTAGAGAAGAAGAAGAAAGGGGATAAAATCAAAGAGAGAGAAGAAGAAGAGCAGAAGAGAGAAGTTTTCGAAAAAGAAAGAGTGAGGAGACAGTGAGAAGAAAAGAAAAGAGAGGCAGAGAGACATAGACCAGCAGTAGAAGAAGAAGAGAGAGAGAGAGAGTTCGTGGAGAAGAAGACATAAGACTTCATTGAAGATCTGGTTCTACTGGACCTTGGATCAAATCTAGGCCAGTAAGCTCCCGCAATAGCAACTTTGGTTTGTAGAGTTTTGTAGCTTTCCGGCGTTGTTACTTCAGTCGTTGTTTTTCTTTTATCTTTGCTTCAAGCTATTTGTCAGCAGTAGCAGAGGTGTACTCCTCTGGACGGGTTAAGCTGTAAGCCCCAGCGGTTGCAGAGGGGGACTCCTCTGGTCGGCGAAGCTGTAACGCCCAGCAGTCAAGCTGTGAGTCAGCGGATGGCTAAGCTGTATTGCCCAGCGGAAGCAAGTTGTGATGCTCAACTGATGTTGGCAAGCTATGAGGCCCAGCTGTTAAGCTGTGTATCAGCGGAATCCACACTCTAGTTGGAGTGTGGGGTGGACGTAGGTCAGTGGACCGAACCGCCTTAAAATCTATTGTCTCAGTGGTTTGATTTCTTATCTGATTGTCGATAGATGAATGGCTAGGAGTGTTTCATTTGAGTATTCTATCCGAATGCTTTAAGGCACACGCTGTTCATCTTGACTCTGTATACGGATCAGACTTGGCTAGGTGTCCATAGTTCAGTAGCCCAACTGATTGATCAAGTGCTTCTGCGAATCTCTTAGTTGGAAGATCCCAATTGATTTCTATTCGTTAACTCTGATTGCTTTAAGTGTCAATTGAGCGAAGTTTTAAAGAGGAATTCATTCACCCCCCCCCTCTGAATCCGGGCCTAGCTCACCCATCAGTTGGTATCAGAGCATACCATATGTTCCAACAATTGGTATCAGAGCGGGTCTCTGTGCATTCAGATCCAACGATCTACAGGGGATCCGGCTACTTCCGTGGTGCGTTTCAGAGTGGGTTTGGTTTTGTTGTTTTCGGTGCTTCAGTCTCACAGAGTTGGTGTCTTGCTGTACCTCTGTTGATTCCGGTGCATTTCTCATCTCCTTCAATTGATCAAGTCATTTCTCGATGGCTCATCCACCGATCTTCAGAGGTGATGACTTTGATCTATGGCTGGAAAAGTTGCATCGGTACGTAAGGACAACCGATCCTGATCTTTGGAAGGTAATGACTCACGGTTCACACAAATTATCAAAAGATAAATCCAAATGGACCAAGGAGGACACATTGAAAGACTTCGTCAATTCTAGAGCATTGAACATGGTAAAAGCATCAATTGACAAAGCACTAATCTCATACGTCTCATCTTGCAGGTCTGCCAAAGAAATCTTGAACAAACTGAAGGGTGGCAGCTGCAAAAATGATAATCGATGCATGATGGCTCAAGGAAGTGAACATAGCAGCAATCAAGATGAAGAACAGGACTATGATCAGGTAAACATCTTTGAAGACTATGCCCTGGATGATTGGATTGCTGCATATAATGAATTGCTAGAGTCTCATGATCATCTAAGAAAACAATATAAGAAGATGAAAAAGAAAATTGACAAAAATGATTCTAATTCATCTTGTGAAAAGTGCTTGAATATCAATGAATTATATGATAAATGTCTATCTGAGACTCACGTGAATATGAAGCAAATGTGCTTGCTGAAAAATGAAAACCAAGAATATGCCAATAAAATTTCTGAATTAGAAAATCAGTTAAAGCTGAAAACTGATGAACATCTGATAAACCTGGAAGAGTTGGAAAGGATTAATTCTGATCTGGAGAAATTGAAAGCTGAGAATGGAGAAATTCAGAGGAATAATAAAAATCTAAAAGCTGAAATAGAGAAAGTTAACAAGGAAGGTGTGCAGGGTTCCTCTCTAAAATCGATCTGCAACAAGTGCTTGGCTCTAAAAGAACGCAATGAAGATCTGTATGATGAAAATGAGGGGCAGATAAAATTGATTGAATCTCTAAAAGAAGAAAACAAAGAATTGTTGATTGAGAAAATTAAAGTTGAAGAAAGAGAAGATGAACTAATTGAAAGACTGGAATCTATATCCAGTAGTAAAGAAATTGAGAAGCTAACCAATGAGAACAATGAACTGAATGAACAAAACAAAAAACTCAAGGTCCTAAATACTGTTATTTCAGAGAGGCTTCTGGCTATAGAGAGAGAAAGGTGTGCTAGTAAGGAAATTGAAGCTGGAAAACTCGAGGAGGAAAACCATGAATTGAAAGCTGAAATTGAGAAGTTAAAATAATTAAACACTGGTATGTCCGAACAACTTCTCACATTAGAGAAAGGAAAAACTACTTACAATGAAGAGACTAACATATTGAGCAGTCTGGAACAAGAAATTGAGAAGTATAAAATTACAAACAAAGTCCTAAGTGAATGCGTTAATTGCAGTGAACAGGAGATAGCCAGTTATGAACTTCACATCGCCTCTTTGGAAACTAAAATTCATGATCTGGAAAACTCAGCATCCGAGTCTGCTAAAAATAAAAGAAAAATGAAAGCTGTCATGAAAGGTGAGGATGATAATTCAAGAAAGGGGATAAGTTGTAGCTCTGATGTTAATGAAACTATTAGAAACCAGCTAAACACCACTTTCGTGCAAAACTCTGATGTAGCTGGTACCACAAATCAATCCCCAAAACACAATAAAAATCAAAAATCACCTTCATCATCTGTATTTCAGTTCAAGGCCCAGAAAAATGAAAAACAAAAAAAATTTGTTAAGAATAATAAGAAATTGAAAAAGAAGGGTCAAACAAAGAAGGGAGAGACTGTTCATGTTCATGCCCTAAAATCTGCTAGCTTAGTTGAATTTGATGGGTCGATGCACACTGCTCATGCCTCATTTACTCATTTGCATGCATCTAGTCAGTGTGTTAGTAACCATGCCGCGAGTAAGTCACAGGTGTCTTGTCGTTATTGTGGTAGGCATGGTCATCTTATGGATGCATGTTTCATCATGAAATTCAATGATAGGATGCATGCTAGATATTCTGCAAATGATCATGGCTCTAAAAGAAACATAATTACTTTGAACCAGCATATCATTTGCTTCAACTGTAATAAACCTGGTCACAAAGCCATTGAGTGCTGGTCTGGATCCACTTGGGGCAAAAAGGGTTCTAAAGGTAAGCACATCAAGTGCTTCAAATGTGGGAAGCGTGGCCATACATTCGAGGACTGTTGGCATGTTAAGGAAACTTCTGTCAATCCTTACTCTGTCCAATTTCCTGCAAAATGACTTGTGAACTCTTCATGTTTTAACTGTGGCAAGCCAGGTCACAAATCTGCTAAATGTTGGTTAGTTAAAAACAAGAAACAAAATGTCCCTGTAAACAATAGATCACTTCAGGCTTATGCACATAGGCCGCATGCTTCTGTTAATGTGCATCACAATATTAGAAAATATACTGCTTATTGTAAATATTGTGATAAATTTGGACACTCCATAGCCAACTGTCACTTGATGGAATTTGATGATAATGTTGCTAAGGAACTGTTTAGAACACATGTTGGGGTTAGTACAGGACCCAAGACTGCTTGGGTTCCTGTTGGATCAAAGTGATCAAATCTTTGTAGGTGTGCCTTGGAAGCTGATGAATAAAGGGGTCAATAATCCAAGGCACTCAAGAATGAAAACCCCATGACTACGCTGTACAGGCCAGTTCTGAAAACTTTCCTTAAATTCTACTATCTGAAATTGTTTGCTTTAGATGTTTACATATCATATTAATCTGTCTGTGCTTAATTGACATCTCTTGAAAATTTGACTGCTCTCGCATGATGCTCTCTGAATAAAGAATGTTCTGATGCTTGAATAATTATTGCACTGAGTATAGGTAGTTGCATGTCCTGCATATAGTCGGTGCATCTTATGTCTACATTGCATACAGGTTCGTGCACTTCGTGTTGTTCACATGCCAAGGTCGTGCATTGTATGCTTCATGTTTGATTTAAATTAGTGCATGTCATAAAATTTGAAAAATCCTAAAAACATATTCCATTGCATCTAGATAGGGGGAGCATGCATGCTTCATCACTTATTCACCTCTTGAACTCCTTCTGTCTAGCAATCTTATCCATTCCATTGCCAATGTGTGGTTCACTTGAATTCTCTGATGCTTCTACTTGTTTAGCTGATCTGTCTATATTCCAGACCCAGCTATTGAAATTGATTCTGCTCTACATACATTTGATGGTCTTCTCTCCTGCCGTTATTTACTCTACCAACTTGTACCCATCCGACACTCACATCCTTTCAAGCTGGTCTGATTAATCTGATTCTTGTTCCAGGAATGATAAGTTGTTAAGTTGTATTGATTGAACTAATCTGAGAACTTCAAGTTGTGTACCATGTTTTTAATATAAAAGAAATTCCTATCATACAGGTTTAAGAATGACCACTGTTTCAAATTGGTATGAGCTTAATGTATTCTCGGATTTGTATTCAAATGAATGAAAATATCTGAATGAAAAGTTCTAATAAATCTTAACCAATCATGTCATGAAATGTCTAGACTCACTCATCTGAAATCTGAAAATATAATCTCAAGACCACTGGTAGAGATACATAGAGTGGGTATCATTTTTAAACATCAACTTGAAAAATGTTGGCTAAGAAGGAAAAATTGAAGTCAGAGCAATGACTTTGGTCACCAAGAAACTGGGTCCTCCATCAAAGAAATGGAGTAAAACCTAAGTCATGAAGTGCCATAGTTACCTCTGCAGTAAAGGAAAATTGTCAAACCTGACAGAGCAATGGCATGTTTGAGTTGAGTAACTGGGGATTCTGACCTCTGATCAAGGTGTCTCCTCATGTGAAAGGCACTCCTATTGCTAACTCTGTTCTCACAATTGAGAGGCAATGACTGTTATCACACTGAGTAACTGGGTCACTTCACCTGAGACGTGTTGTGCCTCATGTAAAAAGGTATTGATCAACACAAATTGCTCAGGAAATATTATGTGCTAATCAAAAGCAAATATCTTGCAAAAACTGTCAACTCATGTTCTAGTAAGGGTGTTTAATTTCAACACTGCTCTATGTGACTCTCAAAGGAGTCATTAAGATTATTTGAGTAAATTGGAAGTTGATTGATTTTGTATATTGCATGATTAGCTGGTTCAGTTTTATTAAAACTTGCTTCAGATATGAGAATTGATTTTAATTGACAAATTTGGTATACATCATGGTTAAATCAATTGGGTCATGTCGGTTAATTCATAACCCCCTATGATAGGAGAGTCTTTCCTTGTGAGGACTTATTACTGTGGTACCTGCCATACAATTTCCTCTGATCAGGTTCACCTCTGGCAACTTAATCATCATGCTAACTTACCTGTTGGAGATCATGTGCCTTGCTTGCTCTTATTTACTCCTACCCTTGGCTACATCTACTTCATTTACATCATCAGTTTCACTCTCCACACTGTTGGAATCTTCCATCTTGTTTCTGTATCCCTGACGAATGACTCTTGTAACTGGTTCTGGTTCTGTGGGCCTTTCACCTGCATTGTTCTGTCCATACAAATGTAAGGTGTGCCACAACCAATTTTGCTTCAGAATTCTTGTGGTGGTGGATTCCAGATTGATTCATTGGATAACCAGAGTTCATCCCTGAGGATACATCCTGTGCTTGCATTTTCGATTCCTTTCATGCTCTCAGGGGGAGTTCTGGGCATTATAGATATTCATGTTTATGTCAAAGGGGGAGGTCTGTATTTCAAAGGGGGAGAATAGGTTCATGCATCACATTATTTTTCACGCAAACAACCTTCTTTTTGCTGAAGTCAAAGGGGGAGAATAGGTGATTTGTCGAGTCCGTGTGACTCATTGTGTTGCCATCATCAAAAAGGGGGAGATTGTTGTGCCCCTTGTGCCTTGATGATGCTGTGATGTTTTGATGATAGCAACATTAGTGTCACCACATAAGATTGCATGATTAATCTATGATTGAGTGCTTGATCTGTATGCCTTGATGATGATTTAACTGATGAGCATTCAGTTGCTGCTTTAGGTTGGTGCATTGTTCTGTGCACTGTTTTGCTTGCTGCATTGGGTTTAAACATGTCTACGCATCAGTTAAGTCGGTGCACTTATGTTTTGTCTAAGGCTAGTGCATTTTTGTCAGTCAGGCTGCTCAACAACCTCGGTGCATGTCACCGTTCATAGGCATTAAGGTCTGTGCATTCCACTCTCTGTGCACGTAGTCTTGGCGAGTGTTAGGTCGGTGCATTACTTATTCTGCTTCTCATGGTGGCCTGGAGTCGGTGCATGTGTGCGTCTCACACACACCTTAAGTCGATGCACATGAGCCTTCACGGTCGGTGCAATGCAATGGTTGCTATGGGCTAGCACTACGTCGGTGCATACTCCTATTGTTGTGCTCGTTTTCATGCTAGTTGGTACATAGTCGGTGCACATCTCACCAAGGTCCGTGCACGCTTGCCACCTCGCATTCTCAAGTCTGTGCATATATCTACTTTGTTAAACTTGAGCCCGTGCATACATAATCTCATGCTAAATCAAGTCTGTGCCCACCTCGTAACCAATTCAGTGCATAAGAGATTCATGCATCTTAGTCCATGAAATGTCTATAGCCTGCATAGTCAGTGCATCCGTTAGTCTTGTGTTGCTAATAAGTCTGTGCATATGCTAGTGTGACAGTACTGAACTCGTGCATATAATACCCTATGTCCGTGTACATCTTTCGTGATTGAATGAAGTCTGTGCATATTTTATACATAACTGAAAGACACTTATGCAATAGGTCAATAGCTCTTGTTCTTCACGAAGAGCATGTGATCCAAACAAGTCAATAGCTCTTGTTCTTCAAGAAGGGCACGTTATCCAATGACGATCCTCACTCAAAGATGCTACCACGTGGACCCTGAAGCTTCCAGATTCTGACAAGTGGCGAGTGTCTCCTGAAGCTTCCAGACCGGAGCGTTCCCTCCACACTCCTAGGGAAGGGAGCTCGTCAACTTGACCTGATGGAGTATATATATATATAGTCTGCTTCCTGCAATCTGAAGAACATCTCTCTCGAAAGCAGTAGAAGAAAAAGAGAAAGAGAGAGATCAAGAGCAGAGAAGAAGAAGAAAGGGGAGAAAATCAGAGAGAGAACAAAAGAAGAGCAGAAGAGAGAAGTGTTCGAAAAAGAAAGAGTGAGGAGACAGTGAGAAGAAAAGAAAAGAGAGGCAGAGAGACATAGACCAGCAGTAGAAGAAGAAGAGAGAGAGAAAGAGTTCGTGGAGAAGAAGACAGAAGACTTCATTGAAGATCTGGTTCTACTGGACCTTGGATCAAATCTAGGCCAGTTAGCTCCTGCGAGAGCAACTTTGGTTTGTAGAGTTTTACAGCTTTCCGGCGCTGTTACTTCAGTCGTTGTTTTTCTTTTATCTTTGCTTCAAGCTGTTTGTCAGCAGTAGTAGAGGTGGACTCCTCTGGACGGGTTAAGCTGTAAGCCCCAGCGGTTGTAGAGGGGGACTCCTCTGGTCGGCGAAGCTGTAACGCCCAGCAGTCAAGCTGTGAGTCAGCGGATGGCTAAGCTGTATTGCCCAGCAGAAGCAAGCTGTGATGCTCAGCTGATGTTGGCAAGCTGTGAGGCCCAGCTGTTAAGCTGTGTATCAGTGGAATCCACACTCTAGTTGGAGTGTGGGGTGGATGTAGGTCAGTGGACCGAACCACCTTAAAATCTATTGTCTCCGTGGTTTGATTTCTTATCTGATTGTCGATAGATGAATGGCTAGGAGCGTTTCATTTCAGTATTATATCCGAATGCTTTAAGGCACACGCTGTTCGTACTTGACTCTGTATACAGATCAGACTTGGCTAGGTGTCCATAGTTCAGTAGCCCAACTGATTGATCAAGTGCTTCTGTGAATCTCTTAGTTGGAAGATCTCAATTGATTTCTATTTGTTAACTCTGATTGCTTTAAGTGTCAATTGAGCGAAGTTTTAAAGAGGAATTCATTCACCCCCCCCCCCTCTGAATCCGGGCCTAGCTCACCCATCAGTTGGTATCAGAGCATACCATCTATTCCAACAATGCAGTGGAGAACTTGAGGTGAGTACCTAACATATGCCACAGTGTCTTCCAAAAGTAACTAGTGAACGTAACATCATGGTCAGACACTATGCTACGAGAGAACCCAAACTTACACACCACATAGGAAAGGAACAGGTGGGCCACCCTCGATGCATCCGAAGTCTTAGAGCAGGGAATGAAAGTGCCATCTTGGAGAATCGATTCACTACTACAAATACAGAGTCATGCTTCTTGGAGGTTCGTGGCAATCCCAAAACAAAGTCCATGCTAACATCCTGCCACGGAGCATCAGGCACAGGAAGAGGCGTATAGAGACCTGAGCTTTGGTTCTTCATTTTGGCCTTAGCACATGTACGACACTGGGCCACAATGTGAGCAACATGACGCTTCAAACTTGCTCAACAGCCTCGATAGTCTTATTCCGATTGAAGAGGTCGGCTAGACCTCCCACATGAAGTTCCCAAACTAGGAAATCGTGAACCGAAGTCCGGGGAACGCAAAGCCTGCCTCCTCGAAAGAGATAACCCTCCTGAAGCACATAATCATTATAGTCTCTCGAGGATTCAACCTGGAGAGTGGCAAAAATCTGACCAAAGATAGGGCAATCAACATAAGCCTCTCTCATCTTCTCAAGCCCTATAACCTCGGCACTCATGGTGGTAAGTAGACAAGCACGCCGACTCAAGGCATCGGCCACCTTATTCTCCACTCCAGCCTTGGGTTTGAGCACAAAGGTGAACTGTTGGAGATAGTCGACCCATCTGCTGTGATGCGCATTGAGCTTCTTTTGGGCATGGAGGAACTTCAAGGCCTCATGATCGGAGTATAAGACAAACCTGATGTAATAAGTAGTGCCTCCAATGTCTCAGAGGCTGAACGACTGTATAGAATTCTTTATCATAGGTAGAGTATCGCAATTTTGCGTCATTCAACTTCTCACTAAAATATGCAATCGGGTAGGACTCCTGACTTAACACTCCTCTGATACCTACACCCGATGCATCACACGAGACCTCAAACACCTTCGTGAAATCTGGTAATTGAAGGACCGATGTCTGGATCATACGCTCCTTGATATCCCTGAATGCAGCGACAATGGCCTTCGTCCATACAAATGTGCCCTTCCTGATACAGTCCGTGATCGGGGCAGTGATGGAACTAAATCTGCGGATGAAATGACGATAGAACGTCGTGAGGCCATGGAAGCGGCAAACGTCATGGAGCGTCCGGGGCTCCGGCCACTCAACAATGGCTCGAACTTTCTTCGGATTAGCGGAGACCCCTGTACTAGACACAATAAAACCCAAGAAGGTAATCTGTGGAGTCATAAAAGTACACTTCTGTGGGTTTGCATACAATTGCTCTCGCCTTAAAAGTAGACAGACCTGCCACAGATGGTCTAAGTGGCCCCCCGTAGTGCGGCTATAGATGAGAATATCATAAAAATACACCACGATAAAGACTCCAATTAAAGGTCAAAAGACTTGAGTCATGAGTCCCATGAAGGTGCTAGGGGCATTGGTCAGCCCAAAGGGCATAACCAACCACTCATATACACCATCCTTGGTCTTGAATGCGGTCTTCCACTCATCACCCGGCCTAATCCTTACCTGGTGATAGCCACTCTTAAGATCAATCTTGGAAAAGATAATGGCTCCTGCCATCATGTCAAGCATATCATCCAGGTGGGGAATAGGGAACCTGTACTTCACGGTGATTTTATTGATGGCACGACTATCAATACACATCCTCTAAGTGCCATCTTTCTTTGGGGCGAGCAACGCGGGCACAGTACACGGACTCATGCTATCCCGAACAGATCCTCTCTGCATAAGGTCATCGACCTGCTGCTTCAGCTCAGCGTGCTCAGTGGGACTCATGTGGTAGTGGGGAAGATTAGGCAATGAAGATCTCGGAATCAGGTTGATAGCATGCTGAATATACCGCATAGGTGGGAGTCCCTCAGGAAGCTCCTCTGGGAACACGTCAGAAAACTCCTGCAGAATCGGAACAACATCGGTTGGGAGTGCACCCTCAGACTCTCGCTCACCTCACGGACCGTGATTTCAAACATAGGACTGCCCTTACTAGCCTCCTGCTCCATCTCTCGGGAGCTAATCAACATCAACCTCCTAGACGGGGGCTCACCTTTGCCATATGAAACAATCATGGCCCGAGCTGGGGATGAGGTATTGGGCCCAGGGATGGAAGGTTCTGGGGTGCTAGGGACAGCATGACCCCGAACCGATGGACTCCTACGCTGAGAGGGGTGGAGAGTAATCCATTGGCCACCGTGGTCGAAGGTACAGGTGTTCGACCGGCCATGGAGCATGGAATCCCGATCAAACAACCACATCTTGCCAAGAATAATACTACCCACCTCCATGGGAAGGACATCACACTAAATGTCGTCACGGTAGGCATGGAACTTCAGTGGGACCAAACACTGTAGCCTGATCGGCATGGAGGTAGAATCCACCTATGATACTCGATAGGGGCACAGGTGGTCCACGGGGGTAAGACCAAGTCGGGAAACAGTGCCCGTGGAGATAGCATTGATGCAACTCCCACTATCAATAATTACCTTACAAACCTTCCCACCCAGCCTACAGTATGTATGAAAGATATTGGTATGACGCCAGTCATCACTGGCCTGTGGCTGGGTAAGGATACACCTGACGACCCCTAACTAGACATCGTCTGGATACTAAGCATCCTGGATGTCTATAGGATCTCCCCGAACATCTTCATTCTCACAAGAGAACTCGTCAGTTAATTCCTCCTCTGCCTCATAGCTGACAAGCACAAGCCCTGAAGATGAGGCTTCTCCGACCTGCGTGTCCCCAATGACTAGTGATGGATGAGTGGGACACTGGCTTGCAAAGTGGCCAAACCCATTGCAGCGATAACACTGCTATCGTGATGCACTAGACTCCCCGACAAATGGTCCCTTACCCTTATCCTCCCGACGTACAGGAGGTGCAAGCAACAGGGGATGAGTAGAATGTATGGGTGCTGGTGGACGGGCAATGGGTGCAGATGGTTGGGTCGACGAGGAAGATCCCTCGGGGGTGAGGGCGAGCCCTTGAGGCAGACGGCTCCTGACAGACGAGCTCCTGAGGTCGAATAATGGGAGCCCTCTGATTTGGGCCCGAAGAGCTTTGGGGCTTGGCCCCACCATGAGGAAAAGGCCCCAACCGCTAGGCAGGCTCAAACTCCACCTCGAACTGCTCCAACTCGAGAGCAACCTGATATGCTTGTTCCAAAGTGGTCACATTACGGCAGAAAAGCTCATACTGATAGTGTAGCCGCAGACCCTTTTGGAAGCGAGAAATGGTCATAGTGCTCTCTTCCATAACTCCACATCGCAAATAGTATTCATCAAACTCAGCGATGTTCTCGGTCATGGACTGATTCCCCTGGGTGAGGCTCTGCCATTTATCTATGTGACACTGACGGTATGTGGCAGGAAGGTACTTCTGCCTCAATTTGTCTTCATCTCATCCCAGGTACCGATCTGGGGCTGACATCGCTGCATCTACAGGCTCTCCACATTGGTCCAATAGGTTTGTGCCTGCCCTTGCAACTTCATCTTTGCGTAGCGAACTCTTCAGTGGTCCTTCATCTCAAACCACTCGAAGTACCGATCCATACTGGCCTCCCAATCAAAATAGACCTTCAGGTCCAAGGACCCGTCAAAAAGGGGAGGGTCCGTACGCACGTTCCTCAGAACATGGTCATCTTCATCGTAATCACGATTCCGCCGTTGGACACGACGATCATGACCATAACCCCCACACTCGTTATCAGACTCATAATCATCCACCTCGGGGACTCGACGCCTCCTATCATATACCCCTTGAGCCCTTGGCGCAACAGGTTGCTGAGCCGACTCCTATTGACCATTCGTCGGCGCGGGGTGCGCTCCAACCGGGGCTCTCTCTTGAACATCAACTCTCCCCACTAGACCCTGAATAGACTAGTCCGACGCTTCGGCACGATCCTCTAAGACCATTATTCTCCCTTCCAAGCGTGTGCCTAAGCCATCCATACGTGTACTCAACCCATCCATATGCATATCCAATTTATCCATAAGAGTTCAGAACATGTTGACCACAGATGGCTCATCGGTACTATGGACTTAGGTGTAGACACGCCAAAATTGACGTTATTATGAGTACATCTCATATTACCTTGTAATGCCCCAATTTGACCCTCAAATTAGTTCTATTTGAGTGGTTTTTCTCACTTTTCTTGGGTTTCTTCCTTTTTTTCACCCTTTCCTTATTTTTTCTATTTTCTCCTATTTTTCTGGATTTTTCTAGATTTTTTTTGGATTTTTCTGGATTTTCTGGGCATTTTTTCCTATTTTTCTGAATTAACGACTTGGCTTGGGGCGTCTTTTAAATAACGACTTAGGCTTGGGCGTTTCTTAAAAAATTAACGACTATATTGGAGGACGTCCATTCTTTCAAATTCCTATTTTTTTGGATTTTTCTGAGAATTTTTCGGAATTTTTCGGGAATTAACGACTTAGCATAAGACGTTATTTTGAATAAAAAAATTAAAAAAATGAATTCACGCCTCAAGAGAGGGCGTGTCTTTCAAATTGAATTTTTTATTATTATTTTTATAACCCCTTCCAGAGGTGATTTGGTGGCCTTCCAGGTGTCAGAAAAATTCGCAAAAATAGTCGTTGGAATCAGGGCGACGAGATGCACCTCCACCTAAAAAATGAGAAAATAATATTGAGAAATGAAAATTGGCCCTATTTTGAATATTTTGAATTAACGTCCTTGGCTAGGGCGTTTTTTAATTAACGCCTTTGAATCAGGCGTGTTTCACAATTTTTCAAATAAATTCCAAAATTTGATTTTTGAATTAACGCCCTGATATAAGACGTGTTTTTAAGAAACGCCCTCTGCGAAGGTCGTCAATTCAACAATTGACGCCCTGAACCAAGTCGTGTTTCACTTTTGTGCTCCGAACGAACGCAGCCTTTCCCAGAGAGACTCCTGCTTCGTTTGGGCTCTTGCCCAGCTTAATCCTTCCCTCTTTGGGCTCTTGCCCATTCTTATCTCTTCCTCCTTTGGACTCTTTCCTTCTTATCCCTTTTCTATCTTATTAATAGAGCTGCCGATCGCTCTGTTAATCGGTTGAATTCCTCTTCTTCGGACGCCCATATCTTCCCCCTGTCTTTTTTTCTATTTTTTTTCTTCTTCTTCTCTCCCGTCGTTCTTCTGTTTTCTTATTATTCTTCTTCTTCTTCTTTTTCTCTGCTGTCTTCTTCTCCTTTCCTCCCTTCGTTCTCTTTTTTTCTGTTTTGTTTTGTTTCTTTTGTTTTCTTCTTCTTACGCAGGTATTGTTCTTGGCTAAGGGAAGGTTTCTTCACGGTTCAAGTCTTCATCCAATTGAAAGCCTTTTCCCCATCGAGTATCAAAAGTCAAAGGAGCAAAAGAACCAGATTTTTCTTATCCCTCCTTTTTCTCTTTTAGTTTATTTTTATTAGTTGATACATACGCATGCATCATCCCTCTCTATGCACATTTCCTTCCTTCAACTATGTTGAACAACTCCATAGTGCAACTCTTGCACATCTCCCTTATTCTCATTATTTTCATGCATTCATTCATCTCCCACCCTTTTGCATAGGGGTTTAAGGGCTAATACCCTTAAGGTGTGTTCTTAATCAATTTTCATGCTCATCTTTATTAAGAATTGATGCTACACACACATTATTTCTAATCCAATTCTTTTGTGTTGGTGTGTCTTTTTTTTGCAAGGGTAACCAAGTTGAAGAACTCTCTTCGTCGGCCGGCCGATTTGAAGAGAAAAGGAGTACTCACAATCAACCGCACGTTTGAGGTATTTGCGATCACTTTCCCCTTATCATCTCCACTTGAGACCCTCGCGTCTCTGGCGATCACACACACTCCACATTAGCACCTCGTGCTATTTTATTGCTTTCATCATATCTATTGCTCTTTATATTTAAGTGTGGATATTTTAAATCAAATCTACAAATTGGCGATCACGGTGGGACTTCCACTGTTTTCTTTCTTGATTACCATCTCCATTGGCACCCTCGAGTGCCCTTTCCCCTTGACACCCTCGTGTGTCCTTTCCCCTTAGGCACCCTCGCGTGCCCTTTCCCCTTGGTACCCTCGGTGCCCTCTCCCTTTGTGCCCCTCGGGCACCCTCCATTGTGCACTCTGCACAATCCCGGGTCGGTCGATTTCTGCTTATTGACGCCTTTCACGAAGGCGTCTTTTGATTTCACGCCCCTCACAGGGACGTGTTTTGTTGAATCACGCCCCCCTCCAGGGCGTGTGTTTATTACACCTGCTGGCTTTTTGGTTGCTTATTTCATCGTCTGATATTTAACGCCCCTCTCAGAGGCGTGTTTCTCTGAGTAACGCCTATTCCCAAGGCGTCTTTTACTATAACTGCTGCCTGCTGCATGATTGTTTTACTGTCTGTGGAATTAACGCCGCTCCCAGAGGCGTTCCATATATTGTCAACGCTTGTCATCAGGGCGTGTTTAATTATTATCTGAGTTTTGACGCCCTCCAGTGTAGGCGTCCTTTCCTGAGAGCGCCTCACCCTAAGGCGTGTTTTTCCTACTGTCTGTGAGCCCGTCACAGAGTTAACGGCAGCCACACTGCCGTGTTTTAAGTTTGTCACGACCTATCGCAGGGCGTGTCTTTCTTGCTGTTGTGAACACGCCCTTTCCCAGGGCGTGTCTTTGCTGTTCATTTTCACAGATTGACTATTATTCATTGTTTGGCATTTGTGTTGATATTATTATCTTGATTTGCTGGCTTGGTTGAGAGACCTCCTCTCTCTATCCTAGGATCCACACACCTTTCTTGGAATCGGGACGACCCTCCATTGAGCATTCCGTCTCTTTGGACTGGAAATCCCTTTTCCAAGACCTCCATAAGTCCCCGCACCCGTGGATTCCCTCACGGACGCTGGGCTGGTTGTACCTTCGAAGTACCTGGAGTTTAGAGAACCCATGCGTTGTTAAGAGAGGAAGAACTTAGTTGACCCGGAGATTACACTCGGATCAAATTAGGTCTCATTTGGCAAAAGAGTGAACTTTCACAAATAATTCACCCTAATTCAAACATCAAACCTTAAAATCTTGCGTTTCTTGCCAACCTTGTTTGCATAAACATAGTTGGGTGATTTGATTGCTTGGTTTGGATTGATTATTTTGTGATAGCTCCTTCATTAAAAACATTCTCTCTCTTAAGAATGAAACTCCGTTCAGGTAAAACCATCAACATGTCGGGAAACGGGTATTCTTACGATGATGAGAATGAGAACATATTTGGTCAATATGAGGACCCTCTCCAGGATTCGGTTTATTATGAGGAGAACTATCTTCCTCCTCATCCCTATTACTCTCAGGTTCATGTGGTCGATACCACTAGTCATGAGGCGGACCCTCCGTCTCAAGTTCCATCTTCTAATATTTCAGGGAACCCTTCCCCATCCATCAACGTCACTGATTTAATCCAAGCTCTTTCCCGGTTAGACGACTCCCAGCGACAAGCTGTTCAGGCCGCTTTAAAGGGGA
>JAHNEJ010003155.1:0-153289 GCA_022559845.1 Amorphophallus konjac | reverse complement strand
CCAGTCTCACATCGACGGCCGTGGCAAGAATTCGAGTCTCTTCCCTTCTTCAAAGAGAACACCGCCAGACTTCTCTGGGTCCTCCTCAACCGAGAGGACATCCTGGTAAATGAGGCGACAGCAAGCCTCGGAAGTTCCTCTCACCACCTTCCAACTCCAATTGCGCCACCAGTATTGGAAGATATAAAGGGAAAGCAGACATAAACTAGAGGCCCAGCCCAGCAATGTCGGACCACTCCAACTAGCATTTCCCTGGGAGCCATCCAGGAGCCCTCTATCTCAGCTCCAGTCATCAAAGGGACATCTTCAGAGTCTTCAGCGACCCAAACAAGCCAATCAAGTCTTCCTATGAAAGACAGCTGGTACACAATGCCAGGGTGACCGTCAAGAGCAGCGATGTCTCGCTACTTTTCCAGGCATCGAAGGGTGTTGCTCTAAGCCAGGCCACAAAGGCAAAGCAAAGGAGCTCAACCCCAAACGGGTTCCTCAGTCCGGCTCCAAGCAAGGCATACCGCCATCGTGGGTAAGGCATCAAATCGCGCACACATCTTCGGACGCCAATCCCAGTATACCGGCATACCAGGAATTACCACTCGAGGTCATCGAGCAGCCGATTAACGCCACCTTCTAAATACAACAAGCGGAAGACGCCTGGATTGAGATCAAGGCGAAGAAAAGCCGTCGACCTCGGCCTGCTAAAACACCAGCTCAAAGATACCCCTTCGGGGACCCATCAACTCTAGCTTCACCGCCAATTTCTCCTACTCTAGAGGCGGCCATCGCCAAGAAATAAGAGAAAGAACCTCAAAAGATGACTCAAGAAGTAGGCTGAACAAACAGCTGCCTTGGTAGTCTCCGGCCGAGCTAACGCCTCTCCAGAGGCTACAAAAGCTCATCGATGACTTGAAGGAATACATTCCCCCTCGTCCTACTACAGCCGTCCCGCTCGACCGCTACATCCCCTGGGAAGGAATGCAAAAGTGAGCTCGCCTCAGAAACTGGGTCTAGGAAATGATCTAGAGAATCAAGAACGGCGAAAGGGTCCTCATTTCTGAGGAGCTCGCCTCAGAAACTGGGTCTAGGAAATGATCCAGAGAATCAAGAACGGCGAAAGGGTCCTCATTTATGAGGAGCTCCCTTTGTTTTACAAAGATAAGGAGATCACCACAGAGCAGCTGGAAGAGATGCTTCGAGGCTGCACCTGTAACATGGTGGCGATCCCACCTCCGGACAACATCAATGTTTCTTGGCGGGGCGAGCCAGTGGCCTCTCGAACCAGACAAAGGATCTCAGGTCCGCTGGGACTACAGCTGACCTCTAAAGGCACTGGTTGTGGTGGAGGCCGTGGCTGGGGGCACGGTGAAGGGAGTGGAAGAATTCCTAGGCAACCTCTACCCCAACCCATCTTCGACCCAGAACAAATCATCCTTTTCCGAAGGGAAGAACCTAATCCCATTCCGGAAATCAAGATTCGGAACAATCCATGCATCTTTGACCCCTCCAACGAGGAGGAGGCCTCTACCAATGTCCTATCTGCAGTTCCAGTTCCAACTACGGCTGAAGACCAAGTAAGTCCATCCGACAAGGACGATCCAGCCCACCAATCACCCTCAGAAGAGCCGCCTTTGGCGCCACTATTCCAGGAGGCCATGGGTGATCACGACAAATCTGATCCCCGTGACAAAGGTAAGGCGGCAGTGCAACTCCCCGACGGGGAAGGTCGTGACAGTGCGTGCAAGACACTGCCTGACATACTACCCTCACTAGAGGAGGCTCGTGCTCGAGCCGACCGGAAGATCCTCTACCAGATGAAACGGTTTCCTTCCAACATCACAGTCTGGAAAGCCATTGCCTGGAGTAAGGAGCTGCGAGAAGCTCTCATCAAAATACTACAAGAGCCGAAAGTCTATGAAACTCACGCTACAGAGCTAAAGGCGGCAACATACGAAGCCTTTGGAACCACCGTCACATTCGCGGAAAAGGATATGCTACTATCTTCACCGTGTCACAATCGTCCTCTCTACATGCAAGAGAAGATCAACGGTCATGAGACGAACCAAATCTTGGCAGACGCCGATACTGCCGTCCACATCATGTCGTTGAAGACCTTCAAGGCTCTATACTTGACGCCATACCTCCAAAAGGTTCAGGCAGTAAAGATATCTGGCTTCAACCAGAATACCGAGGACGTCCTCGACCAGGTAGACGTTGATCTGGTGCTAGATGATTTCACCTCGAAGTTGACATTCTACATCATCGACGCCAACATATCTTATAAAGTATTGCTTGGTCGACCCTGGCTACATGAGAATTGGGTCATCCACTTAACCAAGGACGGAGAACAACACATGGTCTTCGCAGACCAATCTCCGTTCAACCCAGCAAAATGCAATCTGGTCGACGCTACGCTCTATTTTCGGGGACCCAGTGCGTACCCCGTAGTCAAGAGCAAAAGCAATGGTTGGTTTTCGGAGGAAGACAAGGACAACCTCTTCTCCGTCGATGAAGAAAAGGCTAAGCTACATCGGCTACGCCTGTGCACCAAGTCAACCCCAGACTACCCCAAGAGGCGCAAAATTAACTTCGAGGCTAATATTATTAGCCGAGCCATCAACAACAGCATTTGCCTGCCACCGACATGTATATAGCTCTCTTGTATATCAGAGGAACACAAGGTCGAGCCGCTCCAAAAGTTCGTCGTTACCTATAAACGGCAACTCAAGAGCAAGAAGGCTAACAAGGATAAGCCGATTGTCTTTTACAAGAGAGACATGGCACGTCAAGCCTCGCCAGAAGACGACTTCGGTTGGTCTAAGCTAGCCGACAGTACTCCTGAAGTAGTCCAAGTAATGGATAATATGCCATAACGCATCCGAGAGATGTGTCTGAAGCATAACGTTCCTCAGTGGCAAGACTCCGCACGACGTGAATATTTTCACCAGTTGTGGACCCCACCTTAGGTCCGGGGGCAACCTTCATTCTCCCAGAAAGATACGAGAGGACTTGGCTACGACTAAGATCAAGACTTCTGCGTCTACTACGCGGTCAACACTGTAAGTCTGGTACAGTCAATCAATGACCAAACCAGTGCCGACATAAGATTCGATAGCTCTGGGGAGGAGAAAGAAATCCTCATCCCATTCTTCGCCAAGCCCGGTACCCCAGTTCTAGTGGTCGGTGAGCATCCACCGCACCATGTCAGAGAAAATGGAGCTGAGGAAACTCCCCCTGCCCTCCAATCCATAGAAGAACGCAGTTTCACAAGCCTTCTAAGCGAGGAGGCGATCCAAAATCTTTGCTAGAGAGCTTCGTTAGTTCGGAATAATAATGCCAAAGAAACTCCTTCAATGCCAACCCCCAGCCTCCTGGAGAGTTCCATCGCGTTTAGTGATGGCTCCACGGAAGCCCCATTGTCATCAATTGAAGATCCTAGAACACTTCTGCCAACAGGCGTTGGCGGCACAGAACAACCCCCGTCGGGGTCCAGCACTGACCATCATCCAATCCCACCAATGTCAATCAGTGGCATTGGAAATCAAGAAGTATGCGAAGCTGACACCAATGATGAAGACTTTCGACTTGTAACCTGCTCCTCCCGAGTTGGAGGACGGCAGCCAAGCAACCGTTGATGAACTTGTCAAGATCAACCTGGGTGAAGCCGAAACACACCAGCTGACGTTCGTCAGTGCTCTTCTCAATGAAGCGGAGAAGCAGGACTACAAGTAACTCTTGCTTGAATACAAAGACTGCTTCGCCTGGACCTACAAGGAGATGCCAGAGCTAGACTCCTCCGTGGCGGAGCATGAGCTAACCGTCTCTCCCTCAACAACTCCAATTAAACAGCCACAGCGCCGCATGCGTCATGAACTGGAACTTCAAGTTGCGGCTGAAGTCAACAAGATGGCGGAGGTCGACTTCATCAAGCCGTGCATTTACCCAGTTTGGCTCGCCAACATCCTCCCACTTAAAAAGAAGAATGGTCAAGTCCGCATCTGTATCGACTTCTGAGACCTTAATAAAGCATGTCCTAAGGACGACTTCCCAGTACCAATCACAGAAACGATGGTTGACATGACCACCGAATATGAAGCTTTTTCTTCCATGGATGGGTCGTCCGGTTACAACTAGATCCGGATGTCCCTCAAGGACAAGAACCACATTGCCTTCCGGTCCCCTAAGGGGATCTTTAACTACAAGTGCATGCCCTTTGGTTTGAAGAATGACGGCATTACTTACCAAAGAGGCATGACCAAGATATTCGACGAGATGTTACACAATATCGTCGAATGCTATGTCGACGACCTCGTCGTCAAAACAAAAAGGTGGGAAGATCATCTACATGACCTACGCCAAGTCTTCAACCGACTCCGACAATACAGGCTCAACATGAACCCTATGAAATGCACCTTCGGCGTATCCAGTGGCAAATTTATTGGCTTCATCGTCAGATACAGAGGAATTGAGGTGGATCCCAGCAAGATCAAGGCGATCCGGGAGCTGCCACCACCCAAAAATCTCACTGAACTCAAGTCCTTCCAAGGAAGACTAGCCTACATCCGAAGGTTCATCTCCAACCTCTCCGGTCGATGCGCGCCCTTCAGCAAACTCATGAAAAAGGACGCCACATTTATATAAAACTAGGAGTGCCAAGACGCCTTCGACCAAATTAAGGAGTATCTTCTCACTCCTCTAGTCCTAGGGGCACCAGTCAAAGGAAAGCCCCTCATACTCTACATCGCCGCCATAGACGCTTCACTAGGAGCTTTGTTGGCGCAAATTAACGAGGAAGGCAAAGAGCAACCACTCTACTACCTCAGTCGGAAGCTGATCGGTGCTGAGTACCACTACTCTCCCATGGAGAAGGTCTGCTTAGCGTTGGTGTTCGCTATCAAGAAGTTGCGGCACTACCTCCTGTCACACTGGGTGGAGTTTATATCCAAGCATGACCCGCTCAAATTTCTCCTAAAGTAGCCCGTCCTCTCAGGCCGATTTGGAAAGTGGGCTCTCCTATTAATAGAGTATGACATTACCTATGTCCCCAGAAAGCAATCAAGGAACAAGGCATGGTTGATTGCCTAACAGCTCATCCAGTCCCAAATAATTCACCTCTCAACACGGAACTCCCCGACGAGGAGTCCCTGGCCCCGCAATTGCCGAACACAGATGAACACACTGAAGATGTCTTGCATTACACCAAGCAAGACGCTCTCACAGCTAACATACCTTGCTGGGAGCTCTACTTCGACGACACCTCCCGGAAGATTAACCAGAATAATCAAAGCCCAGTTACCACAGTAGGTGCCAGAATCGTCTTCTTGACTCCCCAAGGCAAAGTTCTATACAACTCATGCGCCCTCATGAAATCCATGACCAACAATGAAGCCGTATACGAAGCTCTAATCATCGGACTTCAAATGGCTCTCAACATGGGCATCAGATGCCTTAAAGCTTACGGGAATTCGCGGTTGGTGATCCGGCAAGTCCTCGGCATTTACGACGTGCGAAAGCAAGAGTTGGTCCCGTACCATGCCGCCGTCACCAGACTCATCCAAAAATTCTATTTTTTCTAAATAGATCATGTCCCAAGGAGCAGTAACGCTCAGGCGGACGCCTTCGCAAAGTTGGCTTCAGCCATCAAGCTTTCGCCCGCGGGCGAAGTGGACATCACTATCAAGCACAGAAGATTGATGTCGAGCACACTCGACGATGAGTCTGGCCTCACCATCGACGAGGTCCATAACCTTGACTAGGACACCTCCCCAGAAGAAGAAGATTGGCGCGAGCCGATCATTAAAATCAAGCGAGGTTGGCTTCCTCCCGACCGAGCTCAAAGAATCCAGCTACTCCGCCAGGCTACGTCGTACGAGCTAATAGATGACTCCCTCTATAGACTTGTCCATGAAAAAGACAAGTCCCTCCTCCTGAGATGTGTCTCTGCAGTCGAAGCCAGAGCCATTATGCGCGAAGTCCACTCAGGGCTATGCGGCGCTCATCAGGCGGGAGACAAAATGAAAAACAACATCAAGCTCAAAGGCTTCTATTGGCCGACCATGTGTGCGGACTGCACTCAATATGCCCGGACCTATCATCAATGCCAAACTTTTGGCCCAGTGCCCAAGAGACCCCCAAACCCCATTGCATCCAACGGCCCCAACGTGGCCATTTGCGGAATGGGGTATGGACATTGCGGGACCCTTCCCACCGTCCTCCAGAGGCCATAAGTACATCCTGGTCGCCACTGACTACTTCTCTCGATGGGCCGAGGCCGTCCCTCTATGGGAAGTCAACGGAGAAGTGATGGCCCGGTCCGTCCGGCACAACATTATCTACCGATTCGATACTCCCAGTCGTATTGTGTCAGACAATAACACACCATTCAAGAACAAAGTTGTGTATCAACTGGCGACGAAATTCAACATCGACTGGAGAACGCCTTCAATCCACAACCCTCAAGCCAATGGCATGGCTAAGACCTTCAACAAAACTCTCTGCAAGCTCTTGGCCAAAGTAATTGGCCACCGCAAGCGCGACTGGGCCGAAAGAGTGCTCAAAGCACTATGGGCCTACCGGACAGTCTACAAGACCCCTACGGGGTGCTCACCATTTTCTCTCGTCTACGGGGCAAAGTAGTCGTCCCCGTCGAGATCCAGTTAGCGTCCTATCGCGTAGCGGTCCACACCGGTCTGTCTAGTCAAGAATAGGACGAATACCAGAGAAGGCGAGAAGAGCTTACCAATTTAGAAGGCAAAAGGCTCGAGGCCTATAAACACCTACAGGTGTACTAGGCCCGTATGACTCGAGCCTATGACAAGCTCGTCAAACAACGAGCATTCAAGAAAGGCGATCAAGGAAAAAGAGGTCCTAGTGGGGCGTCCTAATGGAAAGCTACAACCCAATTGGCGTAGGCCATACATTATTCATGATGTCTATGAAGGAGGGGCCTACACAGTCGTGGACCGCAAGGGCAACAAGTCGTTTCCTCCTCTTGAGGGCAAACACATGAAACTATACCACGCCCCAGAACACGAGTTCGCGCGCCACTCAGACTGAGGCATGTCCTTCTGCTATCACCAACAATCCAGTAACCATCACCGCCACCCCCCCAAGGGAGAAAGACCAGTCCACTGCTTCAGCCATACACCCTTAAGGCCGGCCACCCCAGCCTTTTAGTCAACATGCAGCCATAGCTGGTCAACCCTGAATCCTTTGGCCACACGCTCTTGCGGAGGGTCTCAGCCAGTCTTCCACCAAAATAATGCCCATCAATCTCAGTCATGAGGACGTCAAATCCAGCCGTTCCAACGTCAGTTCAAAGCCCCAGTCGCAAAAGATGGCAACCAACCAATACATCAACAAGCGTTCAAGTCCCAAAGCGAATGACGACAGGGCAGCTCACAGTAAACAACTATAGCACTAGCACAACAAATCAATGGTAGTGATCCCACCAACAAGCTCCTTCAACAACAGCAAGCTCAGGACATCCAGCACCATCCATAAAGTAGCCGTGAGGCTCCCAGGTAAGCAAAAAAAAAGGGGGTTACAAATAGAGATACCCTGGCGTACTCAGCCGTTCTATTCTCAAGGAAACGGCTGGGGGGAAAAAAGGCCAGTAGCCCGGCTGAGATGAAAACCCGCAAGGGCATCTCAGGCAAAATCGGGTAACCCCTCAGTGTGAAAATCCGCAAGGGCGCATGGAAAAAGCTAAAGGGAGCCGGCTCTGGCAGAAACCAAAAAGGGCGGTACAGTCGATAATGAGAACAAAAAATCTCTCCTTTCCCCACTGGGGACAACTAGCCCTCACACCCTCCAGTAACCACACACCTGTATAACTAATCTACACCAGTCACCTGAACCACACATTCTCCAGTTGGCCCATGTCAGTTTTTGACCGATATACCTTTCCAGTCAATCGACCTTACATTTCCTGATTAGCCCTGCATCACTCCAGTTGACCTATACCTCCTCTGGCCTCCACACCACTATGGTCAATCCGCATACACCAGTGATCTATATACCATCCCGGTCATTCATTCTAGCAAACTTTGGCCTATACACCACTTCAGTTGGCCTTCAAACACCTTCAACCCTGGATATGTGCATCACAAAAACCCATTAACCCATAACAGTCACTAGCCCATCATGGTTAAACCACCATGATCCCAGTTGTAACTCCAGCAATATTTCATCAAGGCTTACCAGCTTCTAGATCCCAGTTAGGGCTCCGTCGATACGTCACTATGGCTAGTCGGCTCCCAGATCAACACTCAAACTCCGGAGTACTCAGTAACCAGCCAAAACCACAACTACAGCTACAACGGCAACAAGCCATTAACAGCACATACCTCGAGGCCACGTCCCCTGACAGCTGCACGCTACGGACGACATCCACAAGGTTCTCAGGTAAACAAAAATATATATACACAAAAAATGAGGTTAAAAATAGAGATATCCCAACGGCCTCAACCAGCCCCCCTCCACGAGACAACTGAGGGCAAAAATTGCCACTAACCTAGCTGAGGTGAAAACCTACAAGGGCGCCTCAGACAAAATCAAGTAACTCCTCGGTGTGAAAATCCGCAAGGGCACACCGGAAAAAGCAAAAGGGGGCCAGCTCTGACGAAAACCCGCAAGGGCGGTAGGGCTAGTAAAGAGAAAAAAAACTCTCTCCTTCCTTCTCTACTCCTCACCGACGGAAGCCGGCAACCACGACGTCTCGTTGACGGCGAGCTTAGTACCATCTTGTACTACTAGTGGCCAGTGCAGCCCCGAGAGTCGGCCATCGCCAACTCCAGTTCTAGTTTTCCCTGTGACAACACCTTAGCATTCAGCCGGCCAACTCCAACTTCAATACCCAGTATCCCGCATCCAGCTCCGATCTCTAGCCTACAGTACCCAGCACCTACCATCCAGCCCCCAGTATCCAATATCTAAATCCCAGGCTCTAGTCCTAGTACCCAGTTTTCGGCCTCCAGTTCTCAGTCTCCAGTCCCAGTACACAGTCTCCAATCCCAGTATCCGGTATCCAGCCTCCAACCCCCAATATCCAGTCCCAGTATCCAGTTCTAATCCGCAGCCCCAATATTCAATTTCCAGCTTCCAGTTTCCAACTCCTAGTCCCTACTCTCTAGTACCTGATTCCAGTTTCTAGTAACAGGCCAACCAACCTCATTCAAGCGGGGGCCTCTCCAGTACCCAGCTTCCAATATCATGTTCCCAGTCGTTGGTCCCCAGCTTCTAGCGCCAGTTCCTAGTAATAGGCCAGCACGCCTTATCCAGGATGGCCTCCAGTATTCAATTTTCAATACCCAGTCCCAATATCCAACTTCCAGTGTCCAGTGCCAGTTTCTAGTGGTAGGCCAGTACGCCTCATCCAGGTAGGCCTTAGCATCCAGATCGCCGAATATAGTTCCAATATCCAACTTCCAGTTTCCAGTTCCAAGTCCTAGCAAAAGACTAGTACGCTGCATTCAGGCCGAACCTTACGGGGTGATCTTCAGCAAAAACACCGAGCGGTTCCGCCTCACGAACAAGTTTATAACAACCACCACCACATGAATAAACTGAAGTCCCGAACCGGAAGGTTTGCTTCAGCAACAGAGCTGCACGCCTCACCCAAGCGGGCCTCCAGTGTCCAGTCTCCTGGCATGAAGTTCCCTACAACATGCGTACACACCTTATCCAAATAGGCCTCCAATATTCAGTCTCCAGTCCCCAGCCCCAGTCTCCAGGAACAGGCCAATATGTCACAACAAGACAAGCTTTGGTATCCAGCTGCCGGTATCTAGTCTCCATCGCCAGTACCAGTCTCTAGCTCCTAGCTCCAGCGACAACTACCACAAGCACTAAGCTATGTTCCCTTGGGCCATCTCGAGGGCACTCCACCATGGAATAGAAAAATCAACCACGACAGTAGCAGTCGGTTGCCAGCAATTATATCAGACATCACTCCAGAATAAGAGGGTGATGGGACACAGGGAATAATGTCAAAGAACTCAATAATTTGTCATTCATTTATAAGGAGCCCAAGACATGCCCTTGGGATAACACAAGACCTGTGCGGTGAGGCTACACAAAATACAAGTAGGAGTACAGACAAAAAACAAAGGAAGAGGTGACCTCACTAGGTCACGACTCGCTCTCCTCTAGTACTGCCAAGTGGGAACGAGCAATTGCAACCTCAACCTCGAGGGCTCAAAGGTCATGGGTGCTGGATTTGGCCACGCTCGCTGCCTCCTGCCACTCGGCTCACAAACGCTCGACTATCGCCTGCTGCTCCTCCAGAGCCTTCCTCAAGGCCTCAGCCGTATTTTCAGCACCATCTAGCTGAACGGCTCTGTCCCTGCTCCGCGCACAAGCTGCCTCCGTCTGAGCTCTCTGCTCGACTGTGGCTGCAACCTGTCTATCCAGCCTCTCTTGCTCCTCCCGGATAGCAACCAGCCTCTGGGCTCTCCTCTCCTGTATGCGCCGAAGCAGTAGGAACTTAGCCCACGTCGCTGCCAGCGCTGCCATCCATGGCTCCCGCAGGAAGCCAAGGCCATGATAGCCTCGGGTGTAGTCCGATAGCTGTCTCCTCAGATCCTCAGGAGACGGGAAAGGATCGCTCTAAAGACATCTCTGCATGCGCTGGAGGAGAGATGGCCACGCTCTCGTCCACCAGGGGCTCTCGTGGTGGAGTAGACACAGGCCACTCAACCCCCAAAACAGGAAGGGTGTCCACCTCCTCCATCAAAACATCACCCGAAGCTGCACCATACCAAAGAAAACCCAATAGAAAGTGAGAAATACATACAACACTTTCTATAGCAAACAAGGTAAAAAACTTGAGAAAATTCACAGCCTATACCTAAAACGGACTCTACCACGGCCTCGGGAGTCCCCGCCGGTGTAGGAGAGGCCAGCGACCTCCTAGCAACTGAAGAAGCCTCCGCCATCTCCCTCTCCTCTACCGTCGTCCCAGCAGGGGTAGGAGACCCCTCGTGCTCAACTACGACGGGTGCGGGTACGTGCTCCCCCTCTGGCACCAGTGCTGTACAAAACGGGACTATCAACATCATACCAGACTATACAAATCGTCATCAGAAAGTAAGGGAAAAAAATCTCCCATACCTGTCGAAGTCACCTTCGTCCCAACCACCTCAGCCGGTGAGGCCCCAGAAGAAGAGGAGCTCGAAGTCTCCTCTGTATCCATAACGTCATTGCTGGTACTCGAGGAGACCTTAGAAGAAGTTCCTGATGAGCTCCCAGAAACACTAGGAGAAGAATGCCTTGTTGATTGCCAAAGCAACAAAGTCAGCCCAGTATTCGGCCCTATAAGGTGGGCTAGCCAGTCAAAAGGTCTAACAGGGGTACCCTCGTCTAAGATACCCTCTATGTCGATCGCCTCTTCAACCTCTCTTGCCGAGGCTGCAGCCACATGGCCCCCATCCGAAGCACCGACAACATCAGAAGGAAGCTCGCTCTCCTCCAAAGGAGATGAGGCACCTACAACAAACATAAGTAAAAGCCCAGCATTAGTAAAAAATGCTCACTATGAAAAGAGCAAACATGCCATCCAAATTACGAGTCACGTACCTGAAGGGCCCATGGTCGAGGACCCAACCAGACTCACGGTGCAAGCCAGAACTCCTAATGGGAAAGGAGGAAGAGGCAGCTCCGCCAGCAACTGGGGTACCGAGGTAGCTGTAGCCCCAGAAGGAAAGACCGCCACGTCACCCGCTATCGCCGGTTCCGCCTCAAAAGAGGGAAGCTCAACCGCTGGCCTAGTAGTAACCAACTCCTGAACCATCAATAGGGCAGCCGCGCTATCGCCAGCTGGTCAAATAAAAATGAGCAGACAAGGTTAATGACACCAGTATGACAAGTATGGGAGTCAGCCCCTCAAGTAGCTAGCTGGCACTCACCGAAACAGTCTCGCACCTCCTCGTTCTCCAACCCATCAGCAGAAGCAGATGCCCCATCCCCAGCCACAGGAGAAATGGGGGTCCCCGCTGTATCTGTCGCCTCTGCACATGAAAGTGTAACGATGTCAGTCTTCCTATCAAATGGCACTTCCATGTACATAAGACCAATCCCAAAGGTCTTACCTGTCGTGGTGGCTTCGGAAGTTTCCCCTTGTTCAAAGCGAGGGGGTATCTCAACATCGGTAGGAGTCTCCTCCATCGCCCGAAGGAGGTCCTCCACGTCAACATCACAGTCAACCCCATCGCCCTGCAGGGGATCAGTCTCCAAGGCTAGCGAGAAAGCCATCTCCGCACCAGCTTCCAATGGAGCTACAATGCCAGTCATACCCATGAAATTAGTCAAGCATAATGACTAAGTGAACATGAGTAAGATGGTCAAGGATAGACACTTACTCAAAACCGGCTCCTCCTAGATATGTGTTCCTCCCACTCGTGCGTGGGAGGACTCCCCAATCTCGACCACATCATCACCCACCTGGGGGCGCTTTGACCGTGGTTGAGGCTCCCTATCACCACTACCAACAGGCGTCCCTGTCGAGGGACTGGCTCCAACTGCAAGAGAACCTGCAAAACGTACATGTCAGGAATGGCATCCCAACAACGCAAAAGAAAGAAACAGACACAGCATAGCACAAAACATGTCTCACCTGAAGGCCCAAAACGAGTAGGCGGTAGAAGGATCAGCTGCTCCGACTTGAACCCTAGTACGCGTGCGGCCTTCGCAATTGCATCCTTAAGGTCTTTGACGGTGCGAGGACGCTCGACGTAAGAAACAAACTCTACCGGTCCGGCCGCCCCGATGGCATTGGCAATATGCCGCCTCCAGGCAAGAACGGCAATGTCGGCGAAGCTCCCCTCCGGCAGTACACTGCTAAGAGGGCTCTCCCTCCTGAACCCGCAGTCAGCCGACAACTGCGTCCACCAGGTCCTCGGCTTCGTAGAGCTCGATGCCCCGGCTCAAGTGGTGGTCGCAGGCGCCGCCTGCACCGGCCTCAAGGGCTTGATCGCCCCGTTGTAACCCCACCTCGTCGACGACGAAGCCCCACTGTCCCGGGGCCACTGACGTGCGATCCTATGGACTTCCCGGCCAATCCGAGAGAAGCATGTCCATAGGAACTCCTCGTCCAGGGAAATAGAAGGCAGGTCCTCCCTCAACAACCACTCTTCCTCAGCCTTCTTCACCGCAGAGGACTGTTGGCGATACAAGTTGTTGTACTCGAACCACCATCGGGCATAGTGAACGTCGAAGCCCCCTCGGCGGTCCAGTTCCGATGTCGGTAACCTCACTGGCTCACCCCAACAAGCAAAGTCCCACCAGGTAACAGCGACCAAGTGGGTGTCCTTGCCCCTATACAACCGACCCGCTAGCGGAAACTCCAGGTTGGGCGGAATCGCCTGATCGTACCCGAAGTTCCTCGTGAACTGGTGGGGGTAGTAGGGCCCCAGCACAGTGGCGCTAGACCGGTGCACCAGGACAACAGGTCGGGTGCCGATCACCCACTCCGTGTACACCGACGCGTCTGGCTCTCTCTAAAACGGCAGAGCGCAGGCTGCTCCTCCACTTGCCTGCACCGGTACGGGCCTGAACCCCCTCGAGCAACGGTCAAAAGGAAGGTCGTCGTCACCCTGGCCCAGTAGGGACGACAACCGCCTCCAAGCTCTCTCTAGCTAGGCTAGCACGTCACCGTCTGGCTGCTCGGTGAAAGCAAACAGCAAAGGGGCCGCTGGGTTCGCCACCTCGATCCTCGTCGCGAACCCCGGAAAGAGCATAGCTCCACTTCCGTATACTCCTCTCACGGGGTCTGGTCTCGTGCAAACTCGTTATAAAAGCATAAGGGCCCGTTGTAGAAATGGCGGACCCATGCCTTCAATGTGACCCGTGGGGTATGCATCGGCTTCTCCTTGTCGGCCATAGTCAGATCCCTCCAAACCTTCAGAAGGTACCGGTAGCTGTGTGACACCCGATACCATTCCAGTCCATCTATATGGCTGCGGTGGAGATCGTTCAGTACAACCTCCTCATATCCTTCGCCGCTGATCAACAAGCCTGAAATCCTGAATAGAGACCACAAATCCAGTGAGGTCTCTCCTTCTGTTGTGGTCATAGTGTTCCATCGACAGTTGAAGCGTTCCGTCAATGCCTGAAGAAGTCCGGTGTAGAACGGGTACCCGCACAGCATTGTTGTAATTGCGTAACGGATCCATGCTCGCTCCAGAAGCACTCGGTAGTGGTGGATGACCCCCATAAGTCACTCGGTCACTCCCTGATGGTACTGGTGAGATGAGATCACGGCCCACCTGCCATACCAACTCGCCACTGCCTGGCGCAGCACTCCGTCCAAGATACTATGGTGATCGTATCCCTCTCTGGCAAATTGTAGCCCTGATGGCTCTAACAGCAACCCGGTCACGCCCTCAGTCTCATCTCGGTGGTGGCCGTACAAATCCCAAGAAGCGGGGCTCAAAGCTGCAACTCGGACTCCGAACTCATCTGCCCTGTTGAAGAAACCTAGGCAGTCGGCACTTGGGAACTGTCTCTAGCGCTAGAATGTTAGATTGTGGAGCCCGAACTCGTCATCGTGCGCCCTCGCACGCGGATCGACCTGCGCAGTCAGGTCGCGGGGTTCGACCTGCCCAGTCAGGTCGCGGGGGTCAAGGGGGCAGCACCCCTTGCGGGGGTTTCCGGGGGCGGAGCCCCCGGAACAAAATTTCTGTTTATAACAGGGGCATTATTGTCCTTTGTTCCCTGCTCTGTTGGGCACCCTAATCTCTTTGTATAAAAGGGCTGCGAACTCTCTTTGTATTGTATCTTGGTGTGTTATAATAGAGGAAACCATGCTGTGGCCGTGGATGTAGGAAGGCACATCGCCTCCGAACCACGTAAATCTCGGTGTTCTTGTAGATTGTCTTTTCTTCCCCCTTTCTTCTTCCTCCTCTGTTGTTTGTCCATCTCTACAGGTACTCCGGTTCCTAACATAGAAGTCCACAGAAAAACTGGGGTAGTTGAATACCCCGACACTGCCCAAACTGTCACAACCCAGCAGGATTGCCTGTTCTAGCCGGCGACGCTCTCCAGCAACCAAGGCATCAGCTGCCTCTATCTCGGCCGAGACAAAACTCCCCACAAACTCGAACAGGAATTGGTCCAAGGGAAACTCCCTTGGATAGCCTTCGGAGCAGTCGTAGGAGTAGATCCCGCTCACCACTAAAAGTCTAGCCAGGTCCACTACCCCGACCGGATCAGCACCTTCGCCCCTCCGTTACTAAGGACAGCCTCAAGTCCAATTGGCCAAGATTGGCCGTGGTGATGACAGGTAGGCCAAAGAAGGGCATCAGCCTACTAGTCCACCTCACCTAGTGGTCCTCAGCGCGCTCCACACGGCTCTGAGCCCAGTCATCTCTGCCAAACCTCGCCATAGCTGCAAGATAGTTGCACAAGAAAGTGAGGGCAAGATATTAGCAATATACACGAAGTGCTATCATGGAAGAAAAAATATACACAAAGTTTTAACCCACTACAACACACAGAACACAAGACTCACGAGCCGTCCACCCTCGTCTTCGCCTCTGACGCACTCCCTGTGGGGGGGATTTGTTGTACCCAGACATTTTTCCTAGGAAAAAAAACAAAATATGAAGGTCCGAGAATTTTCCCGAATACCTTCTAGGTATTATTTTCGGCATCTCTACGGCATTCCGGGTCTGACCGAGGGCCCTAATCGACTTGCCGTGACTCATGGCAACACCTGCAACCAGCGGGGACCACCCCCGACTACCCAGCATGCGGCATTGCCTGCCTTCAATTCGGCCACCCAGACCAACCCGGGGGCGCCCCCAACAATAGATCGCACCATGCAGCACCCAGTAACGAGGACGGGGATCATTCCCAAAACGTCTCCTTCCAGCATCCTAATGCTAATGGATTACCTCCCTTGGTCAAATTTGGGCTCCGGGAGCCCTTAGCCGACACATACGGCCCCTAATTACGTGTCAAAAATTTCCCCGAACACCTTATAGACGTCCATTTTCCATCAATTCTACAGTAAGCCAAGGCCAACTCGCGGCTTGGACGCACTTGCTGCATCATGCGGTGACTCAACAAGAAGTTGGGGCCATCCCCGACCCCCAAACACGCGGCAACAAACCGCTTACTTTTAGGCACCGGGCCAACCCGGGACTACACACTAGCTTGCCGTGTGGCACGGCATATCACACCAAGGCCAGGTTTTTACACCCAAAACGCCTTCACTCAACGCCTACAAGCTACTACCCCCGACCGCCAGGCCATATACGAGCCACGGGGCCCGCTACGCATGCCATTCGACACCACGGTGTGTGTGGGGACTATCCCCGAACACCTTACGGGCGGTAACGGCATCACCCCGCAATTGGTCTCCTCGGGTCAACATCAACATCTCCAGGAGCACGGTTACGTCAAAGGACAACACAAAGTGACAAGCAGCCGCCCCCGGGTCGCCCTCCTCAGTGGCAGCCCGCCCCAGGGGGGAGATCGCGCCCGGGAGAGTGCGCGCTCCCCAATGCATTCTGCCCGGCCCCGCCAGTCTCAGTCCCAGTCCAACCCCAGTTCCACCTCAATTTCAATCAACTTACTAGTCCAAGAAATGTCCGAAGTTCGCAAAGGGGAAGCTCGAAGAACGGAGCGAGCAACACTACACAAAGGGTCGCACCATGCGTCATTCGGAGCACACCAGTCAGCCAGTCCGTATCCTACACACTGGGTCAAAGTGGGACCCAAAATGGCAAAAATGGAGAATTTATAGTTTCCCCTATCTCTCTCTTGGACCCTCAATTGGGTCCGCGTAAAACCCGCATTTCTCAACGATCATCTACGACACGTGGGCACGGGATTTCGGGCAACACGTGGAGAGGAGGAGGTTCCGCTGGTACGAATGAAGGCAATTGTGGGGACTCGTGTACTAGACGTCTTTCTCCACCGATCGCAAGCGATCGGTGTTTGTTTTACATCGGATTGAATCCGAACACTTTTGTTTCTACTATTGAATCCGAACACTTCCCCTGTCGACAACTTGGTTCCGTAGGTGATCATTGAGAAATCGACTGACAAACCCACATTCCGCCCAGTTATCACTAACCCAATCAGTGCGCTCCTGGAACGATTAACCATACGTCGTCCATGCGTTTCTATCATTCTTCGCATTTCCCCCATTACTACCCTCGGAATCCCCGCGTGCCAAGTTGACCTACCTCGGCCTTCAGAAAGGCGAGTGTGTGTCATGCCGCTGAAAATTAGGAATTTCCGTGAGCCAACAGCAGGCTAATGGATTTGAAGTCCCAAAACTCTAGTGCACCTAGCTTTTGGGGAATAAGCACCAAAAGGGTTTTATTGATGCCCCCCAAGTGTGCCCTCCTCTCTTGGAACTCCTACACAGCAGCCAAAAGGTCATCTTTGAAGATTTCCCAGTAATTCTGGAAGAATGCCAAAGGGAAACCATCAGGCCCCAGAACTATGTCATCTGCAAGTGAGAAAACAGTCCCGCGAACCTCCTCCATTAAGAAACTCTAGGAAATAGTCACCCTCTCCTCAGGGGAGTGGCAAGGGAGTAAGTCATCTACAATCCTCGACCTGCAATGCCCGTCCTCTGTGAATAGCCTGGCATAGAAGTCTCTGACATGACTCTTGATATCCTCCTCAGAAAAAAGGGAGAGATCACCCACCGTTACACAAGTGATGGTGTTGACCCTCTGTTGCACCAATAATTTATCGTGCTAAAGGTTCGGGATTTTTAATCTCGCATGTGACAAGATTTCGGATGCGGTGTATCACCATCCGATAGGATATTCCTACACGGGGTACCTTGTTCGGCGTATCGCCGTCCCGTCGGATATTCCTAAGCTTAAGGCTTTATAGCCCATATGTCGTGGCAATATAAACCCCTCGGAGGATGACCACGAGCCTAGCACGAGCCGCAATGATTGTCAGGATCATGTGGCTATATTTAAATCCCTACGGGATTAAGCCCTCGCCCTTCGGATGTGCAACCCTAAGAAAGGAACACCTCTACAGCGGCGAAGAAGAGGCTGGAATAGGTCTACGTACCAAGCACAGCGTCCCTCGCACGTGTATCACGAGGCGCGGACAACAGCTCGTCTTCCCGCAGCGGCCTACGGCACGAGGAAGACGACAAACGAACAAGGCGGCGTTCCCTCTCGTTGTTCTCCACGAGACACGGCGAAAACCCGGAGTTTCAGAGCCTCGGAGCCCCCTTTTATGGAATCCACGCGAGAAGTAGACCCGTCCGGGGGTGGAGGGACCAGTCCGGGGTCACCCTTACCCGGACGGGTCCGCCCGGGGCGAGAGGAGTCCCGCGCGGGACTCCTCCTAGGCGGGCGGACCCGCCCTGGGTCGTCCGGACCCGAGCGGGACCCACCCGGGGTCCGCGACCCCGGGGAGCCCCCCCTCGGGGTGCGTGCGGCCTGGGTGGGGACCACCCGGAGTCCGCGACCCCGGGCGGGACCCACTCGGGGTCCGCGACCCCGGGCAGGTCCTGCCCGGGGGTTCGTGACCTCGGGGAGGTCCCCCCCGGGGTCCGCGACCCCGGGCAGGCCTTGCCCGGGGGGCTGCGACCCCGGGAAGGTTCCCCCCGGGGGTCCGCGACCCCGGGCCGGCCCCCCCGGGGAGCCGCGACCCCGGGGAGGTCCCAGGACCGTCCCGGGGACCTCCCACCCCGGGGAGGTTCCATTCCCGCGCACAGACTAAAAAAATTTGAAAATGGAACCTCCCCGGGGTCATTTTCATCCCGTTGGACCCGTACGGGGTCGAACACTCCCGGGGAGGTTCCCCACTTCTATAAATAGACCCCCAGAGGTCCAAAAGAGGACACTGGAAGTGACTACAAGCAGCAACCTACGGAAGACACTTGAAGCATTTGTTCGTTTGTCTTGGCCCGTGTGGGGTAAGTCCCCGGGTCTTGTATTTATGCCCCTACGGGGTATATTTACGTTTATGCCCCTCAGCGGGCCTTGTTTGTAATTATGCCCCTCAGCGGGCCATGTTTGTAAGTCTTTACGTCTCGGGACGACTAAGTCTTGTATTTCTGCCCTTATAATGGCGAAATTACAAAAATATCCTTCCCGGGATTGTAAAAGACCGAAGTCCTGTAATTTGCAGTTATACCCTGCAATCTTTTGTAATTGGGACTACGTCCCTATCTCCCGCTCCAAGGCGGACGTTTGTACAGTCGACAACTCGCCGACAACCTTGTACTCACATGGAATTATAAAAGCATTCAGCATGTTTTATATGTAACCTCGGGTGGGAAAATTATAAGAAAACCCCCCGACTTTGGAGAATTGTGTATATACCCCTCCTTCGATCAATTGACAAATGTGTGCCTTCCATGAAGCCCTTGTCATTCCTTCAGTCCGGAAGTGTTGTCAGCTCAGTCCAGCACTCGGGTATCATACCAAACCTAGGTCTAGGGTCTGGTAAAATTACCAAAATACCCCTGTAACCTAAACATGGCCTCAGAGCCCTCGAAACCCTCCAGAAAGAGCCTCAATGCCTTGGGGAGTTAGAGATCCAGTTTCACTTCCACTCCAGCCCAGAAAATTTCATAAATGTCCCTGGCCTGGAAAATTACCAAAATACCCCTGGGTTGGTAAAATTACCAAAATACCCCCGGGGTCCAGAAAACTTCCCTTGCTTTAAAAATGCCTATGGCTTCCGCATATTTGCGCCTCTATGCCTAAATCTTAGGGTTTTGCTCAGACCTAGCCCTAATCTAGTTGTTTCTATGTGTTGGTGGTAAAATGAGTGGTCATGGAGAGTCTCTCGAGTGAGCTTGCCCTCCACATCAGAACCTCTGTAGAAGTCTTTTGGGACCTCTTTGACAGTTAAACAAAGGTGTTCGGACGTTAGGCCGATGTAAATCAACACTGACTCCGGTCAGTGGGGAAAGGTCCAGCACTCGAACCCAAATCGTCTGATACTATGCGCACCCACGGAACCCTCTCTACGCAGAGGAGTGTTTCTTTTCAAAAAGAACGAAAATCTACCTTTTATCTACGATAAGAGTATTTCTTAGATTTTTTCCGTGTCCAACAGACTGGCACGCCCGGTGGGACTTTTCCCGCCTTTCTTCTTTCTGTCAAAGAAAGTCTCTAAAACCTTCTTCAAGGTTCTGATTGCCCCTCTTCCTCTTAAAGGACGGGAAGAGGAGGGCACACATCTCTCTGTTCATTTGAGAGTTCTTTGTGCATCTGCACGTCACTCCGTTCGTGCTAAGCACCACCACCACCAACACTTCAACAGCGATGGCTGCCGTTACCTACGGCCCCGAGATCGTCGCCAACCACGCCAGGCTCGGATTCCTGGCGACCTCGCTGGTCTTCGGCGACTTCCCACCTGTCGTCGGCTCGCCCTTCTTCTTGGGCGTGGTACCGGTGGCTGAAGCCAGTTCAGCCACGCTTCAAACAGCTGTCGGGGGCATCAAGCCTTCGGCTCCAGCAACTGGCCGGGTTATTCCGGTCAAGAAGACAACTGTCGGAGGTGTCAAGCCTTCGATTTCAACAACTGGCCGGGTCAGTCCGGTCGACAAAACAACCGTCGGGGGCGTCAGGCCCTCGGCCCCTTCAACTGGCCGGGTCCGCCCGGTCAAGAAGACAACTATCACTGAGGGTGTTAGGCCTTCGGTTTCAACAACTGGCCGGGTCAGTCCGGTCGACAAAACAACCGTCGGGGGCGTCAGGCCCTCGGCCCCTTCAACTGGCCGGGTCCGCCCGGTCAAGAAGACAACTGTCGGAGGTGTCAAGCCTTCGGTTTCAACAACTGGCCGGTTCAGTCCGGTCGACAAAACAACCGTCGGGAGCGTCAGGCCCTCGGCCCCTTCAACTGGCCGGGTCCGCCCGGTCAAGAAGACAACTGTCAGAGGCGTCAGGCCTTCGACTCCAGCAACCAGCCGGGTTCGCCCGGTCGACAAGCCAGCCGTCGGGGGTGCCAGGCCCTCGGCTTCAACAATTGGTCGAGTCTGTTCGGCCAACAAGCTAGCTTCTGGGGGTGTCAGACCCTCTACTGCAGCAACCGGCCGGGTCCATCCGGTCAATTATCCAACTGTTAAGGGTATCAAGCCCTTCATCCCAACAACCAGCCGAGTTCCCTTGGCTGCCATGTCAACGACCGAAGGTGTCAGGCCTTCTGCCCTAGCTGTTGGCCGAGTCTTCTCGGTCAATCAAATCACTACTGACGTTGCTCCTGCTCAACGGGGGCAACGCCGTCGCCGCAACGGCGCCAAACCCACTGCGGTCACCCTCAGAGGTGCGGCCCCTGCTCAACGGGGGCAACGCCGCCGTCAGGATGACGCCAGGCCTATGGCGGGTGTCACCACCGCCGCCCCTGCCCAATGGGGGCAACGGCGTAGCCGCAAGGGTGCAAGGCCCGAGGCTGCTGTCTCGCGCTCCGGCAAGACTGTAATTGTCGGAGATATTCGCATCCGGCTCGATGGAGGCGAGCCGATCCTGCCACGGGATCGTCATGTCCCTACTATTTCTACCTCCAATCGCTTCGAGCCCCTCCGGCAAGTCGTGAGAAAGGAGCGAAGAAGGAGAAGTCTGCCGTACCGGCGGCAACTCAGGGCCTTCTGCAACGGCTCAAGCCACGAGCTCCCTGTCCAAGGACAGGGGGCAACCCAGTGAGGAGCGCCACCTCCAATTGAAGAAAATTTGGGTCACCAAGGAGGAGGCCCGAATCATAAGGCGCGCGAGGGCGGAGGAGCCCTTCCGCATGTCAGAGCTTCAGCGGATGCGGAGTCCGCCAAGCACTGAGGCCTCGACGTCTACGAGATTTACATCTCAACCCCTACGGGGACAAAAACGCCGAGGAGCCGGCAAGAAAGTGCGACCAACCTCCCCGTGGGCTAGTTCTACACACACGGAGGAGGATCGCTCACCTCAAGCAGCCACATCCCGAGTGTCTGTCTTCGACAGACTTGGGAGGCCGCCCAAGCCGGAGCGACAACCGCCCAAGAAAAAGCGGGTGGTCCAGGTGACCGATGACACTGTCAAAGTGTTCACCTGTTACGCCACCTCCGGCGACAAACAGCCCGAGAACACCTCGGGAGAGCTTGACCAACCCATCCAATATTTGAGGAGGTCAAGGCCGGTCTCTCGGATTCTAGCGCAGACGCAGCAGGCGCCGACCGCCGGTACATCTCAGCCTGAGCCGGCACGGCAAGAAGAGCGCCAGGAAGACGTCCACAGTGTTGATGGGGACAGTCGCTCCCGGCACGAAGAAGAGCTGGGGGAAGAGCCACGGGCCCCCACATTGGACGAACTTCGACGGGAAAACCAAGAGCTCAAGAACCTCTTACAGTCGCTTTTGCGCGAAAAGGAGGTTCCTTCCCCGCCTCAGGCGGCACCGGCTGGAGCGGATCAGCAGCCTTCTCCCATTCCAGCAGCAGCCAATGCCTCTGTCACCGCTGCAAGACTCCCACTGGCGGTGGACTTTGAAGTCCCGCCGCATGAAGCCAATGCGCGGTCATCTGCTACTCCTGCCGCAGAAAGCCTTATGGCGCAGAAGCAGATGATTGAGCGCATCGTGGAAGCGAAGTTCGCTCAACATGGCGAGGGTGTGGCTACCGTTGATTTGTACAGCGTGCCATATCCCCTCCATCATCAATTCAAGAAGCTTCCACCAGATTGCCCGAAGGCCCCGAAACTCCAGAAGTTCAACGGGCAGGGCTCTCCGCATGAACACCTGGCCTATTACATGACGGCCATGGGTGAATTAGCCTTGGAAGAGGCATACTTGCTGCGGTATTTTGCCACGTCTTTGACTGGCACCGCCTTCCAATGGTATTCAAGGTTAAAGCCCAACTCAGTATCTGATTGGGCTGATATGCAGAAGAAGTTTGTCGACCGTTTCCAAATGGTCGAGCGCAAAGTCTCCTTAGCAGAGCTTTGTTCCCTTCGACAGAAGAAGGGCGAAACAGCATTGGACTTCATCAAGCGATGGAGGGACGTCAGCATGCGCTGCGATAACCCTCCGACGCCTGAAGATGCAATCACTATCTGCCGCAGGGGTCTCTCGGCAGAAGTCAGTGAAAAGCTTCTGGGCTCCAATATCAGAGGCTTCGACCAACTCAACACGGTGGTGGCGGAGATTGAGATGTTCTTCGCTGATCACCCTGTACAAACCTCTACAAAAGGCAAACCCTCCAAAGACCGTCTGGCTAGCGGTAAGGAGGTGAATGCCGTGGACTTCTCCCCAACGAATGGAGATAAAGGGGAAGGAAAGTCCAAAGGGAAAGGCAAGAAGTCTGGTGATAAGACAAATGTGTCTTTCTTAGCGGAGAACATGAAGACGCCTTATTCCTTCAGAAAGGAGCATACCAAGATGCTCTTTGATCTATGTATGAAGGAGCAGCTCGTCACTCTGCCGGACCCGCGGAAGCCCGCGGAGGTGGATAAGACAGATGATCCAACCTATTGTGTGTATCACCGGAGGTTGGGTCACACCGTCGGGGATTGCTATGTTTTCAAGAATATAGCAGAAGAGCTCATTCAAAAGGGCCTGGTAAATATGCTGGGCCATGCAGTCGACCCACCCCAGCCTCATCCCTGGAGCCGATCGAACCGGTCGGCTAACGTGGTCCATATGGTGGCGATGGCTTCAAGCTCCAATGCCTCCGAAGCCGGGCCCTCAAGTCGACAGCCCAATGGTGGCCCCAGAGCCACTCCTCCTCCATTCCCAGAATGTTTGGCGCTGCGGAGGACTATCCGGAAGATCCGAGGGGAAGTCCGACAGCTACGACGGGAACAAAGGCGCTTGCTGCAGTTCCTAGAGAACATTGATCAGCAGTTGTCCACCTTCCCTTTTGGCCCATTTGCCAGGGGATTAGCTCCAGCCCACATACGGGAGGCGGGTGTATCACCCACGGGTCGGGCTCCGCTCAGGGGTTGGCTCTCTGAAGAATCCCCAGATTCATCTGAAGACGAGGAGGACTCACCGGAAGATGTGGAGGCTCCACTTCAAGTCGAGCTCCCAGAGAAGTTATACTCCTTCCCTTGCGAGAAAACTCCCAATATCTTCTTCGCATGTCAACGGGCGGGATTGATTAGCCCGTCACCTCTGGAGCAGACGCCAGGCGCTGCTTTTCATCAGGGCTATTGCCCATATCATGAAGTTGTTGGCCATGTTATCCACAACTGTGAGCCATTCAAGGACCTCGCCGAAGACTTAATCAGGCGAGGGAAGGTGGATATGGGCGAATTTCTAGTCGACCCACCGCAGCCGCATGCACGAAGGAGTCTTCACTGCTCCGTCAACGTCATTCACGCTGCAGCAGCCTTCCAGTTCCCCGAGCCGCAGGAGGAGGGAGTTAGTTCCCAGGGAGCCAGTTCCCAATCGCCCAAGTCCACACTCTGGTATCCAGGGTGGCGACCCTCTCACCAGTGTTCTTTCCTAAGGAAGACACTGAGAAGATTTTTGATAAGCTTCTGGAGGATGGCTGGGTGCTGACACATGACCCACCGTCTTATTACAATGAGACGGCCAAGATACACCCCCGCTATTGCAAGTATCATGCAAGGGTGTCTCACCCCACTCGGCAATGCCCAGAGGTTCAAGACTTCATTGAAGCCCTCATCCAGAGAGGGGTTGTCGATCATCAGGGGAATTCCATGACAAGGTTACGCCTTGCAGAGGCCGCCAGGGAGACACTCCAGCAGGCCCGGCGAGAAACTGAAGCTTTCTCCCGATTAGTCCGGCCAAGTGAGCCTACGGAAAATGATGAATTCCCATTACTCACTAAAGGCAAGGCCACGGCCACCTATAAAGGGCCTAAGGTCCAGAACCCAAGAAGCCAAGTTGCGGGAGAGAGTTCCAAGGTCCGTCCCAGGTCGAATCAGCCCGGCATCGTCCTAAGAGAGAACTCTCGGCCAGACAACAAAGGCAAAGCCAAGACGTCAGAGCCTTCAGCCAAAGCTCCTGCCAAGTCAGCAAGGCCATTAGTCGGGGAAAGGACTCAACCCCTTGAGCCCGCAAAGATCCCGGCTAAGGCCTCTGTCAGCTCAGCAAGGCCGCCAATTGTAGAAAGGCCTCAGCAGCTCAAGCAAGCCAACCCACCAGACCAAACAAAGTCGGTGGAACTACAAAGCTCCCAGAGGCCCTACTGTGGACTGGCAGAGTTCCAGGAGTTGCCTCCTGAAATAATTGCTCAGGCAATCAATGCCACCTTCCAAGCTCAGCCGGAGGAGGTCAATTGGACCAAGATTGCCCCCAGAAAAAGTCGTGGCACTAAGGTTCCTAAGGAGCCAGCCCAGAGCAAGAAGCAAAATTCTGGGGGCAAGCGAGTCCCACTGCCGAAGCAAACTCCTCTCTCTTCTCAAGAGGCAACACGCCAAAAGAAGCAGGAGAAGAATCGCAGGAAGAACTTGAAGAGGAGGTTGAAGAAGCAAGCCGAGCAAGCCGCTGCTATGGAGGCTCCTAAGGAGCTAACTCCTCTACAAAGACTTCAAAAGCTCATAGATGAGCTGGAGGAGTACACTCCCCCTCATCCCACCAGGGTCGTCACTCTAGACGAATATATTCCCTGGGACAAGCTTGGGCGCAAAGCTCGTCTTCTACAATGGCTCCGAGAAATGGTTCACCGTCTTGAAGAAGGTGAAGACTTCCCAATCCCGGAGGAGCTCTCCTTATTCTACAAAGATGAGGAGCTCACTGTCGAGATGCTCGAGGAAATGCTGCAAGAGCTCTCTTGCAACATGGTGGCGATTCCGCCACCCGACAATATTTATTGTCCCACGGCTGATAGCGCTGGAGGCCAGGCGCCTATGGCGACATATCGGCGCCGCTCGGCGAGAAATGGCCGGGGACGTGGCCGAGGTCGTGGCCGAGGACGTGGACGTGAAGGTCCCCTTGCTCCCGATCGGGTCATAATATTCAGAGGGGAGAAACCGGGTCCTGTCCCGAAAACTCAAGTTCGGGGGATCCCTTTCATCCTCAGCCCCTCAGAGGGTTCAGGCCCCACTTCAACGGCTAAGCCGGGTGGTGTCCCTTTCACAATCACCTCCTCTGATGAAGAAGAGGAGCCAGCTAAGTCGCCAAAGCGCGAGAGGCGTCAGAGCAGGCCGGCCCCTCCAACAGGGTCGAGCCCGTAAGTCCAGCAGGTCCTTCTAATGAAGACCAGCCTGAAGAGCCTTTGCCACCTCCAGAAGAGTCTTTGGCTCCGCTATTCCAGGAAGATGCGGAAGGCCAGAATACGGAGGAGCGCCCTCCTAAACGGGAGAAGTCTCGCCAGGTGCCGAAGGCCTTGGCGGAAATCATTCCGCCATTTGACAAGACCCGTGCCAGGGCAGACCGCAAAATTATTCATCATATGAAGCGGTTCCCAACAAATGTCACTATTTGGGAAGCCATTGCCTGGAGCAAAGACCTCAGAGAGGCTCTTGTCAAGATACTTCAAGATCCAGAGGCGTATGAAGCCCATGTTGCAGAGTTGCAAGCTCAAGCATATGAAGCACTCACAGCAAATATCACCTTCACGGACAAAGACATGTTGATGTCCTCTCCGTGTCATAATCGCCCCTTATATATGAAGGGACGATTAATGGACATGATGTGAATCGCATCCTGGTGGACGCCGGAGCAGCCGTCAACATCATGCCTTTGAAGACTTTCAAGTCTCTATACTTGGCACCTTATTTGCAAAAGGTGACTGATGTCAAGATCTCGGGATTCAATCAGGGTTCCGAGGAGGCGCTTGGTCGGGTTGTTGTCAAACTAGTTTTGGGCGATTTCGTCACCCAAGCGACATTCTATATCATCAACTCCGACACATCTTACAAGATGCTGCTTGGAAGACCTTGGCTTCATGAGAATTGGGTCGTTCCTTCAACGTTGCATCAGTGCATTAAATATGCTAAGGAAGGGGAGCAACATACGGTCTTCGCAGATCAAGCCCCGTTCCATCCCAATGAGTGCCATCTGGCCGATGCTTCACTATATTTTGGGAAGCCCACCTTAACAATCCCCGAGCCTTTAAAAGGTAAAGGGAAGCAAAAGGTGGACCCTGAAGTTGAAGAAGGGCAGCTCTTCACTGTCAACCAAGACATGGTAAAGCTGCACAGGCTGAGCCTCAGTGCCGCCTCCAAGCCGACCCAACCAGAAAGGCGGAGTATGGACTTTGAAGCCAACCTTATCAGCCGGGTCATTGATGGGAGTATCTCCTTACCGCCTAAGTGCCTTCAACTCGTGTCCCAATGGGAAGAACAGGAGGTAGAGCAGTTGAAGACCTTTACAGTCTCCTATCAACGGAGAAGGAGACGCAACAAGGGCAAGGAGGTCAAACCGATCATCTTTTACAAAGGTGATTTAGTCCCACCGTGTCCTCCTAAAGATGACTTCGGCTGGGATACTCCCGCCGATGTGGTGCCAGAGCCAGTCCAGGAGATGGACGATATGCCAGAGTATATCAAGGAATGTGTAAAAAGCAGCACATCCCGCAAACTCTGGACTCTGCTCGAGCGGCATATTTTCATCAACTATGGAATCCTCCACAAGTCCGCGGGCAGCCTCCCTTCTCCCGCAAAGATACAAGGGGCCTTGGCTATGACCAGGAGAAGGACTTCGAGGTCCACTTCGCAGTCAACACCATAGGACTGCTACCTCTCCCTAACGGGCAAGTTGAAGTTGAGCCCAACATAGATGACTCTGCAAGGGAGTCCGCTGATGTGTCTACGACACCATCACCTTCATCAGGAGCTGACAATGTCACCCCTCAGAGGAAGGAGCAGCTCAGCCTGCTAACCATCAGCAAGAAGAAGCGAGCCTTTCGGCTTCAAGCCACGAGCAAAAGTGCTTCGAAGAATTTGATGTCTATGAAGCCAACACTGATGACGAGGGAGACTTCGTCGACCTCCAACCAGCTCCACCGGAGCTTGAAGACGGTGGTCAAGCAACTGTGGACGAGTTGATCGAAATCAATCTTGGAAGCAAAAGTGACTATCGTCCCACCTTCATAAGTGCTCTCCTCAGTGAGGAAGAAAGGCAGTCGTATCGACAGCTTTTAGAAGAGTTCAGGGATTGTTTCGCCTGGACTTATAAAGAAATGCCCGGGCTCGACCCTTCTGTGGCTGAACATGAGCTGGCAATACTTTCAACAGTCAAGCCAGTCAAGCAAGCCCAAAGGCGTATGCGCCACGAGCTGGAGCTGAAGGTCAATGCTGAGGTTGACAAAATGCTCAATGTGGACTTCATAGAGCCTTGCATGTACCCTGTGTGGCTCGCTAACATAGTCCCTGTCAAGAAGAAGAACGGCCAAGTCCGAGTCTGCATCGACTTCAGGGATTTGAATAAGGCATGCCCAAAGGACGACTTCCCTGTCCCAATCACTGAGACAATGGTTGATATGACCACTGGTCACGAAGCCTTGTCTTTCATGGACGGGTCGTCGGGCTATAATCAAATCCGCATGGCCGTCAAAGACAAAGACCATACGGCTTTCCGGTCTCCTAAGGGGATCTTCAACTACAAAAGGATGCCGTTCGGTCTGAAGAATGCCGGCGCAACCTATCAAAGGGCAATGACCAAGATCTTCGACGAGATGCTACATGACCTTGTCGAATGCTATGTTGATGATCTGGTCGTCAAGACAAAGAAGCGGGAGGATCACTTAGCTGACCTGCGTCGAGTCTTTGAAAGGCTCCGACAATTCCAGCTCAAGATGAACCCGATGAAGTGCGCCTTCGGCGTCTCCAGTGGCAAGTTCCTTGGCTTCATTGTCAGGTATCGAGGCATAGAAATCGACCCCGACAAAATCAAGGCCATAAGGGGACTACCTCCGCCCAAGAACTTGACAGAGCTCAGATCTCTTCAGGGAAGGCTCGCCTATATTAGGCGGTTTATTTCCAACCTCTCAGGAAGATGCCTACCTTTCGGCAAATTGATGAAGAAAGGAGCACCCTTCATATGGGACGAAGACTGTCAGAAGGCCTTCGAGCAAATCAAGGAGTATCTGCTGACTCCTCCAGTCTTAGGGGCACCCGTCAGAGGGAAACCCCTTATCTTGTATATTGCTGCCATGGATGCCTCTTTGGGAGCTCTCCTAGCCCAGATCAATGAAGAGGGCAAGGAGCAGCCACTGTACTACCTCAGCCGAAAACTGATCGGGCCTGAGCATCGGTACGCTCCCATGGAAAAGATGTGCCTAGCTCTGGTGTTTGCTGTCAAGAAGCTGAGGCACTATCTCCTAGCCCATCGGGTGGAGCTCATTTCAAAATGCAACCCACTCAAATTTCTGTTATGCCAGCCTGTCCTCTCTGGTAGACTCGGCAAATGGGCGCTTATCCTCATGGAGTTCGACATCACCTTCGTCCCACGCAAGGCGATCAAAGGACAAGGAATAGCGGAGTTCTTAGCAGCGCACCCCGTGCCAGAAGATTCGCCACTCAACTTTGAGCTACCCGACGAAGAGGTGTTAGTGCCTTCTCAAGAAATCGGGGAGTCTTCTGAAAAAGTCCCACTACAGATGGAGCCAGGCGTCCTCACCCTTGATCTCCCATATTGGGAGTTATATTTTGATGGTGCCTCTCGGACAATCAAAAGAGCTGGCGGCCTTACGGACTATGTCTCGGGTGCGGGGGTAGTCTTTGTGTCTCCACAAGGCGGTATCCTCCACAACTCTTGTGCTCTCATGAAGTCACTGACTAATAATGAGGCAGAGTATGAAGCACTAATTATTGGGCTTCAACTGGCACTGGAGATAGATATCAAGTGCATCAAAGTGTACGGGGATTCTCAGCTCGTCATCCGACAAGTACTGGGCGTCTATGATGTCCGTAAAAAGGAGCTCGTCCCCTACCATGCAGCCGTCATGAGGCTCAAGAAAAATTTTATCTATTTGAAATAGGCCATGTCCCCAGAGGCAGCAACTCCCAGGCTGATGCTCTTGCAAAGTTGGCAGCAGCCCTAAAACTCCCGCCTGAGGGAGAATTAAATATTACAGTCAGACACCGAAGGCTCATGCCAAGTGTGCTCGACGAAGAATCCGGCCTCACTGTTTATGAGGTCGACAACATTCAAGAGGACAATGCTCCCGAAGAAGAAGATTGGCGCGAGCCAATTATAAAAATAAAGAACGGCTGGCTCCCTCCTGATCGGGCTCAGAGGGTGCAACTGCTACGCAGGGCGACATCCTACCAGCTGATTGACGGTCTGCTCTTTAGGCTTGTCCATGAAAAGACCGATCGGTCCTCCTGCGGTGCCTTTCGTCCAAGGAAGCGAAGACCGTCATGCACGAGGTTCACTCCGGATTGTGTGGAGCTCACCAGGCAGGAGCCAAGATGAAGAATAGCATCAAGCTCAAAGGGTTTTACTGGCCCACCATGTACGAAGATTGCAATCAATTCGCTCGTACATGTCACCAATGCCAAGCATTCGGCCCAGTCCCTCGACGGCCACCTAACCCGCTCCATCCAACAGCGCCTACTTGGCCGTTTGCAGAGTGGGGTATGGATATTGTGGGACCATTCCCACCATCGTCCCAGGGGCACAAGTTCATACTCGCTGCCACCGATTACTTCTCCAGATGGGCGGAAGCCGTTCCACTACGGGAAGTTACAGGGGAGATAGTTGCTCGTTTTGTGCGGCACTATATCATATACAGATTCGGCACCCCCAGTCGGATTATATCCGACAATGGCACGCCATTCAAGAACAAGACTGTTTATGCTCTGGCGGCCAAGTTCCATATTGATTGGAGAGCGTCGTCGATCTACAATCCCCAGGCCAATGGGTTAGCCGAGGCCTTCAACAAAACCCTCTGCAAGCTGCTATCCAAGATAGTAGGTGGCCGCAAGCGGGATTGGGGCGAGAAGGTCCACGAAGCCCTATGGGCCTACCGGACTATTTACAAAACCCCTACGGGATGTTCCCCTTTCTCCCTGGTCTACGGAGCTGAAGCAGTGATCCCTGTGGAGATCGAGCTAGCATCTTACCGTGTTGCTGTGCACGCCGGATTGCCAGGTCAAGACCAATCTGAAATTGAAAGAAGGCTCGAGGAATTGTCCAACTTGGAAGGTCAAAGACTCAAAGCCTATAAACACTTACAAGTGTATCAAGCCCGCATGACACGTGCCTATGATAAGCTAGTCAAGCAACGGGCGTTCAAGAAAGGCGACCTTGTCATGGTCAAAGAAAAGGAGGTTCTCGCGGGAAGATCCAGCGGCAAACTCCAGCCCAATTGGCGTGGGCCTTACGTCATCCAGAAGGTCTACGAAGGAGGGGCCTATACGGTCCTTGACCACAAGGGAGACAATCCCTTCCCTCCTCTCAACGGCAAGCATATGAAGCTCTACCATGCGCCACTGCAAGAGTTTCTGCAGCAGTCCTCACAGGACAATACCTCCCTCAGTGAAGGTTCAAAAAAAAAAAAAAAAGAAAGGGTTAAAAATACTGATACCCCGGCGGACTCAGTCAGCCTTCAACGGTTGGCTGAGGGTAAAAAGGCCACAGACCCGGTCGAGGTGAAAACCCGAAAGGGCGCCTCGGGCAAAAATGGGCAACCCCTCGGTGTGAAAACCCGAAAGGGCGCACCGGAAAAAGCTAAAGGGGGCCAGCCTCGGCGAAAACCCGAAAGGGCGGTGAGGTTGGTAATGTGAAAAAAAAAATCCTCTCTCTGTCTATTCTATGGGTGGCTCTAAGTCAATGACTCCACCCCATCTCGAAAAAAAAAATCATATTGATGCCATGGCTACGCCTTACATGTCGTTCTATGACACCTAGTCCCACTGGCATTCTGACGGTGTCATACTTTGTCCCATCGGGCTCGGCCTATGTACGCCTCTTCCGGGCTGCCGACCCATTCCGCCTATCGGCTTCTGGGTTCAGCTCATATGTCTCTTCTGAGCAGTTAAACCCGTTACTCTCTTGTCCCACTGGGACTGGCCTCAGTATGCTCTCTCGGGCTGCCAACTTTTCATGCCTTTCGGCTCCTGTTTCATTCTAGGGAATGGCCTCAGTATGCTCTTTCGGGCTGCCAACCCATCATGCCTTTCGGCTCCTCTTTCATTCTAGGGAATGGCCTCAGTATGTTCTCTCGGGCTGCCAACCCTTCATGCCTTTCGGCTCATCTAACCTCCTTGGGATTGGTCTCAGCACGCCCTCTCGGGCTGCCAACCCATCATGCCTTTCGGCTCATCTTATCTTCTTGGGATCTGGTCTCAGTATGCTCTCTCGGGCTACCAATCCATCGTGTCTTCCGACACATGTCCCACCGGGTCTGGCCTCAGCATGTCCTCTCGGGCTGCCAACCCACCTATTCGCCTATCGGCTTTCGGATTTGACTCTCACGTCCCACTAGGGCTGTCAAATCCACCCCTTTTCTTCTTCAGGGTCTGACCTCTGCATGCTCTCTCGGGCTGTCAACCCATCTCGCCTCTTGGCTTCAGACTTGACACATATATCCCACCGGGATCGCCAAGTCTACTCCTTTGTCCCCACGGGCTTGGCCTCAGTATGCTCTCTCAGGCTGCCAACCCTATTTGCCTATCGGCTCACGGATTTGACTTATACGTCCCACCTGGGCTGTCGAATCCCTTCCTGTCGTCGTTTCGGGTCTGGCCTATGCATGCCTCTTTCGGGCTGCCAACCCATCCCGCCTATCGGCCTCTAGGTTTAACCCGCATGTCCCTTTCGGACTGTTAAACCAACTCCTTTGTTGTTCCAACCGGGCTTGGCATATGCACACCCTTTTCGGGTTGCTAACTCGGTCAACCTTCGGTTTTGGATTTGGCTAATTACGTCCCACTAGGACAGTCGAATCCACCCATCTTGTCACACCGGGCTTGGCCTCAGTATGCTCTCTCGGGCTGCCAACCCACTACACCTTTTGGTCTCACCGGGTTCGGCCTCAGTATGCTCTCTCGGGCTGCCAACCCATTATGCCTTTCGGCTCGTTTCTATCCCTCGGGTTCGGTCTCAGTACGCCCTCTCAGGCTACCAACCCGTTTCGCCTTTCGGCTTCACAGATTTGATTCATTCGTCCCACCCGGACAATCAAATCTACCCACTTGTCCCATCTGCGGCACACACGTCCCTACGGAAGTGCCACCTTTTCCTCGCCTTTTGGCATTATAGGACAAAAAAAAGAAAGAAAGAAAAAACGGGGTTTAAAAAAATATTGATGCCCCAGCGGACTTGGTTGTTTCTGTTAGAAGAGCAATCAAGGGTAAAAAGGCTTTAACCCGGCTAAGGTGAAAACCCGAAAGGGCGCCTTAGGCAAAAATGGGTACCCCTCAGTGTGAAAACCCGAAAGGGCGCGCTGGAAAAAGCTAAAGGGGGCCAGTCCTGGCGAAAACCCGAAAGGGCGGTAGGGCTGGTAAAGTGATAAAAAAAAGAAAAGAGAGACATACATGCAAGAGGATGGAAGCAAAAACAGCTATGCTAAGCTCTATCCTTTATTCATTAATGTCATCAAGGGAGCCCGAGACAAGCCCTCGGGGATAACTCAAATAAACAATGGGGCGTAAGGGCCCTATGTACAAGAAAGTGCCAGAGCTCGTCAACCACGGTGTACGTCCCTCTGCAACTCCGCAAGGCGGGTCTCCTCCTGGATAATCTCCTCCCGAAGCTCCTCAGATCGGCGACGGCAGGCCTCCACCCTCGCCTGGACAACACGGTGCTCCTCAGCCGCCTCCTGGAGCTCTCTCTGCAGCTCCTCTACTCGGAGAGAGGTCCTCTGGCTATCCCCCTCGAGCTCGCAAGGTGGAGGTCGGTCTCAGCTCTGGCGGCTTGAAGCTCACGCAGCTGCTCCTCCTGCTCCTGGACCCGTAGCTGGGCTCTCCGTCTCTGCTCCTGTGCAAGATGGAGGCGAGTAAACTCGCTCCATAAGCTCTCTAATCTCGCGGCCCATGCATCCCGGGGAAAACCCAGTCCGTGGTAGCTTCTGGTGAATACCACCAGATCGGCCCTCAAGGCCTCCACGGAGGGCAGTGGGTCTGCCCGGATCAACTGATCAAGACCCTGCAGGAGCTGGTCAGCGATGGCAACATGTAGCGCCGTCCCGAGTGCATGAGCGTCAGGCCACTCAACTCCAAGGGCAGGGAAATCCATGGGCGTCACGCCTGCTCCTTCTAGGGGCCCTGCTTGTAAAAAAAAAAAGGAGGGAGAGATTGTGAGTGTATCACCACAATAATGTCATAAGAGTAAGATTCCAAGAGTACAAATGTCAAGGACTCTTACCTGAAATAGTCTCACTCGCTGGGCTAGGCCCACGAGGAGATCCCTCCATAGGGACTAAAGAGCAACCATCAGCAAGTGCCGGTCCCTGCTCTGTGGATGGTATAGGCGTCGCCGACCTCTCTGCAAAGAAGGCAAGGAACGGAAAGTCTTAGCACTTCGGTCATACCAAAAAGCAGAATGGGCAATTCATATTTAATGAAGACATACCAGCATGCACAGGTTCCTCCTCTTCAATCACAGCGGGGTCAGCCCCTGTAGTTGGCTCCATGGAAGGAGAGACAGCTGAAAGAAGACATCCACTTGTCAAATGATGATTAATATCACAAATGAAAGGAGTCTTGCTCGATGATGACAAAGTTCCTTAATTTGACAAACCATATACCTTTCGTTGCCGAATCAATGAAGGTCGCGGCATCGTCAGCGGTGCCTTGCTCTCCAGGTGGCATGTGAGAGGAGCCTGGTGTATGGTCTATCTCTGTGGGCCGAGGGAGGCTGCCCTCCTCCTGATGATCACCAGCTGTTTCAAAACAAAGGCATCCCAGAATGTCAACATGCAGCAGTATGTGTGGCTGGAATGATGTACAGAGTATCTTTGTGCATACCTAAAGCCTGCACCCGGCTAGACTCTGCAACACCGGTAGTACCTGCCGATGGTCCCATGTCTAGGGACGATGCCTCCTTGCCAGGGATTTCAATCTCTGTAGTTGGGGTCCCAATCCTTTCACCAAAAGCTGGCAAGTCAGCAGAAGAGCCGACCTCCATGAGTCTGGAAAGCTCACCCAAGGGGAAGGTCGTCTGAGCAGCTATACAACAATAAGCGAGACAAGTCAGATAAGCTCACTATTTTATGTACAGAAAGAAAAGCGAGGACCTTAGGTCACCTGGACTCATCCTGAGTTCGCCTTCTTCAGAAGAACTTGAAGAAGAAGAAGAGGAACTCCCGCTGGAGGAGGTGCTGGAAGTCTCTGTCCTTGATGAGGTGCTAGAGCCTCTCTCCCCTGAAGAACCGGACGGCAGAGAAGTCTCCTCGCCGCCAGAAGATCCCTTTCCCCCTTCAACGGCAGGGAGAGGGGTCTGAGCTCGTGAGGTCCCTGCAACGTGCAATGCTATATTAGTTAAAGCACATACTTCATCTGTTTGAAAGGAGGAATAAGGGAAGGTTAAATATGCAAGATGCCAACCTGCCTCCGGAGCAACAGAGCTCCCGCCTGTATCAAGTGCGGGGGAATCGCCTGTTACAGGCACATAGTCATTGACGAGGAAGTCCAATCCGTCAATGTCCACACTGATGTCAGGAATGGACTCGTCCACCTCCAACCCCGCCTCTGTGAATACATTTCCTGGGCGAGGAGAAAAGCTTGCAGCATGTACAGCCTCAGGAGGAGCTGCAGCAACAAGGGGAAATAACAGTCAGATTACAACATCTTCAAAACAGGTTGCAATACTGATTGAAAACAAACATTCCCCATTCTTACTCGAGATCTCAGCTGGAGTAGGAGACTCCTCCTCAGGGCGCAGGCGAATGGTAGGCCGTGGATCACCCTCTGGGATATCGGTCCGTGGCCTCTTCTCGCGCCCACGAGCCTCTGAGCTAGAAACATGGCCTGCAAGTAAAAAGAAAGGGTTGCATAAAATCAGCACCTTGAATTGCAGAGTAAAAGGAGACAGGGTCAAATAATTCAGCATATACCTGGATCCCCAATATGCCTCTCAGGCCTCAAAACGATCTGCTCAGTTTTCAAGCCAAGGGCCTTAGCAACCTTGCTCACAATGGTCCATATGGCATTGGGGGTGGTAGCCACCTCCAAATCTGAGATATACTCCAGGGGACCCGCACAGCCTACGGCATTCATGATATGGATCCTCCAAGCTGTGAAGGCACCGCCTCCTAATGCCCCCTCTGGAACAGCTCCTGATAATTGGGACTGGGTCTTCAGACCACAAGAGGTCTTCAGATCCTCCCACCAGGAGTAGAGGGCCGAAGAGTCAGGATCTACCCTCCGACGGGCAGACCTGGAAGAAGAAACTGCAGCTGGTGCACTCCGCAAGGGCTTCAAAGCCCCGGTATACTGACTCCTGTCAACAGGGATCGAGAGTCCATCCGCCCTCCAACGGGTCTCAATCTCATGAATGGCCTTGGCGGCCCCAGAAAAGTGAGATCTGATGAACGCCGCATCTAGAAACAGTGGAGGCAGATCCTCCTTCTTCAAGCGCCGTTCCTCTGCAGCTCGAACAGTATCAGCTCGCTGCCTGAAAACAAGGCTGAGCTTAAACCACCAGCGCGCATAGTGTATATCAAAGAAACCTCTGCGTGTCTGTGCTGGGATGGGGTACTCCTCCTTCACCTCCCGGGAAAGGAAGTCATGCCATGAAGCCGCCACTAGGTGCACATCCCTCTGTCTGTACTGCCGAACGGCAAAGGGAAAATCTGCATGCTGAGGTATCGACTGGTCATACCCAAAATTCCTGGCAAATCTGTGCGGGTAATATGGCTCAAGCACCGCCATACTGGAACGGCGGTAAACCAGAACGCTGGGTCGAACACAAACAACCCAGTCGACCAATGCATGGTCAGAGGGTAAAGCCCAAGAAGATAGCCTGCAAACAACACTGTCACCCTGTCGCTCCGTGTATGGACGGAACGAGCGAGAGCTGTGGTCAAACTCCAGACTCTCATCCCTCCTAGTATGGAGGAAAGACAAGGTACGACGAGCACTGGCAAGCTGCAAAACTGAGTCCTGCTCCGGATGACCAGCAAAAGCAAAAAGAAGTGGCGCTGCTGGGTTATCCACCGGGGTCCTCTGTGATAACTCTGGCAAGAACAAGCCGGCCCATGCACTCAGATAGTGGGTGGGCATCAAGATATGCTTATCTCTAGGAGATGAGTGTGAAGTCAATGCCCCAAGACTATGAAAGATGTTCGCCAACGCGGCTGGAGCAATGGCGAGCCTGCGCCCACAAGCCAACAAACAAGCCGGGTAGATCACCTCTGCCCGCAGAATCCCCTCCTCTCCATGAGGGATTACAAAGCTGGCCAGCCAGTAGGCCAGGTAGGCTGCCAGATAAGTCAGTGGCGGCAGCTCCCTCGAATTCCACCCCCGTGTCGGAGCGGGTAAGTGGCGAGGGTGTGAAGCAAAGCGGAGCTCGACCTCGCGGCACTGCTCCCAAGACATCCCCGAGGTAGCAAACTCCTCGTAGAAACAGTACGGACCGCTGTAGAAATGTGTGACCCATGCATTCAGAGTCACCCTCGGCGTCCGTGCAGCTTTCTCCTTGCCCACGAGGGCCAGGTCCCTCCAAGTCTTCATCAGATATCTGAAGCAATATGGCATGTAATAATGGCCTGCGCCGTCCGAAGCACTCAGATGCAAATCGTCCAGGCATATCTCCTCGTATGGCTGTCCGCAGACTGGGAGGCCAGAAATCCTGTGGAAGGCCCACAGGTCTAGTGAAGTCTCCCCCTCAGCAGTCATGAAAGTATTCCAGCGCCTGTTAAATCTCTCAGCTAGAGCCTGGACCAGCCCGGTATGACAGGGGTAAGAGTACAAAGCTGCCGTCACTGCATGACGTATACCTGCCCGGTCAAGTGCTGTCCTGTAAACTAGCAGCACACCCCACAGCCACTCTGTGGCGCCACGGCGATAACAATGGGAAGGGACAACGGCCCATCCCCCGTACCAGCTCGGGGTCCTCTGTGCCAAGATCCTCTCTAGCATGCAATCAGCCTCATAATCATCATGTGAGCAGGCTGCGCCGGTGGGGGTCAGAAACATCCCGTCAATAGCAATATCCGCGGCCCTGTGGTGCCCGGCCAGATGCCAGGTGGCTGGCGAAGACAGCGCCGTCCTCACGGTAAAACTGTCAAACTCCTTGAAGGAGCCAAGACTCCTCTGGTCAGGGTACTGTCGCTGACGGGCAAAGCCCTCTGGGAAGCTCGGATAAGAAAAGCTGCAGGTGCTATGCATACTGTCCCGCCCGAGCAAAATGGCCCGCTCCAGGCGGCGCCTCTCCTCGGGAAGCCGAGGATCGTCAGTCTCTACTCCAGGCGGTATGAAACTCTGGATGAAAGGGAGAAGGTGACAGTCCAGCGGAAAGTGGGGCGGGTAGCCGCCCGACCGGTCATAAGTATACCGTCCGAGCCCCCGTGTAATCCGGGAGACGTCAACAACGCCCCCAGCGGTGGTAGTCTCTCCAATTGGGCCCTCAGCGACCCAAGTAAATCCGCGGTCCACCGCGTCAAAGTCCTCTGGAGTGATGCTGCGAGGAGGGAATGGTGGCATAGGCCTGTCCGTCCTCCGTACATAATGATCATCTCCACCGCTGGTCCTGGACCTCTGGGAAGTCCCTCCGCTCCGTCTGGAACGAGCCATGTCTGCAAAAGCTGCAAAGCCAAGAGCAGAGAAAGCATTGTCAGTTAAACCAGCATATGGACAACATCAAGACTACAGAAAGTCACACAAAACTCCGGCATGCCTATGAGCCCGGAGACTGACACAGAAGCAACGGAATGCACGGGCCATCCGCCCCCACCTTCGGTTTGGACGTATGTCCCGTGGGGGGCATTTGTTGCACCCATAATTTATCGTGCTAAAGGTTCGGGATTTTTAATCTCGCATGTGACAAGATTTCGGATGCGGTGTATCACCATCCGATAGGATATTCCTACACGGGGTACCTTGTTCGGCGTATCGCCGTCCCGTCGGATATTCCTAAGCTTAAGGCTTTATAGCCCATATGTCGTGGCAATATAAACCCCTCGGAGGATGACCACGAGCCTAGCACGAGCCGCAATGATTGTCAGGATCATGTGGCTATATTTAAATCCCTACGGATTAAGCCCTCGCCCTTCGGATGTGCAACCCTAAGAAAGGAACACCTCTACAGCGGCGAAGAAGAGGCTGGAATAGGTCTACGTACCAAGCACAGCGTCCCTCGCACGTGTATCACGAGGCGCGGACAACAGTTCGTCTTCCCGCAGCGGCCTACGGCACGAGGAAGACGACAAACGAACAAGGCGGCGTTCCCTCTCGTTGTTCTCCACGAGACACGGCGAAAACCCGGAGTTTCAGAGCCTCGGAGCCCCCTTTTATGGAATCCACGCGAGAAGTAGACCCGTCCGGGGGTGGAGGGACCCGTCCGGGGTCGCCCTTACCCGGACGGGTCCGCCCGGGGCGAGAGGAGTCCCGCGCGGGACTCCTCCTAGGCGGGCGGACCCGCCCGGGGTCGTCCGGACCCGAGCGGGACCCACCTGGGGTCCGCGACCCCGGGGAGCCCCCCCTCGGGGTGCGTGCGGCCTGGGTGGGGACCACCCGGAGTCCGCGACCCCGGGGAGGTCCTCCCAGGGGCGCGCGACCCCGGGCAGGACCCACCCGGGGGTTCGCGACCCCGGGGAGGTCCTGCCCGGGGGTCCGCGACCCCGGGGAGGTCCCCCGGGGGGTCCGCGGGAGGTTCCCCCGGGGGGTCCGCGACCCCGGGCCGGTCCCCCCGAGGAGCCGCGACCCCGGGGAGGTCCCCCCCCGGGTGTCCGCGACCCCGGGACGGTCCAGGACCGTCCCGGGGACCTCCCACCCCAGGGAGGTTCCATTCCCGCGCACGGACTAAAAAAATTTGAAAATGGAACCTCCCCGGGGTCATTTTCATCCCGTTGGACCCGTACGGGGTCGAACACTCCCGGGGAGGTTCCCCACTTCTATAAATAGACCCCCAGAGGTCCAAAAGAGGATACTACGACTACTACACTCAACAACCTACGGAAGACACTCGGAGTGTTTTGTTCGTTTGTTCGTTTGTCTTGGCCCGTGTGGGGTAAGTCCCTGGGTCTTGTATTTATGCCCCTACGGGATATATTTACGTTTATGCCCCTCAGCGGGCTTTGTTTGTAAATTATGCCCCTCAGCGGGCCATGTTTGTAAGTCTTTTCGTCTCGGGACGACTAAGTCTTGTATTTCTGTCCCCTATAATGGCAAAATTACAAAAATATCCTTCCCGGGATTGTAAAAGACCGAAGTCCTGTAATTTGCAGTTATACCCTGCAATCTTTTGTAATTAGGACTACGTCCCTATCTCCCGCTCCAAGGCGGACGTTTGTACAGTCGACAACTCGCCGACAACCCTTGTACTCACATGGAATTATAAAAGCATTCAGCATGTTTTATATGTAACCTCGGGTGGGAAAATTATAAGAAAACCCCCCGACTTTGGAGAATTGTGTATATACCCCTCCTTCGATCAATTTGACAGAGCTATGCTTTCTATGAGACCCTTTGTTATTTCTTCGGTCCGGAAGTGTTGTCAGCTTAGTCCATCACTCGGGTATCATATCAAACCTAGGTCTAGGGTCTGATAAAGTTACCAAAATACCCCTGTAACCTAAACATGGCCTCAGAGCCCTTGAAACCCTCCAGAAAGAGCCTCAATGCTTGGGGAGTTAGAGATCCAGTTTCACTTCCACTCTAGCCCAGAAAATTTCATAAATGTCCCTGGCCTGGAAAATTACCAAAATACCCCTGGGTTGGTAAAATTACCAAAATACTCCCGGGGTCCAGAAAACTTCCCTTGCTTTAAAAATGCCTATGGCTTCCGCATATTTGCTGCTCTATGCCTAAATCTTAGGGTTTTGCTCAGACCTAGCCCTAATCTAGTTGTTTCTATGTGTTGGTGGTAAAATAAGTGGTCATGGAGAGTCTCTCGAGTGAGCTTGCCCTCCACATCAGAACCTCTGTAGAAGTCTTTTGGGACCTCTTTGACAGTTAAACAAAGGTGTTCGGACGTTAGACCGATGTAAATCAACACTGACTCCGGTCAGTGGGGAAAGATCCAGCACTCGAACCCAAATCGTCTGATACTATGCGCACCCACGGAACCCTCTCTACGCAGAGGAGTGTTTCTTTTCAAAAAGAACGAAAATCTACCTTTTATCTACGATAAGAGTATTTCTTAGATTTTTTCCGTGTCCAACAATCACCCAAGGATTGCCCGTCCATGCTTGATTTGGGTTGTCAATCCTGGTCTGGTGCAGGCCAAAGAATTACTTAGTGGGCATTCTCACGGGTTCCTTTAATCTAAAGACCAATAATACCTTAATTTCTCAACCTCTTAGAAGCTGTCTACAGAGAAAGAAAGATCTTTAGAAGAGGCTTTTGTTTGCAGAGGTTGCAACATCATACTGCAACAGGAACTCAAACAGCACCAGTTGAAACCTAGTCTAATTCTGCTGCAGTCCGGATAAAAGGATCCAGCCTACTAACAAACATGCCATTCTGGTTTGCCAAACAAATGCCAGAACTGGTCAGTTCCACAATACCTGAAACTGGGCAGATAAAGATCATCATCAGAGCCTTATCCCATTACTTGAGGTCGGCTACATGAATCATGTTCAACCAAATAATTCTGTCAAGTGCTGAATTCGTATTTAAACCCAAGAAGCCAATGTCCGTTCTAATAACATCACACCATCTCATTTCATGCCTTCCACGAGCTCTTTTATTAGCATCCACTAGGATTCGGTCACATCTTTTAACTAGCGCTATGTTAGGGTGACAGTGTACATGTCCAAACCATCCGAAGCCTGTTTTCCCTTGTTGAGTTCCCTAATTGATTTTGGCATTACGGTTTTGATGATCACAAAACATGTGTTATTGTGCTTGATGGTTTTATTCCTTTGATGAACTCTTGATAGTTTTAAACTTGGAAAGACTTGAGTTCCCCTCTTGATTTGAGTTCTTGGTCCATATTCTTATGATCCTTGAGATTTGATGAGAATGAGTGTCAATTTTTGCGGTCCTCGTTCTCATAGTTTTGTTAATGGGAAGTTGAATGTTTAAATTCTTTCTTTAGTGCTCAAACAGGACTGAAAGATGGCCAAAGTACATTAAAATGGAAAGCCAAGGTATGTAGCCTTTGATTCAAGTGTTTCATGGGCTGACTGCATTTTATTCTGTGTGTTCCAGGTGAAGGTGTCGACAAGAAAAATAATCCGATCGACAGGTTTTCTGTGGAGTTTCAATTTTCCAGAACCAACACGAAATCCGGTCGACAGGGTAATTGGTCATGTCAACAAGGTCGCTGTACAGATTCTTCATCCAGAACCTGAGGAAAGTTCGGTCGACAAGGTGCACAGTTGCCAGGTCGACAGGTTTCCTGTCAATTTTCTCATCCAGAACCTGAGGAAAGTTCGATCGACAGGGTGCACAGTTGCCAAGTCGACAGGTTTCCTGTCAATTTTCCCATCCAGAACCGATTTTCAATCAGGTCGACAGGAAAAATAAAGGGCATGATGGTATGGTCGACCAAAGGCATACAGAAGTCCTCGATCTTTTGGAACAGAACAAGGTCCGGTCGACAGGGTCTTTAAGTCCGGTCGACCGAGATATTCACAGAATTCGTCCTAACATTCGCGAACTAGCCACGGATCGCACCTCAGACCTTCTATGGCCCTAGAACTTGTCCAAAATGCCCTCAACTCGTTTCCTAACATGTGAGAGGGGCTTAGGGCATATTCTAGAAGGGGTATAGAAGTATTTTTTACCCCTGAATCTCATATAAATCCCATTGTTACGAAATTTGGCAAAGCTGCGCCGTAAGACAGAGCAAGGAGTCACTGTTTCATTGAGAGATCCTCATCCTGCCACCAAGTGAAGAAGAAGAGATAGAAAAGGTGGAATCCGTGAAGAAGTGTGTGGATCATCATCTGAAGAGCTTCATCCTATCAATCTACATCCCAAGAGGCTGGCAGATCGCAGAGCAGATCAAGAGAAATTCAGCATCGGATCCAATTTGCATAGAAAACCAAAGGGGGATTTCTAATTCTTATATATTTTCGTTTGAGAGCTTCATTGTAATACTCTGAACATAATCTCCACTATCTCTGAGTGATTGTGTGTGTGGTGTAGAGATTTTTATCTCTGCGTGTTTGTGTGTATGTCTGAGCTGCTCTCTGCAGCGCGGTTGTGGTGGAGACTTTGTCTTTGTGAATTGTGTGGAGACTCCATCTCCGTTTATGTGTGCTACTTAGTAGCGTGGATATAGAGAAGGCTCACTAGTTAGTGAGGGGTGGACGTAGGCACACTGGTGTGTGTGGCCGAATCACCTAAAAATCTTGTGTCTCTGTGGTTTGCATTGTGTGCGACTGAAATCGATTGCAATTTCTGTGGCTCAGATCGAGTGTGTTCGGTGAGGTTAGAGAGAATTGTCTAATTCTTGATATATTTTGATTGCTTAAAATCTGCTCACTTGATAATTATTTATCTATCGAAAAATTTGGGGGCAATTAATTCAACCTCCCTTCTTGATTGCCGTTTGCCTGAGACATCATCCCTCATTTTACTATCAATTAGAGCTACACCTAAGTCCTCATGGATATGTTCATTCTTAATCTTATCTTTCTTGATTTTACCACGCATCCATCTCAGCATCCTCATCTCCGCCACACACATTTTGTGAATGCATTTCTTTCTTACTGCCCAGCACTCGGTACCATATAAAAAAACAGGTCTCAGAACTATTCTATAAAATTTCCCTAAATTTTACAGGTATACAACGATCATAAAGGACTCCTGATGCGCTTCTCTATTTTAACCAACTTGTCTTAATCCGGTGTGCAACATCATCATAAAGCTCCCCATTCTTATGAATAATAGACCCTAGGTACTGAAAACTACTACTTTTAGGAATGCTTTGTCCATCAATTAAAGCTATGTCTTCCTGTGTCACTCTCCCATTACTAAAATTTAGTGCATAAACTCTGACTTACTCCTACTAATTCTCAAACCTTTAGACTCCAAGACATGCCTCCAACGTTCTAATTTAGCATTTAAACCATCAGTACTCTCATCAATTAAAATAATATCATCTGCAAATAACATATACCAAGGGATATCATCATGCAATTATTTTGTTACTTCATCCATAACCAAGGTAAAGAAATACAGACTTAATGTAGAACCTTGATGCGAACCTACAGTAACAAGAAATTCACAAGTCTCTCCAACAATAGTTCTCACACTAGTAATAACACCTTCATACATATCCTGAATCAAATCTATATATCCTTGAAAAACGTTTTTCTTTCCTAATGCCCACCAAATCAACTCTCTTGATACTCGATCAAACGTCTTCTCCAAATCAAGAAAAACTATATATAAATCTTTCCTCATCTCTATGTACTTCTCCACTAATTGCAGTAACAAGAAAATGACTTCTGTAGTAAATCTATTCGGCAAAAAATCAAACTGATTTTCTGATACAGTAGTCGCACAACGAAGGCATTTCTCGATTACTCTTTCCCAAAGGTTCACGGTATGACTTATAAGCTCAATTCCATGATAATTATTGCAGCTTTGAATATCTCCTTTGTTTTTATAGTGACAGATAAAGATCCAGACCACATAATATAGAAGAGTTTAGCATAACCATTCTTAGAACGAGACTCACAGATTTATCATTCCAGCATTGGAATTTACACAGACATTATCAAGAATGCCAATGATGTAGAAAGAAAACCATAAAATGGTCTTTTTGTACATGTCCAACTCATCTGTCTGCACACAAAGATGGTCTTTCTGCATATCATTGGCCTTGTTAATGTTATATTTGCAAATTCAGAAGTAGGAGTACAATAAAGCAAATTTTGTTGTAAATGTAGCTTGCATGTAATATATATATGCATGTGTGTGTGTAAACTCCCATCATTGACACCTCAACAGGAGCCCTAGCATCCTTGTCCTGCCAAATCCTGTTGCAGATGCCTGCCTTATCCTGATGTCTTTTGACCTCTGCAAGATGGTTGAAGATTCTCCCCTGCTAGACAAACTTTCTGCTTGGCAATGACACCTCTTCAGTAACTGCCATCAACTCTAACTTTGGCCTCACATTTTTCAAACCCGTCCATTCTTGAAACGATCCTGTGAACAAACCTACAAATATGGCAAATCATAAGGAGGGTATGATGCCCTAATTCCTAGGGCTCCATCCACAGTGTCATGAACAAAGCCCCTTATACATATTCTTTCCGCCTCTGCCTTCCCTCTTCAGTAATGTTAAGCATTAGGCAGTGCCCAACAAAGTTTTCTCATCCGTCAGTAGACACACCTTGTCCACAAAGGAAGTAGAGTCAGGTTTCTGTGGAACATGGTTCCCTCCAATGCAAATAGCAATTTGTCATTGCACATTTGAGTTGATGGCTGATTGAGTTGACAAGATGAGTCAGAAGCTTGACCAGACAGCCTTTTCCCTCTGGTTAGGAACTCTTGTGTGTGTGTGTGTGTGTGTTGTTTATGTGCTCTTCTATCGCCTACCTCCAGCTCCATGAAATGTCCTTCTCCAAAGACTCTTCTTCAGGCTCAGGTCTCCCTAGGTGTCTTACTTCTCAATGCTCTTTGCCTCATCCCACATTTGAGAGCACTCATTATCCCCTTTAGAAGAAAGGTTGTGTTTCTGAACACATGCCTTTAAAATCAGAATACATATGAGGAATTATTTGAAAGCTCATTTTATTCTTCATCTTCGCTGGAGTGGCCTTGAGATCTTCCATTTCCACTTGAATTTTAACAAACTTCATACTCAGTACGTACCACACAAATTTATCAGTATCTCTGAGCAAATTAAAGTTTTTCACAGTAGCAGAGAGCGTTTACTCAGAAAGATAGGAAGGAAGACTAAAAATGTCACATCACACAGATCAGCTGTCGCTGCTCTTTTCTGCATACCAGCTGTCAGACAAACCCTCAACTTTGATTCACTACCCCTCAGTGGGAGAGACCACTTCACCTCACTGCTGCAATATAGACTTTAGCATCGAGTAAAAAAAAAAACACACAACAGAAGGCCTTTCGGATTTTTTAAACTCAAGCAGTGGGTGCCCAAAGGCCAGACTTTGGAAGGCAACTTCGGACTTCAGAACACCTAGAAATTGTTGGAGGAGAATTGTGTTGATATATTGAAAATCAGGCTCCATCTAACAAGCATCTTACTCTTGCCATGCCCTCATGCATCATGCCACATCCTCAAGGGATAAGTATTATCACTCAAAGCAATCATCATTAGGCCCAGAATCCTGGATTAGGCCTTTGAATTCTTATTGATAATGCAATTAATACAGATATGACAAATTGTGTCCCTAAAACTACCACAGAATCTGAAGCATGTGGTGGCCATCAGCTGCAGCCAGAAGTCACAGCAGTAGCAGTAGCCACCACCACTCATCAACAGCCATCAGGTTTTGATAGCCACCAGATCTAGCAACAGCCTCAGCTCAGGAGGCAACAGCAAAGAAGACATCATATGGTCAACCAAAATGCAACTAACTAGTAATACAGGATGTAATAGGTTGTTCCATTTGATGCAATTATATGTTGGAATGCTATATTTTGATGGATTGAAGAGTAGCATATAGACCATGGAAATCATTTCCAGCATAAAATCACTTAGATCTACTAGGAACGGAAATATCCTTGGTCCCGTCACTCACTTGACGAATATAAAGAGCTGCAGCTGCAAGGATTGCGACCAATACAGCAGCTACTAGAATAATAAAAGGAGCACTAAAACGGTAGCATAGTCCAGTCACAAATCCACAGAAAGCCATGGTTATAAGACAGATGATCCCTTCTTGCCGGGCTGAAACACATCTCATGAAAACTTGTCTTTGAGAGTTATCCTTCCAACGAAGGGCAACGACACAGGCTGAAACAACAGAGTACCCAGTCTGCAATTGAACTGATGCCATGTCAGAAAATGATAAGAGTAGAGAAAAACAAGTAATGGAGTTTGACTGATAGTAGCACAGGAGAATGTTAAGGTGCAAGCTCACCAGTGTCCCAACTGAAAGAATGTGTGAGAGTTCATGTACATTAAAAAGACCAGCCATAATGCCAGCGACAGCACAAACCCAGAGCTGAGACTTGATTGGAGTGTGATGAATAGGATGTACATCTGCAAAAACTGAAGGCAATAGACCATCCCTTCCGAGCCCAAGGTACAAACGAGACTGTCATGAAAAAATCACACGATAAAATAAACACTCAAAATTCCATCTGAAAAGCCTCGGGCATGCCCCATCATGTCAGTATAAACAGAGATCACCTGAACATACAGTCCAACCAGCAGGGTAGTAGTAAGACCTGCAACAGCACCCACACTGATCAAAACAGAAACAAATTTTAACCCCTTTGCAGTAAAAGCTTCTGCCAATGGAGCATCTTCCCCAAGAAGATTGTATGGCACCATTCCAGTAATCACCAGGCAGACACCAACATACAGTACTGCACAGATAAGAAGGCTTGCAAGGATGCCTATGGGTAAGTCCCTCTGCAGGGAAACATTACAGAGCTGAGAGAACTGTCATACGAATATCTTATGCCACCTGAAGAAAGGAAGTTTTAAATGAAATTGATGCAAACTAGCTTACAGCAAAATCTCCATAGCCGTCCCAGTGGCATCCCACTAAGGAAAATCAGTATGAACAATAAAATATGCATGATCAATGTTAAGCTAATTTACCTGCGGTCTCTTAGATTCTTCAGCTGAGTTAGCCACTGCATCAAAGCCTACATACGCAAAAAATACTACTGTTGCTCCAGTAACGATAGCCTTGACACCATTCGGAGCAAATGGTGACCAATTTGATACATCCACCTCGAAAGTGCCAATAAATATGACAAGAATCACAATAATTATCTGCAGGATGATTGCAATTACATCAGAGATAGTGTTAAGTATACATCCTTTTGCCCTTTTTTAACAAGGCACAATATGAATTCATAATATAATCTCATGGCACTTGAATTAAGCATCAACTTATTTAAGCCAGAAGAAATATATCATATAAAAGAGATGAGATTCCTGCATGCAACATTCATGTTTGTTGAGAAGGCCAGCACTAGTTAGGTCTTTTCCTTTTCTTATTTCACGTTTATTTATGTCTTTGACTGTGCACCCTGGTTAGTTATTCGACCACGGGTATTTCTATCATGTAGTTACTTGAGCAGTTGCCCTATTGCATAATATAAGAAGAAAAGAGGCCAGCGGCTAAGAACAGGAGAGTTTCTCAAGACTGCAGCCTTCTCTTGTGGTTCTCCCACATTGTCTCTTCTTCTTCCTCCTCCTCCTCCTCTTGGAGCCTGGAGTTTTCATGGTATCAGAGCCAGCGGTGCTCTGAGAAGAAAGTTGTGGTATCAGGCTCGGATCGGGGGCCCAAAACCCGATCCGGATCGGCCAGATAGGCTGATCCAAACCCGATCCCAAGCGATCCTGGACTCTGCCGTTTTTATTATTTTTAATAGTTTAGAGTTCTAAAGTTGTTATTGTAGGGGTTTTTTGCAATTTTGTTAGGAAACCCTTTCCCTCCACTCTCTCGATTCTTTCCCGCACAGAATCCAGGTGGCAGTGGAGAGGAGGAGGAGGCTGCGATGGTCGTTGAGGAGGCGGCGGCTGTGGCGGTGGCAAGGATGGCAGTATCGATTTCGGTACCGGTTTCGGCCGGTACCGAAACCGATACGTACCGGTTTCGGTATCGGTTTCGGTTTCGGCCGAAACCGGTTGAAACCATTCAAAAAATTAAAAAAAATAGTAATTCTCTCTGGTTTCGGCCGAATCTGGTTTCGGCCGAAACTGGACGGTTTCGGACCGAAACAGGTCAGTTTCAGCCGAAACCTTTAATGGTTTCATCTGAAACCATTAAAAAACTATTATTTAATAGGTTTCGGACCTACTACAGTGTTAGGGTCCAGTTTCGGATCGGTACCGGCCGAAACCTATACGTTTCGGCCGATACTGCCAACCAGGGGCAGTGGCATCTGTACTCTGTAGTGGCAGGCTGGCAGCTGCATTGGATAACAGCGGCACCAGTGATGGACGATGGCGATGGTAGGTAGGTCATTTTTCTACCCTTCTTTCTTATTCCTTTTCTTCTTCAATCTTCGTTCTTTTTCTTCTTCTTCTTCATCTTCTTCTTCATTTTTATCCCCTTCTAAACTATAGAAAGTGGAGATGACCGGATGAGAAGTGGGAGGTTGTTCGCAGGAATCGGGACATATCGATCGATCCCAATGAGGGATCGGCCGATCCAGATGTTCCCCGATGAGAATTGGGATTGTTGGGTTGAATGGGATCGATCTGGCACAAATCCGATCGGATCGGTAGATCCGGGCTGGTCCGATCCGATTCTTCCTTCCTTGGTTGCTACAAGGCATGGGCTTTTCTGGCCACAACAGGAACGATTCTACCCTGCGCCTTAGGGTTCTTCCAAGAAACACCAAGCGCCTCGATTTCTCCACTTGTTTATTGCTCTTATCCTCCGATCAAGGCAAGTGCCGCACCTTCCACCAGAGTTGTTTTCTGGTGGTCTTGAAGAGACTGCTCCACTTCCCAACCTTCCTTCGTGCTTCTGCAAAGGACGTGCTGCCCTCCTTCTCCTTCTTCCTTGGGGCGGTTATTGTAACGACCCGAGAATCCGATTACCGGGAAGGCCCGATAACCCGAGACTCGAACCGCCGCCCACGAGCCGGGAGGGCTCGGAAGGGCTAAAAGGAGTGTGGAGGCACAAAGAAATAGGAAATAAAGCAGGACAATTCAACAATTAACAGAAATAAATAAACAACTACAGCTATAACAGAGTCCAGTCCAACATAAAGTACAGTCTAAAGCAGTAAAGCGTACCACATGCCGAGTGAACACTCGGCCCGGCGAGCTGGCAACTGAGAACCTCCGCACCGCGCCCTCGAACCTCGAGGAAGAACTGCCACACCTGAAAAGTAGGGAATGAGTCTCCAAAACAGAGACTCAGCAGGGATCCCGCGGAACCCCAACCGGAAATAACGGCGGTAGCGGAAAGGAAGGCTACAACGACAGCAGGAACAACGAACGGGTGGTCGGTCAAGACTCGGCACTACAGCTACTCCTACAGTACCAGAAACACACCCCGATCTCACGGTCGGGGGCTACGGAACTACACTAGTACCGCTTACCGAAGTAAAAACCCACGGCAACCATGCCGTAGAGGCCTGTCTCCCAGGACACGGCCAACCTGGACACATTGTCCAAGGTGAAACCTTGACCACCTGGTCACGGGTACCGCACAACAAGACGCAACCTCGGTAAAGCCACTACCACTAGTCTCACGGTGCGAAAACCGACACACGCGCCACGGCGAAACAACCGGAACTCAACGGTCAACACGACCGAAAATCCGAAGGTCAAAGTCACGGAAACTGATAGTCTGTCACTCTCTGTCCAGAACAGGAGTACCTCCTACTAGAACCAAGGCCGAATGCGTCCACTGACGTCTTAGTCCGGCCTCAGGTGTCTCCCTCCGGCCCAACGGGAACTGAGACACCGTACAAGTAACCACAAACAAGTGACTAGCTGGGGTCACGCCCGTCGACGTGGGTCCAACCGCCCCCAACCACGTGTGCACACACAGACCGTCCGTCCCTGGTCTGGCCTCTGACCGGTTTTCCCCTCAGCCGGACTCTGGCTGCTAGACGCGGGGCCCGACGGAAACCAGTCAAAAACCGTCTCTAAGGGTAGCCTCTCCACCACTCCCTGGTGGGACCACGCGCGTGTAAGAAGGCTACGACTAGTGGAGGGTCACTGAGAGAGTAGACTCTCAAGTCAACGGAAAACAACGTCCGAACCGACGAAGTACGGGGACCGTCCCACGTACCAGCACCGTCGCACGGTGACCACAGTCGGAGAAGAAACGGGACTCACAGTCCACAAAGAAACGCAGAAGTACGGTTCCCAAGGCAGCTCACAGGCCGCCAAACCGAATCCCACTCTCAGGGAAAGGCGGGAACCCTCCAGCCCCAGGCTGGGCAACTGGACTCGCAGTCCAAGGCCACACACATGGCCCACGCGGAAAGCACAGAAGCATGATTCCCTGGGCAACGCACAAGCTGCCACGCCGATAACTGGACTCACAGTCCAAGGCCACACACATGGCCCACTCGGGAATCATCTTCCAGGAAAACTCACGGCATGCGGGGGAGACCCCACCGCACCCTCACCGATACACGGTTACTCGGTCTAGCGTAACACAAAAGCCCGGCACGCGAGGAGTCACCCGGACTCTCAAACCCACGGGCACGCTAAACGAGGTAGCACGGTCCTCCCGACACCCTCAAAACACGGACACAGAATCCCACGGGTGTTTGGGGCATTCACAAGACCGCAAGTCGACCACTGGGTCACGACCGGGTCGACTAGGGACCGACACAACGCGAAACGATCGCGGAGAACACGCAAACTCACCTCGGCACCACACAGAGCCTGACGGTCTAACCTTGGGCCGTCACAGTCTGTAACGGTCCAAGCCTCGACCGTCACAACCACTCTGACGCACCAACAAAGGGCCGTCAGACGCTCGGTGTAACCCGACTGTGACGCGCTAGTCCTGGTGCGTCACGGTCTGTGACGCGCCAGCCCTGGTGCGTCACCGTCTCTGACGCACCCAACCCAGTGCGTTAGAAGACGAGAGAAAACAGGCTGTGACGCACACCTCTAGGGGCGTCACAGTCTCTGACGGTCCTATCCAGGCGCGTCAGAAAATGGGCTGCGTCAAATCTGACGGTCCCATGAAGGGGCGTCACAAAGCTCTGACGGTCCTACCTAGGCGCGTCAGGGACTCGTGATCCCAACGGTCCGAAAAACGAAAACGGACGTAGCGGTCGAGCCCAAGCGCGTCACACCCTCTGGCGGTTTATCGTAAGACCGCCAGAGCGACTGGCGCCTGCCGACACTACAGGACCCTGTGACGCACCCACCCCGGGGCGTCACAGTATGTGACGGTCACTGGAAGGACCGTCACACCCGTCCTAGAGCGAAACGACGGGAAACAACCCAAAAATCCGATCCACGCCCCGATCACCCCCGGGTGATGGGGAAACGAAGGGGAATCCATCCCCAAGCCCCTAGGCATGCATCTAAACCTCTGGATCGGCCAAAAACGCCGTAAAACGAGAGATCGGCTCACAACCCCAAAACATGGAGTTTTTCCCCAAATCGCCCCGATTAGCCCGCTCGGCTCACCACGGCCTACGAAACTCGCGGAAAAGAAAGAGCACGAGCTGGGGGTCCATCTCCCTACCTCCACCGAAGATTTCGCGCCCCGAGCTCGCCGATCCGCGAAGAAAATGCCGTTGAAGCCTCGCCGTGCCACGAACCCGCGGCCGAGCTTCACCACGCCTCCACCGCCTTGATCCTCATCCATCCTCGCCCGTGCCTCGCTCGCGCCGTCCCCACCTCGCCCGCACTCCACCCCGTCGGCCGTCGGAGAGAGAGGGAGAGAGGAGAGAGCGTGAGAAGAGAGAGAGAGAGAGAAGAGAGAAATGAGAGGGGAGAGAGAAAAAGGGAGGGGGGTTTATATAGAAAATCCAGAAATTCCGAAAAATACCGAAAAATAGAAAAATACACCCCCGCGATCCTCGGAACACGCTGATCACCGTGGTAACGTCCCGGCGTTGGAGAACGCAACGGTTCACCCTATACGGGGTTCCGAAGGTCCGACAGATGGAAACACGCGTAAAACCCAAAACGCAACCCGGGACCCACAAAGGTGCTCCGAAAATTACAGAAAATTACCGGCGTACTCCTCACAACACCACGGACCCAAGGAAACTCACGGGCACACCACCAGTGGGTCCGACAATCCGGTAAAAATAGTCCGAAGCTCGATCGGACACAATCCGAAATCCACGGAAAGACGATCCGAAACCCACGGATCCAGATCCGAAAAACCCGGGGCATTACAGCCCTCCCCCCTTAAAGGAATTTCGTCCTAGAAATTCAGGACCTAGCACGAAGTCACAGGGGAAGAACACTGAACCAACTAACAACGCTGTCAGAGCCCCAGCACAGAAAACCTCGATTCTCACGAAAACACCGATCCTGAGGGACACAGCCAGACTTACAATCACGAACACCACCTCGCTCTACGCGCCGAGCACACCGGCCATCAGAGCAGGCACTCGCAAAGAACACAGTCCAGCGTCACCTCAGACAGCACGAAAACCAATCACGACACCACTGCCACCATCTCGCTCACCGAGGAAACACAACCCTCGCACGAGAAACAGCTACCGATCCATCCAATGGTCAGCAGACAAAACACACATCAGCTTCACAACCAGCTGACAGGTCGCACACCCTTCTCAAGGGAACAACCAAAACAGAGTCTCCACAAGCTCAAGCAGTCATCTCGACAGACCGCAACTAGAACATCGGCTCAGCGCCAAGGAACACCCCACACATGGCAAGCTGAAAGCCAGACACAACACTGTGCCAACTCTGTCAGAAGACAAACTTCGACAAAGCCTAGATCCCGTCCGGAAAGGCACATCACAGAAACGACCACCAAAGGTCTCGCTGGCACACGGCTCACGCCACGCTCAAGCCCCGACAACCAACATCTTCTGTCTGTGAAAAGACCATCCACTGGTCGCCAACCGTTCGTCAACGGGAAACCTCCACCGGCCCAACAGGCACGATCCAACTCACAGCAGGCCATCCGCTGACTCACACACAGACAATTACCACCCTCAGGCTGCACTCCTCTCGGACTCCGCATCCGAGCTCGATCATCGCGCCAGCTCGACCCTCTCAGGGGAGCACGGCGAAACCAATCGACAAGATCCTGGTGTCTTCAGTCATCACCTCACTCGACTCAGACTTACAGGGGGAACCATCCCATGTTGGTCACTGACCAAGGATAACCATTGCAACACCAACGTCCCGTCAAGGACCTCCACGCACAGGCGTCACTCATCCGCCTGGTCTCATCGCATCCCTCGACCTCCGTCAGGCGACATCCACAACAACCCCATCCGGGTCTAACACCGAGGCCTGACACAGCTTCCATCTCAGGAACAGGGTACTCATGCGACGCACCAGCCAGCACATTCCCCCAACACTCCATCCTGCCAGTGCCAAGAATCACGATACCTCGGGCAATGACACGGCAACAACACGTTTCACACAGAGGAACCAATCCTCCAATGCTCAACGCAAACTCAGGAATCCGCCCGTAGCAACCAACGCTACGATCCTGAACCAGTGGGTCACAAGCCCACCAGGCTTCCGCTGCGCACTCTGATCCGCGTGTACAGCCATAAATTCTCGAAAACACCGCCCAACCGGCACTCGTCCTTCCGGAAAAGCGCCAACACCCTTACACGACAAGGGAACGGGCACAACTTCTCACAGGCAACCACCTGGCCAAGACAAGGAGCACGTCTCGCACGGACTTCATGGCACACAAGGCCAACCAATCCGAACACCTAATGCAAGACGACGAACCTTAGCCAAACACAATCTCTCCAACCAAAGGGGAGACCAAACGCCCTTCCGACCAACGGAAGAACTCCACGCTCGACCTGATCTCGAACCTCCCGCACGCTGGAAACAACACCATCCAGCACCAAGGAAAACCATTGCTTCCATCAGGTCAGCGCCTCCGACACACTCGACGAGTGTCACGTCGGACCACGATCACAGCATCTCTCGATGCACCACCGCTGCAATTCCTCGAACTGCAGCGCACCGCGATAAGAGCCGCTACACGAGCCATAACGACAACCGCCGACGCTCAACCTCGAGTCTCGAAACTCACCGCGGAACCTTCACATCTCAAGCCAACTCCAGGGCGAACACAACCCATCCACTGACAGAAATGCAGGAGCAAAGACTTACCGGGACATCTCTGCCAAATCCTGCCTCGAAATCCGCAGAACAATCGAGACCGACACGTCATTTCTGACGCCACAGAGCACGACAAGAACATTAGGCTCGACGAAACAGCAGCTCACCGAGAAGATTTTCCGCTCACCCGAGCACACTTCTCGATCAGAACACCTCAGGAGCTAGACGAACCTCAAGCTGGGGTGGCCAAAAACCGACGGCAGCTCCCTCGGAGAACGCTCACGGTCACTTAACCACGAACAATCCTCTCCAGCCACCTGACCACGCTGCAGGTTCCTCGAACGCAGCACCGCGAGTTCACGCCTGCCAGCAACCTCTGCCCAACGCAGCACAACCAGGGCCACCACGATGAGAGAGAAGGCTCTCGACCTCGATCCTTAGACCCCATGCTGGCACGAAAGCCGTGGACAGCAACCACCTTCACAACGCCACGCAGCGCACTCAAGCTCTCAAGCGAGAAACAAAGCGAAAATCATGCACAAAACCCTATGCCAATTGCCGACTGTACTGGACCTTATGGACTCTGATCAATGCAATATTTCGAATTCCTATGTACGTCCACAACCACCGCTCTGATACCAGCTGTAACGACCCGAGAATCGGATTACCGGGAAGGCCCGATAACCCGAGACTCGAACCGCCGCCCACGAGCCGGGAGGGCTCGGAAGGGCTAAAAGGAGTGTGGAGGCACAAAGAAATAGGAAATAAAACAGAACAATTCAACAATTAATAGAAATAAATAAACAACTATAACTACAACAGAGTCCAGTTCAACAGAAAGTACAGTCTAAAGCAGTAAAGCGTACCACATGCCGAGTGAACACTCGGCCCGGCGAGCTGGCAACTGAGAACATCCGCACTGCGCCCTCGAACCTCGAGGAAGAACCGCCACACCTGAAAAGCAGGGAATGAGTCTCCAAAACAGAGACTCAGCAGGGATCCCGCGGAACCCCAACCGGAAACAACGGCAGTAGCGAAAAGGAAGGCTACAACGACAGCAGGAACAGCGAACGGGTGGTCGGTCAAGACTCGGCACTACAGCTACTCCTACCGTACTAGAAACACACCCCGATCTCACGGTCGGGGGCTACCGAACTACACTAGTACCGCTTACCGAAGTAAAAACCCACGGCAACCATGCCGTAGAGGCCTGTCTTCCAGGACACGGCCAACCTGGACACACTGTCCAAGGTGCAACCCTGACCACCTGGTTACGGGTACCACACAACAAGACGCAACCTCGGTAAAGCCACTAGCACTAGTCTCACGGCGCGAAAATCGACACACGCGCCACGTCGAAACAACCGGAACTCAACGGTCAACACGACCGAAAACCCGAAGGTCAAAGTCACGAAAACTGACAGTCTGTCACTCTCTGTCCACAACAGGAGTACCTCCCACTAGAAGCACAGCCGGTAGCGTCCCCTGACGTCTTACACCGCACCGCAGGTGAACTGCTTGACGTGGTAGCGCCTACCAGAGGCACGGACACCGTACAAGTAACCACAAACAAGTGACTAGCTGGGGTCACGCCCATCGACCTGGGTCCAACTGCCCCCAACCACGTGTGCACACACAGACCATGCGTCCTAGGTCTGGCCTCTAACTGGTTTTCCCCTGGAGCCGGACTCTGGCTACCGACGAGGGGCCCGACAGAAACCAGTCTAAAAACCGTCCTCAGGGTAGCCTCTCCACCACTCCTTGGTGGGTCCACTCACGTGCAGGAAGGCTACGACTAGTGGAGGGTCACTGAAGGAGTAGACTCTCAAGTCAACGGAAAACAACGTCCGCATCCGACGACATATGGGGACCATCCCACGTACCAGCACCGTCGCACGGTGACCACAGTCGGAGGAGAAACGGGACTCACAGTCCACAAAGAAACGCAGAAGTACGGTTCCCAAGGCAGCTCACAGGCCGCCAAACCGAATCCCACTCTCAGGGAAAGGCGGGAACCCTCTAGCCCCAGGCTGGGCAACTGGACTCGCAGTCCAAGGCCACACACATGGCCCACGCGGAAAGCACAGAAGCATGATTCCCTGGGCAACGCACAAGCTGCCACGCCGATAACTGGACTCACAGTCCAAGGCCACACACATGGCCCACTCGGGAATCATCTTCCAGGAAAACTCACGGCATGCGGGGGAAACCCACCGCACCCCCACCGATACACGGTGACTCGGTCTAGCGTAACACGAAAGCCCGGCACGCGAGGAGTCACCCGGACTCTCAAACCCACGGGCACGCTAAACGAGGTAGCACGGTCCTCCCAACATCCTCAAAACACAGACACAGAATCCCACGGGTGTCGGGGGCATTCACAAGACCGCAAGTCGACCACTGGGTCACGACCGGGTCGACTAGGGACCGACACAATGCGAAACAATCGCGGAGAACATGCAAACTCACCTCGGCACCACACAGAGCCTGACGGTCTAACCTTGGGCCGTCACAGTCTGTAACTGTCCAAGCCTCGACCGTCACAACCACTCTGACGCACCAACAAAGGGCCGTCAGACGCTCGGTGTAACCCGGCTGTGACGCGCTAGTCCTGGTGCGTCACGGTCTGTGACGCGCCAGCCCTGGTGCGTCACCGTCTCTGACGCACCCAACCCAGTGCGTTAGAAGACGAGAGAAAACAGGCTGTGACGCACACCTCTAGGGGCATCACAGTCTCTGACGGTCCTATCCAAGCCCGTCAGAAAATGGGCTGCGTCAACTCTGACGGTCCCATGAAGGGGCGTCACAAGGCTCTGACAGTCCTACCTAAGCGCGTTAGGGACTCGTGATCCCAACGGTCCGAAAACATGAAAACGGACGTAGCGGTCGAGCCCAGGCGCATCACACCCTCTGGCGGTTTATCGTAAGACCGCCAGAGCGACCGACGCCTGCCGACACTACAGGACCCTGTGACGCACCCACCCCGGGGCGTCACAGTATGTGACGGTCACTGGAAGGACCGTCACACCCGTCCGAGAGCGAAACGACGGGAAACAACCCAAAAATCCGATCCACGCCCCGATCACCCCCGGGTGATGGGGAAACGAAGGGGAATCCATCCCCAAGCCCCTAGGCATGCATCTAAACCCCTGGATCGGCCAAAAACGCCGTAAAACGATAGATCGGCTCACAACCCCAAAACATGGAGTTTTTCCCCAAATCGCCCCGATTAGCCCGCTCAGCTCACCACGGCCTACGAAACTCGCGGAAAAGAAAGAGCACGAGCTGGGGGTCCATCTCCCTACCTCCACCGAAGATTTCGCGCCTCGAGCTCGCCGATCCGCGAAGAAAACGCCGTTGAAGCCTCGCCGTGCCACGAACCCGCGGCCGAGCTTCACCGCGCCTCCACCGCCTCGATCCTCATCCATCCTCGCCCGTGCCTCGCCCGCACTCCACCCCGTCGGCCGCCGGAGAGAGAGGGAGAGAGGAGAGAGCGTGAGAAGAGAGGGAGAGAAGAGAGAAATGAGAGGGGAGAGAGAGAAAAAGGGAGGGGGGTTTATATAGAAAATCCAAAAATTTCGAAAAATACCCAAAAATAAAAAAATACACCCCCGCGATCCTCGGAACACGCTGATCACCGTGGTAATGTCCCGGCGTTGGAGAACGCAACGGTTCACCCTATACGGGGTTCCGAAGGTCCGACAGACGGAAACACGCGTAAAACCCAAAACGCAACCCGGGACCCACAAAGGTGCTCTGAAAATTACAGAAAATTACCGGCGTGCTCCTCACAACATCACGGACCCAAAGAAACTCACGGGCACACCACCAATGGGTTCGACAATCCGGTAAAAATAGTCCGAAGCCCGATCGGACACAATCCGAAATCCACGGAAAGACGATCCGAAACCCACGGATCCAGATCCGAAAAATCCGGGACATTACAGTTATTATCTGTCCTGTAGTTTGGAGTCATTAGGGTTTTGTTGCCATCCATTGGAGCACTCAGAGGAAGGGGGAGAATCTCATGGCCAACCACACATCTTCTTCCACATCTGATGCTACATCCGAAGGCGGTGGAGGAGTTTCTGGAGTTAAGAGTACATCGATGTCTAGTCATGAACACCATGCTCTTCAGATTACTCTAGTAAAGCTGAACAAGACCAACTATGTTGAGTGGTCAGCATCTGCCAAGATGTACATCGGAGGGAAGCAAAAGCCTGGTTATCTCAATGGTAAAATTGAAAAACCAGATGAGAAGAGAGAAACATTCAAAGACTGGGTTGAAGAGAACAGTATTGTGATGACTTGGTTAGTCAACTCTATAGAACATGCTAAAGAAAACCGATCATGTGGAAGGAAACAGCGAGAGACATGTGGGTCTTTTTGAAAAAGATGTGTGGAGAGAAGAAAACTGTTGTTTGTGTCAGTTAGAGAATTGTATTTATGGAGAGAAGCAGGGCACGCTATCTGTCGACTGTCATAGACTACTTCACCACTTTACAAACTCCATGATCATTATGATGCAAATGACTGGGATACTCCAACAGATCACAAACGACATTTGAAATTCATCCAAAAGGAAAGAGTTCTGAAATTTCTTGGAGGCTTGAACCCGAGGTGGGAACGCCTAACAAAACAAATTCTCAATGAAATCAATGTCCATCACTAGATGAAGTGTATCAAAGGGTGCTGGTCGAAGAAAGTAGGAGGGAGGCGATGCCTGTTGATGTCCAAGCGGTTGGTGGGCATGCTACTAATGATCGCTCGGTGCTGGCAAGCAATGCACCTAAAGGAAAACAGGCCAAGGCAAGCATCAATGAAAAAGATGGAAAAGGGGTTAAAAAGTGTACCCATTGTGGCAGAATTAATCACTTGGTTGATGACTGCTGAGAGCTTTATCCAGATAAGAAATCCCAAAAGTACAAAGTCAAGAAAGGGAGACAGCAAGTGAAGGGAAATGCAGCAACAACCCAAACCTCTTCCAATGATGTTGGATCTTCAGATGCTTCTATGCCTGGACTTAAAGGCCTCTCCTCAACTGGCATTGGTAGTCTACAAAAAAAATCTTTCTCCATTTGACACATCTGCCCTTGCCTCCGCTTCCTTGGGTAAGTCGAGTGTCGGAGGGGTGGCACTTAGCACTGGATCCCAACCAACCAATACCTCTTGGATCATCAATGCCAGAGCCACTGATCATATGGTCGGTAACCCAAGTTTATTCTCTATCTACTCTCTTTCTTCTCGTCAAAATAAAGCGATGGTAGCTGATGGTACTCAGGCCACTATTACAGGCAAGGGTACCATCAGACTCGACGATTACCGCTCTCTGACCTCTACTCTACATGTTCCTTCACTTCCGATAAATCTCCTGTCTGTTAGCAGCCTAACTAAATACCTGAATTTTTCCATAGCTTTTTTCTCTGATCATTGTATTTTTCGGGATCTGAAGACTAGGCGAACAATTGGGAGTGACCTTGTGGATAGGGGAGTTTATAGCCTTGCTCTCAGAGGGAGTACAGCTCTTTAGTGAAGTACAACCAGCAATTTAACCAATGAAATAAAAGAGATCTAGCTATGGCATTGTCGTCTAGGGCATTCTTTTAGATACATGAAAATCATTTTTCCTTCCTTGTTCCATTCAGTCAAACTGGAGTCACTTCAGTGTCTAGATTGCCAATTGGCAAAACAGTGTAGATGAAAATTTCCGGATTCAATAAAGAAGAGCATTGCTCCTTTTGAGTTATGTCATTTAGATGTTTGGGGTCTGAAGGGGCGTGATCTCGCGCTTGTCCTGAGCTGGGAGGATGATCACCGAGTAGTGAACTGCAGAGAAAGGGAAACGAATAAGGAGGCCCAGGGATGGTTCCCTGGGGAAAACCCTCCGATGCTTAAGTCAGTAGAGCAATGGTGGAAGATATGGAGGGAGGTAGAAAGAGGTGCACGAGATCCCCCAATACCAAGGTGGTGAAGCGGTTCCTGCTTAGGGAGTTTTAGACGTATATTGCCCTTACCTTTCATTGGAGGGAGTCCCTGGTTTATATAGTGTGCTCACCTTATGAGTCCCGTAAACTGAGGAGTTTCAGGCGGGAGTTACGTCCTCATCATGGGATCATTACGTCCTCATCGTGGGATCTTCATGGCCTTGAGGGATCATGGATCCTTTATCCTCATAAACTCCTGCTCATAAAGGGCTCTTCAATGGCAGCGTGGATAAGCACTCGTCGGTCGGTCCGAGCATAAAAGGTGCCAGTCCTGTCCGGGCGATAGGCATAGCTCGGACGAAGTCAGGTCGGAGTGGGCGCAGGGCGCTTGCCTCTATCCCGATGAAGGGATAACTCGGGCATGGGTCTTCCTCCGTTCTGACGCTCGGGCCTTCCGAGCCTAAGGGCCGCCGAGGAAGGGTGGGATCCCGAGTAATCTTTATTGGGCTTTTTAGCCTAAGTGGGCCCCGTGGGGCTATCACTTGGATGAGCTGAGCCTCGTTCGGTCCTGATGGGCCTAGCTCGGCTGCTCTTAGATGGGCTACAGAAATCCCCCTCTCCACTTATCCCCCTCCTACTCCCGAGCTTTAGTAAGCTCGGAAGAGTAGCTGTTTGGGGTTTTGGACCAGCGTGGCTCAGGTGGGTGGAGATCTGGCGGTGTTAATAAGCCACGTGTCGTGGTCACCTGGGCCCGTGTTAATGATGATCCTGACGGATTTGAACTGAAGGGACCCCCTTTTCTCGGAGGTCGGAACGACGCGCCGCCTCCCGCGTGGGGATATAGGCGTTGGGCGCTTGTTGTCGTTCCAGACTCCCTCCGTCTTTAGGGTTTTGGCTCTCCTCCGTTCTTTGTTTTTGGGGCTCTTCGATGCGCCGTGAGGACGCGACGGAAGAGCAGAGGCTTGCAGCGGCGTTCGAGGAGTTGGCGGGATAACCGCGGAGGCAGTCCGGCGGCTTCCTCTTCCCCCGGAATCTTCAGAATCTCGAGATCGCCTTTCCTCAGAGTCTTCTCCGGATTCCATGGCGGACCAGCGCCCGGAGGCTGAGGAGTGGGAGGACGAGCCTGTGGCGAGGGCACTGGTTCCAAACTGTAGTGAACTGGGGGAGGCGGATGTGAGGAGGCTGGAGCACTAGTATCGCCTACCCCACAAGTTCAGTTTTGCCGCAGCTTCTCCATACGAGACGAGCCTGGACTCTCGTATAGGCCACATCTGTATGTTTCTTCTGTCGTGGAAGGGTGGATTCCGCCTTCCTTTCGAACCTTTCGTTCTTCAGCTTCTCAATTTTTTCCTGTTGGCGCCCATTCAGTTGGTAGCCAACTCTTATCTCCTTCTTTCCGCCTTCCGCATTCTCTGCCGCCAGTGTGGGGTTCCTCCTTCCTTGGACCTCTTTCACTATTTTTTTGAGTTGAAAGCACATCCTTCGGCTGGAAAGGGCTTCTACTTCATCCAGGTGAGGCGGAATAGGAGTTGCATTTCCTTGGCGGCGAAGGATTCTTCGCATAAGGGGTGGAAGACTCAGTTCTTCTGGGTGGGGATTTGTTCAGTGGAGGAGACCTGGAGGTGTCCAGTAATTCCCAATTTCCATCCGAATATCCCTCCCAGGCAGGACGAGTTCCCCCAACATGTGGAGAAATACGTTGCCATCTTGCTGAGGCACCGCCAATCCACCGAAGAGTTGATTACGCCGGAGAATATCGAGCGGTGTCTTCTTACGCGGCTGCATCCGTCGGGCTCAGGTGCCACAAGCTAGATTCTCCTTTGGATGTGGGGGGTCATTTTTCTTTTCCTGAATATGCCTTCTTCTTCGTGCAGACACCAAGCGGGAAGCTCTGAAGGAGGCCGCAGAGGTGATCGAGCTTGGTGATGACTCGGGTGCTGATGAACCGGCTGCTCCCGTGGGTCGCTCCCGAACCAGAGATAAGGGCAAGGGAGCGGCCCAGGGCGAATCCTCCCGACTGCGGGGGTCCAAGCGCAAGGACCCTGTGGAGGGTATGATCCGGGCCGCCGCGAGGGCCAGGAAGCGGGCCAAGAAGGCCGGGGTCGTACCCGCGGTTGAAGGCGACCTTACCGCGGCTCGCCCCTCCGCCGAGCATGATGGGGCCGACCCTACCGGGCGAGCTCTCCCACCCGCTGAGCCAGAGGGGGCCGAGGAGGTTGGGGCTGCCCCTGCGGGCGGCAACGATGCGGGCTCGGCTCTTCCTTCGGCCGAAACCGAGGGGGCCGAGGGCGCTCCTGCGACTGGCAGCGGTGCCGACCCGGCTCTCCCCTCGGCAAGAGCCGAGGGGGCCATGGCCGAAGCGGAGGACGCTGGGACCGTGGCCGAGGCTGGCACTTCAGGCGGTGGTGCAGGTGCCGAGCCAGTCCAGGTTGAGGGGCCGCAAGAGAATCCGGCCGAGGCACGAGGGGCGACCGAGGCTGGGGCTCGGTCCAAGCCATTCGGAGGGGCGCCGGGCGATGGGGGGTTCTCTGTTCCGGCGGCCTTGGAGAGGCTTGGTGTCTCGGGCGCTCTGCACCAGGTATGCCGCGGTATAGCCGCGAAGGTGAGGGGGGGAGGTAGGCAGTACTCCCCGTCCACGGCTCTCGCCAGGGTTATGGAGGGCGGCCTGGCCCTGGCCCTGGCCCAGATGGGGGCTGCTCTGGCAGAAGCGTACGCTCGGTCGGAGTGGGAGCGAGCGAACCTGGCCTGGACCCTCGGTGGGTCTAACAGGAGCTTAGCTCGGCTCGTCGAGGAGCGTGATGGGCTTCGGCGGGAGCTTTCCTCAATCAAGGAGCTGGTACGGTCGAGCCAAGTGGAGACCCGGGCGCTAGCCGAGCAGCTAGCCAAGGCCCGTGAATCGCTCGAGAGGAAGAACCGGCTTCTTGAAGAGGAGCGCCTTGCACGCGTTGAGCTGGACGGCCGGTGGGAGACCGAGCGTGCCGAGCTAGTAGACCGAGCGGAGAAAGCCGAGCGCCTTCGGCGGGAGGCCGAGGTTGATCGGGCCGAGGCGGAGAAGCAGGTGGCGGAGGCCGAAGGGCGGACGGCTGAGGCCGAGCGGAAGTCAGCCGAGGCAGAGCGGAGGGAGGCCGAGCTCGCTGGTAGGGTGGGATCGGCTGGGGCGGAGGCTCTCGAGCAGTACAAGTGCTCAGAGGCCTACCGGGTCGACCTCAAGGAGGCTGCCCTCCCCTACTACGAGCTAGGACTTCGCCGGGGCATCCGCAAGGGGTTCCAGCAGGGCTACGACCGAGCCATCTCTTACGCCGAGGAGCAGGCGTCCGGAGTAGTTGACTTCCCGTCCGGGCAATGTTATGATTCAGACCTGTCATCCTCCAGTTCCTCTGCTTCGGCGCAGGATGAAGAGGATCACGAGGGCTCATCGTCCGAGGGGTCGCCAACTCCGGATGCCTCGGGAGGGCACGCAACCGAGGCAGTTCCCACGTCGGTGGGGTCAGTGCCAGGGTCGGCCGTCGCCGAAGATGCCGGGGGCAGACCGCTCGAGCCCTCTACTTACGGGCTTCAAGGTGGGCCAGAGGCCTGATGTATCTGCTTCGCTTCTTCTTTTTGTATGCCTTTTTCCTTTTTGAAGAAAAAAACTTCCTTTTTTGTGTAGAAATAAATAAGGCAGCAGCGTTATGATAAAGACTTATCTGTTCCGTATCGCCATTGCCGTATTTTGTTCAGCGTATCTGCAGTTGTTGGAAAGGGCCGATACTTTCTACGTGGATCTCGCATGATGGTTGGGTGAGCGTCTGACATGGTGTCTTTCCGTTTTCTCATGCTTTGAATGCCTGGCCGCTTCGTGTATCCCGCTGGGGCGGAAGATGAGAAGTTTGAGGTGACCGTTCGTAGGGAGAAATCCCTTTGGTGCGTTTTCGAGGAGAGAATCATTTAAGGCAAGTAGCCTCCCTTTGCCTATAAAAGGTATGAAGGGCGTCCCTTCCTCTCCACCGCTTAGGGGTTTTCCTGACAGTCTTTCCTCATTCCTTCTTCACGTAGCGTTGTGCCGTTGTACTTGGAGCATGGAAGACGCTCCGGAAGATGAGGCTGCCGACGACGGGGGCCCGAGAGTTCTTACTGCTTCGAATTTGAAGAGGGTTCGACGGCCGTCGAACGGAATTGAAGAGGGTTCGACGTGCGGAGGCACGTCGTCTTCCCTCTATCAGTTCTGGCGGCGCTTGCAGGGGGGCGAGATGGTGGACGGATGGGGGCATCAGACATCCTTGCCGCCCGTCCCTTCCTGCTCGCTTCACGGAGGGGAGGAGGAAGCCAACTAAGCCCCCTCCCTTCCGGGCCTTCCCCTGCCTCCTCGTCCAGCTCTGCTGGTTTCTTTTTCTTTCTTGCAGCCTCTTTTTCCCTCTTCTGCTCTGGTCCTCCTTTCTTTCACTCTTCGGAGGGTGCCTGCACCCTCTTTCTTTCAAAGAGTTAGCAGGTTGGCGGGGAAGATGCTTTCATATGTATTCCCTCTCCCCCTTCTCTTCCAAGTTCAACTTGGAAGGTAGCCTTCTCTTTCCTAATCCCTCTGTCACCTTTGTCTCGAGCTACCCGAGCCAACGGGGTCGACTATCCTTTATCCGAGCCAGTTTCTACACGACGCAGAGTTAGTGGCTGGACGCAGGAAGGTCATCCGAGTCAGCCGAGCGATGGGCTCATGCGACGGCGCCAGACGGATTTTTTGCTTTTTTGTCATGTATTTTCTTGGCTTCGGCCTTCCTGATGTACAAGCGGGTTGTTTGAATAAAAGAAAGGAGCATTTTGCTTTATCTCATGTCGTTTGCACAATGTTCAGTATTCAGAAGTAGAACTTGCGTAATGTAGTTGCGTTCCAGGTCCGAGGGATGAGCTCTCCTTCCATCGTGGATAGACGGTATGCTCCTTTCTCGAGCGTCTCGACCACTCGGTAGGGGCCTTCCCAATTAGGGGATAACTTGCCCACCGCCTCAAGTGGTCGAGAGGCTTCGACTTTCCTGAGGACGAAGTCTCCCGGTTGAAAGTGTCTGTCTCGGACTTTGGCGTTGTAGTATCGAGTGAGGCGGCGTCGGTATTCCGTTGCTCTAATGCTGGCAATTTCTCGGACTTCATCTGCTAGGTCGAGGTTTTCGAGCAGTTTCTGGTCGTTTGCCTCAGACGAGAAGCAGATGACTCGGAGGGAGGGGTTGCCAATCTCCAACGGGATCACGGCCTCGGTACCGTACACCAGCTGAAAGGGGCTTTCACCGGTTGCCGTTCTGGGAGTCATTCTGTGTGACCAAAGTACGTTCGGCAATTCCTCAAGCCAGCTGCCCTTGGCTTTACCGAGCCTAGTCTTGATGCCTTTTAAGATAGTCTTATTGGCATTTTCGACCAGCCCGTTAGCCTGAGGGTGGGCGACCGAAGTGAAGTGATTGCGAATGTTAAGGTCGGCACATCTGTCTCGGAAATAGCGAGAATCAAATTGCCGACCATTATCGCTCACTATCACCCGGGGGATGCCGTAACGACAGATGATCGACTTCCAGACGACTGTCTCGGTGATCCTTGCAGTGGCTTCGGCCTCGATCCACTTAGTGAAGTAGTCGATGGCGACGATAATGAACTTCTTCTGGGCCGTGGGGAATGGCCCGAGGATGTCGATACCCCAACGAGCGAAAGGATAAGGCTCGGCTAGGGTGATAAGCTCCGTTGCTGGCTGATGGACCAAGTGGTCGAATCGCTGGCAGCGGTCACAAGGTTGTGTGTAGGTGGAGCAGTCGCGCTGCAGGGTGGGCCACCAATAACCTTGCCGTAGCAAGATCCTGGCGAGCGACCTTCCCCCTAAATGCGCTCCGCACAGACCTTCGTGAACTTCTTCAATCGCTCGGTTGGCTTCGTCGGTGCTGAGGCACTTCAAGAGAGGGCCGGAAAAGGATCTCCGGTAGAGAGTGCCATCCAGAGTGACGAATTGCCGAGCTGCTTGGTACTTCAATCTTCGGGCTTCTTGAGGGTCGGGAGGCTCCTGAGAGTCTTGAAGCCACGACAGATAGGGGGTACGCCAGTCACTTGGGGAGGCCGAGTCAACAGCTATGAGCTCCGAATCGATGCTCGGTCGCTCTAGCTCTTTGAGAAGGACCGATCGAGTACCCTCGGGGTCAAGAGAGGAGGCCAGCCGAGAGAGGGCGTCCGCTCGGGAGTTTTCCTCCCGAGCTATTCGGACTACCTCGAAACTCTCGAACTGTTGTGCCATGGTCTTGACCAGTTGGAGATATTTGATCATCGGTGCTTCTCGAGCTTCATAATCGCCGTTGATCTGGCTAGCGACCAGTTGGGAGTCAGTGTGAATCCTGACTCGCTCCGCCCCTAACCGCCGGGCCATGCGGGCTCCCGATATGAGGGCCTCATACTCGGAAGCGTTGTTAGATGCTTGGAAGTTAAACTTCAGGGCGTACTGTAGTTCTGCTCCTTCGAGGGACTTCAGGAGAATCCCGACGCCACTCCCGGCTGAGTTGGAAGATCCGTCGACGAACAGTTCCCAGGTCGGCCCGGGCGCGGACGGGGATCTTTCTTCAGTCGGGATGGTGCTCTCGGCGATGAAGTCAGCGAGCGCCTGGCCTTTGATAGCCGAGCGAGGCCGATACGATATATCGTAGGCCCCGAGCATGATGGCCCACTTGACGAGGCGTCCCGAGGCTTCAGGGTGAGCGAGGATCTTCTTCAATGGTTCGCCGGTCAGCACGGTGATGGAGTGCCCTTGGAAATAGGGTCGGAGGCGCTTGGCAGAGGTAACCAACGCTAGCACGAGTTTCTCGGTTGCGAGGTACCTTTTCTTAGCCTCATTGAGCACCTTGCTGGTGTAGTAGACCGGCCTCTCGATTCCCGAGTCATTTCTGACTAGGACCGAGCTAACTGTGGATGGAGTCGCCGAGAGATAGAGATGCAAGGCTTCGCCCGGGACAGGCTTGGACAGCACCGGGGGCGAAGCCAGGAACTCCTTAAGCTCGGCGAACGCTTTTTGGCATTCCTCGTCCCACGCGAATGTAGCAGATACCATTTTAGGCCCCCTCATCAGTTTGAAGAAGGGTAGGCATCGTTCAGCCGCACGGGACAGGAATCTGCTGAGCGCGGCAACGCGCCCAGTAAGGCGTTGAACATCGTTGATGCAGGTGGGTGGGCGCATGTCCAGGATGGCCTGGACCTTGTCGGGGTTGGCCTCGATCCCACGCTGGGTAACTAAGAAGCCCAAGAACTTCCCGGACCTTACCCCGAAGGCGCACTTGGCAGGATTGAGCCTCATGTTGTACTTCAGGAGGGTGTCGAAGGTTTCCGCTAGGTCGGCGAAGTGGTCCTCGGCTTTGGGGGTCTTCACGAGCATGTCGTCGATATAGGCCTCGACGTTCCGACCGAGTTGTCTTTCGAACATATGATTGACCAGCCTCTGGTACGTGGCTCCAGCGTTCTTCAACCCGAAAGGCATCCGGGTGTAGCAGTGTACGCCGAAGTCGGTGATAAAGACTGTCTTCTTGATGTCTTCGGGGTGCATTCTGATCTGATGGTAACCTGAATAGGCATCCAGAAAGCTGAGTATCTCATTGCCCGAGGTTGAGTCAACCAGTTGGTCGATGCTCGGCAAGGGATAGCAATCCTTTGGGGTAGCCTTGTTCAAGTCGGTGAAGTCCACGCACATCCGCCACTTTCCCGAAGCTTTTGGCACCAGGACGACGTTAGCCAGCCACGTCGGGTACAGGACCGGTCTAAAAAGGCCAGTCTTTTGCCCCTTGGTCACTTGCTCCTTGATAATCGCCTGCTTCTCTGGCGTGTGCTTCCGTCTGCGTTGTTGCACGGGCTTCATGGCTGTGTCGAGGTTGAGCTTATGCGTCACCGTTTCCTCCGATATCCCGGGGAGTTGATCATCAGACCATGCAAAGACCCGGATGTACGCGGAAAGAAACTTTTTGTATTGCTGTTGAACCTCAGATGTTAGGTCGGCTCCGATCTTTACTCCTAGGGTCGGGTCGGGTCGTCGTTTAGGAAAACCGCTAGCAATTCGCCTCCAGGTTCGGCGGTTGCGGATTTTTCCTCGACTTCCCGGGGGCCCCTGCTCTTCCTGTCTGGCCTTGTGGCTTCAACCGAGATATTGTAGCACCTTCTAGCCATGGCCTGGTTGCCTCGGACTTCTCCCAACCCATTTTTGGTGGGGAACTTCATCTTTTGGTGATAGGTAGAAGGCACCGCTTTCGTTCGGCTGAGGATTCCCCGGCCGAAGATGGCGTTGTATACTATCATACCTTTGATCACTATGAAGTCCACCATGACCGTAACGGTTTTGGGTGGGGTGCCAAGAGTAACCAACAGGCTTAGGGCTCCCTCGGGATAAGTGGCATGGCCATTGAACCCGCACAGGGGGGTTCGGATCGGGCGGAGTTTAGACGGATCCTCCCCCATCTTAAGGAAACATTCATAGGATAATACATCAGGGGCACTTCCATTGTCAACCAGAATCCTGTCTACGTTACAATGGTTTATTGTGGCCGATATGACTAGGGCGTCGTCATGCGGGGTAGTCAGCCCTTCCAGGTCTTGGTCGAAGAAGACTATGACATGGGGCTCACTTGGCGGGGCCTTGGGGGGTTCGATGGCTCGGCTCGCCCGCTCAGCATGACGCTTCCTTCCTCGGCTGCTGTCTCCTCCTGATGCAGCTCCTCCGGTGATGACGTTGATGTGGACCCCTCGGGAGGCGTTGTCGATTTCCTCCGGGGCGCCTTGGTCTTCCTGGTGCCCGACCACGAACCGGGAGAGGTGCCCCTGAGGAACGAGACGCTCGATCTCGTCCTGGAGCTGATGGCAGTCGCCGGTGTGATGCCCGTGGTCGCTGTGGAACAGGCAATGCTTGCTGCGACTGCGGTTCTTCGACTTCATTGGCTCGGGTTGGCGGAGGAGGCCCGAGCCTTTGATGTCTTCATATATCTCGTACACTGGAGCGGTTAGGGGAGTATACCGCTCGTACTTCCGTGATGGTTCCTTGCGTTCCCCGTCTCGATTCCGCTTTTTTCCTTGGCCCGAGCTTGGCTCGGGTGCCCGCTTCTTGTCCCCCTCCCGACCCGAGCCGGTTGCGTCTCGACACGCGCTGAGCACTTCTTCGCACTCGGCATGGCGCAATGCCAGAGTCACTAGCGCGGCAAAGGTCGAGGGAGGGTGGAGGACAAGCTCGCGGCGGAGGTTCTCGTCGCGGGTACCCCCGGTCAGTGCGGTTATGGCCGAGGCGACGTCCAGGCGGGGGATCCTCAGGGCTTCCGATTTGAATCGGATAATGTAGGCCCGAAGCTTCTCCCCTTGCGCCTATTTGAGGGCCAAAAGCCCCGCTACCGACCTTGGGGGATCGCTGCCGGCGAAACTCTCCTTGAATACTCGCCCGAATTGCTTGAAGTCTCGGATGGATCCGAGGGCGAGGGCCCGGAACCATGCTTGGGCGCCTTGGACCAAGGTGGTCGCAAAGGCTCGGCACTTGATGGCATCGGACGCTCCATAAAGGGTCATCAGGGTGTCGAAGCTGTCGAAGTGGTCGGCCGGGTCACCCTGGCCGTCGTAGGGCTTGAAGGTCGGGATGGAGGTTCTGGGAGATACCTCTGCCTTCAAAATAGGGTCGGAGAACGGGGATCTCTCCTCGTCTTCTGGTGGAGAGGTCTTCTGCAGGGCTCGTAGGGCGCGCTCCTGCTCTGCCAAACGCCTCTCGAATTCTCGTAGTCGGAGGGATAGCTCCGGCTACCGCTGCGCCGTAGGGCTGAGGGGGCGTGATGGCAGGCTGTCCTGGCGCTCCCTGGGGACTTCGGTCTCCGGGAGGGGACGGCGTGCCCCATGCCCACCCCGCTTTGGCGTGGAGGAGGCCTCTTGCTCCGGAGGGGGGGCTTGCGAGGGTCCTCCTGCTTTGTTGCGGATAAGTTGCTGCCCTCGGAGGGTGAAGCGGCCTCCGGCGGTGTGTTGGGACGCGTTCTCGCGGGGAGGGCTCTCCGGAGGGGCGCGTGACCTTCCATCCCTGGCCGCCTAGGTCCTCATGAGCTCCACGAGGACGTCCAGTTTCGCGTTGAGGGCTTGGAAGGCGTCAGCGCCGCCGTTGAGCGGCAGCCCTACCGCCGCGGGGGGAGGGGGCGGTCCGTCAGCGGGAGTGCTGGCGCCGGAGGGGGGGTTTTGGGAGGTTTGAGAGGGGCCTCCCCCCGCCGCCACCATGGCCTTTCCCCTGTCGCCGGCGGACCTCCTCCCTGAACTTCTTCTCACCATACTGGCTCTTTGGTCGTTTCCCACAGACGGCGCTAGATGAAGGGGCGTGATCTCGCGCTTGTCCTGAGCTGGGAGGATGATCACCGAGTAGTGAACTGCAGAGAAAGGGAAACGAATCAGGAGGCCCAAGGATGGTTCCCTGGGGAAAACCCTCCGATGCCTAAGTCAGTAGAGCAATGGTGGAAGATATGGAGGGAGGTAGAAAGAGGTGCACGAGATCCCCCAACACCAAGGTGGTGAAGTGGTTCCTGCTCAGGGAGTTTTAGGCATATATTGCCCTTACCTTTCATTGGAGGGAGTCCCCGGTTTATATAGTGTGCTCACCTTATGAGTCCCGTAAGCTGAGGAGTTTCAGGCGGGAGTTACGTCCTCATCATGGGATCGTTACGTCCTCATCGTGGGATCTTCATGGCTTTGAGAGATCATGGATCCTTTATCCTCATAAACTCCTGCTCATAAAGGGCTCTTCAATGGCTGCGTGGATAAGCACTAGTCGGTCGGTCCGAGCATAAAAGGTGCCAGCCCTGTCCGGGCGATAGGCATAGCTCGGACGAAGTCAGGTCGGAGTGGGCGCAGGGCGCTTGCCTCTATCCCGATGAAGGGATAACTCTGGCATGGGTCTTCCTCCGTTCTAATGCTCGGGCCTTCCGAGCCTAAGGGCCGCCGAGGAAGGGTGAGATCCCGAGTAATCTTTATTGGGCTTTTTAGCCTAAGTGGGCCCCGTGGGGCTGTCACTTGGATGAGCTGAGCCTCGTTCGGTCCTGATGGGCCTAGTTCGGCTGCTCTTAGATGGGCTACAGAAATCCCCCTCTCCAGGGTCCATCGCCTATGTGTTCTATGGATGGTTATCAATATTGTATCACCTTTATTAATGATTTTTCTCGGTGTCCTTGGCTTTATCTTCTAAAATCAAGCCTAGAATGGTTCAGATTTTTTCCAAGATGGTGCAGACCAAATTTGACAAAAAAATATTCAGATCTAATAATGCAAAAGAATTTTTCACAAAAATCTGAATATATCCATGGAAGATGAAGGGGTGATTCATGAATCCTCTTATCCTTACACTCCACAATAGAATGGAGTGGACAAAAGGAAATATAGGCACTTGACGGAAACAACTCGTTTATTCCTCTTCCAACATAAACTTCCCACAAAGTTCTAGGTTGATGTTTGTTGGCAGTAATTTTCGCCTACAAAAAAAATTACCCCGGGATAATAGTCACTATGTGGGGGCGAGATATTGCTTAAGCTTACCATTGTCGAAGAGGGTGACTAGAACTCACCGGGGGGGCTTTAAAGGGGGTGATTGGACCACTAGAAACCCCACAGCAGCAGCAGCCCATGACTTCCCTGGGTTGAAACCTTCCCGGGGTGAAATGGCAGTCCAACAGGTGGACCTTCCCGTGGTGTGTCAGGTTTGGACCTCCCCGGGGTGAACAGCTCCAGCAGACAGAGCCACGTAAGCAAAACCCGTCTGGGGCCAGATGGACCTCCCCGGGGTGAGAGCCACGTAAGCAAAACCCGTCCGGGGTGAAAACCCTGCAGACACCCAGACCTGGGGTGGATGCTGCAGACAGTGACCACTTGCCCGGGGTGAAACCCTGCAACTACCTGCAAAACCGTGAAGGCACAATTCCGAGAGACACTTGGATGGGAGGAGAGCGTGGTCACCCCAGTTTTCTCCCCCCCCCCCTTGGCCTTTGGTGATTCTAAGATAATCCTCACCCCCTCTCTCAATTAATATTAAAATGGACCTATAGAGGTCTGGCGGGGCCCACATCAGACCCGAACAGTCTGGCGAACCCCACATCAGACCCGCTCGGGGTCAAGTGACCCTGGACAGACCTGCCTGGGGTCGAATGACCCCGGGCAGACCTACCCGGGGTCAATTGACCCCGGGGCGGTCCAACCCCGCACGGGTTCAAACAACCCCGCTGCCCTCTCTCTCTCGGAGAAAAACAAAAAAAGGGACCCTCCCGAGGTCATTTTCATCCCGTTTAACCCGTACGGATTCAAACACACCCGGGTAGCCCTCCACTTCTATAAATAGACCCCCAAGGGTCCAGAAGAAAGAAAGACAGAGCATCTACGAAGCATCCACTACGCACGGGCATCCAGTGCAAGGATTTTGTTTGTTGTCTTGACCTGTGAGGGGTAAGTCCCCGGATCTTGTGTATATACCCCTAAAGGGTATTTTTGTAATTATGTCCCTGGGTGGGTGTTGCACCCGTAATTTATCATGCTAAATTTTCAGGATTTTTTGATCTCGCATGTGACAAGGTTTCGGTACGGTGTATCACCATCCGATAGGATATTCCTACACGGGGTCCTCTATTCGGCGCATCGTCGTCCCGTCGAATATTCCTAAGTTTAAGGCTTTATAGCCCACATGTGGTGACAATATAAACCCCTCGGGGGATGGCCACAAGCCAAGCACAAGCCACAATGATTGTCAGGATCGTGTGGTTGTATTAAAATCCATACGGGATTAAGTCTCCGTCCTTTGAAAGTGTAACTACGAGCAAGGGAAACCTCTACAACAATGAAGAAGATGCTGGAAAAGGTCTACGTACCAAGCACCACGTCCCTCGCACGTGTATCACGAAGCACAGACAACAACTCGTCCTCCCGCAGTGGCCTACGGCACGAGGAAGCAGACAAACGAACAAGGAGGCGCTCCTTCTCGCTATTCTCCACGAGACACGGCGAGAACTCGAAGCTTCAAAGCCCGGGAGACTCCCTTTTATTATAATCCAGCAGGAGAAGACCCGTCCGGGGCCGGGGGGACCCGTACGGGGTCGCCGTTACCTGGACGGGTCCGCCTCGAAGGCGGACAGTCCCGCGCGGGACTGCCTCGGGGCGGGCGGACCCGCCCGGGGCCACCCGACCCCGGAGGGGACCCACCCGGGGTCCGAGACCCCGGGGAGGCCCCCTCGAGGTGCGTGCGGCCCGGGTGGGGACCACCCGGGGGTCCGCAACCCCGGGGAGGTCCTCCCCGGGGCACGCGACCCTTGGGGGGACCCACCCGGGGTCCGCGACCCCAGGCAGGTCCTGGCCGGGGGGGTCGCGACCTCGGGGAGGTCCCCCGGGGGGTCGCAACCCCGAGCAGGTCCCCCCCGGGGTCCGCGACCCCGGGCAGGGCCTACCCGGGGGGTCGCGACCCCGGGGAGGCCCCCTGGGGGGCCGCGACCCCGGGGAGGTCCCGGACCGTCCCGGGGACCTCCCACCCCGGGGAGGTCCCATTCCCACGCACGGACTTTAAAAAATTTGAAAATGGGACCTCCCCGGGGTCATTTTCATCCCGTTGGACCCGTACGGGGTCGAACACTCCCGGGGAGGTTCTCCACTTCTATAAATAGACCCCCGGAGGTCTACGAAAAAAGGAAAAGAAAAAGAAAAAGAGAGAAGATCTACGATCTACTACACTCAACAACCTACGGAAGACACTTGAAGCGTTTTGTTCGTCTGTTTTGACCCGCGAGGGGTAAGTCCCCGGGTCTTGTGTATGTGCCCCTATGAGGGTATATATGTAATTTTGCCCCTCAGTGGGCCGTGTTGTTGTTTCTAAGTCCTGGGACGACTATGTCATATGCTTCTGCCTTAATAATGAGAGAATTGCATAAATGTCCTCCCCGGGGTCCAAGAAACATAAAAGTCCTGTTGTTTGCAGTTTTACCCTGCAACTTTTTGTAATTGGGGCTACGTCCCTACTTCCCGCGTTAGTGTGGACTTTTGTACAGTCGACAACTCGCCGACAACCCTTGTACTCATTTGAACTATAGAAGCACTCAACATGTTTTATATGTATCCTCGGGTGGGAAAATTATAAGAAAACTCCCGACTTGTCAAAATTGCACATATACCCCTCCTTCGGCCAAATTGACAGATGTGTGCCTTCCATGAAGCCCCTTGTCACTACTTCGGTCTGGGAGTTTTGTCAGCTCAGTCCGACACTCGGGTATCATTCTAAACCTAGGTCTAGGGTATGGTAAAATTACCAAAATACCCCTACAACCTAAAAATGGCCCAGCAGCCTCCTAAAACCCTCTAAAAAGAGCCTCAGCGCCTTGGGGAGTCAGGGACCCGATCCTACTTCATTCCAGCCCAGAAATTTCAGAAATACCCCTGGCCTGGGAATATTACCAAAATACCCCTGGGGTGGTAAAATTACCGAAATACCCTCGGGGTCCAGAAAACTTCTCTCTACTTCAAAAATGCCTATGGCTTCTGCATATTTGCCATTCCATTCCTAAATCTTAGGGTTTTGCTCAGACCTAGCCCTGATTCAGTCGTTTCTGTTGGTCGGTGGTGAGTAAGTGGACATCATGAGCTCTTCAAGAGAGTTTGCCCTCAACATCAGAACCTTGTAAAGGATTTTAGGGATTTCTTTGACAGTCAAACAAAGGTGTTCTGACGTTAGGCCGATGTAAATCAACACTGACTACGGTCAGTGGGGAGAGGTCCAGCACTCGAACCCAAATCGTCTGATACTATGCGCACACACGGAATCACCCTCTATATTTAGAGGGGGATGTCTCTTTTCAAAAAGAACAAAATCTATATCTTTATCTACGATAAAAAAATCAGATTAGATTTTTTCCGTGTCTCACAGACTGGCACGCCCGGTGAGACTTTTCCCGCCTTTCTTCTTTCTGTCAAAGAAAGTCTCTAAACCTTTTACAAGGTTCTGATTTCCCTCCTCTTCCTTTTACAGGACGGGAAGAGGAGGGCACATCTCTCGGTTCATTTGAGAGTTCTTTGTGCATTCGCACGCCACTCCGTTCGTGCTACGCACCACCACCACCAACATCAGCAACAGCGATGGTTGCCGTTACCTACGGCCCAGAGATCGTCGCCAACCATGCCAGGGTCGGCTACCTGGCAACGCCACTTGTTTTCGGCGACTTCCCAGCGGTCGTCGGCTCGCCCTTCTTCCTGGGCGTTGTGCCCGTGGTTGAGGTCAGCTCAGCCGCGACTGTGACGACCATCACTGAGGGTGTCAGGCCCTCTATTTCATCAACTGGCCGGGTCCGCCCGGTCAAGAAGACAACTGTCGGAGGCGTCAGGCCTCCGGCCCCAGCAACTGGCCGGGTCAGTCCGGTCGATAAGAGCATCACGGGGGGTGTTAGGCCCTCAACCTCAATTGTTGGTCGAGTCCGCTCGGCTAAGAAGACAACTGTCGGGGGCATCAGGCCCTCGGTCTCAACAACTTGCCGGGTTAGTCCGGTCAGTAAGGTCGTCTCTGGGGGCGTCAGGCCCTCGGCTTCGTCGATTGGTCGGGTTCACTTGGCCAAGAAACCAATCACTGAGGGTGTTAGACCATCTACTTCATCAACTGGCCGGGTCCATCCGGTCAATTCTCCAACTGTTAAGGGTGTCAAGCCCTTCATCCCGACAACCAGCCGAGCTCCCTTGGCTGCTCCGTCAACGGCCGAAGGTGTCAGGCCTTCTGCCCCAGCTGTTGGCCGAGTCTTCTCGGTCAATCAAATCACTGCTGGCGTCGCTCATGCTCAACAGGGGCAACGCCGCCGCCGCAACGGCGCCAAACCTACTGCGGCCACCCTCAGAGGTGCTGCCCCTGCTCAACGGGGGCAACGCCGCCGCCGTCAGGATGACGCCATGCCTATGGCGGGTGCCACCACCGCCGCCCCTGCCCAATGGGGGCAACGCCATAGCCGCAAGGGTGCAAGGCCCGAAGCGGCTGTCTCGCGCTCCGGCAAGACTGTAATTGTCGGAGAAATTTGCATCCGGCTCGATGGAGGCGAGCCGATCCTGCCACGGGATCGTCACGTCCCGACTATCTCTACCTCCAACCGCTTCGAGCCCCTCCGACAAGTCCGGGAGAAAGGAGCGAAGAAGGAGAAGTCTGCCGTACCGGCGACAACTCAGGGCCTTCTGCAATGGCCCAAGCCACGAGCTCCCCGTCCAAAGACAGGGGGTAACCAAGTGGAGGAGTGCCAGCTCCACTTGAAGAAGATCTGGGTCACTAAGGAGGAGGCCCGAATTATAAGGCGCGCGAGGGCGGAGAAGCCTTTCCGCATGTCGGATCTGCGACGAATGCGGAGTCCGACAAGTACTGAGGCCTCAGTCTCTCCGAGATCTACAAATCAGCCCCTACGGGGGCAGAAGCGCCGTGGAGCTGGCAAGAAGGTGCGGCCGACTTCCCCGTGGGCCAGTTCTACGCACACGGAAGAGGATCGCTCCCCTCAAACATCCACATCCCGAGTGTCCGTCTTTGACAGACTTGGGAGGCCGCCCAAGCCGGAGCGACAACCGCCCAAGAAAAAGCGGGTGGTCCAGGTGACCGATGACACCGTCAAAGTGTTCACCTGTTACGCCACCTCTGGCGACAAACAACCCGAGAACACCTCGGGAGAGCTTGACCAACCCATCCAATATTTAAGAAGGTCAAGGCCGGTTTCCCGGATTCTGGCACAAACGCAGCAGGCGCCGGCCGCCGGTACATCTCAGCCTGAGCTGATAAGCCAAGAAGAGCGCCAAGAAGATGTCCACAGTGTTGATGGGGATAGTCACTCCCGACACGAAGAAGAGCTGGGGGAAGAGCCACGGGCCCCCACATTGAACGAGCTTCGACGGGAAAACCAAGAACTCAAGAACCTGCTACAGTCGCTTTTGCGCGAAAAGGAGGTTCCTTGCCTGCCTCAGGCGGCACCGGCTGGAGCGGATCAGCAGCCTTCTCCCATTCCAGCAGCAGCCAACGCTTCCGCCACTGCTGCAAGACTCCCACTGGCGGTGGACTTCGAAGTCCCGCCGCATGAAGCCAATGCGCAGTCATCTGCTACTCCTGCCGCAGAAAGCCTCATGGCGCAGAAACAGATGATCGAGCGCATTGTGGAAGCGAAGTTCGCTCAACATGGCGAGGGTGTGGCTACCGTTGATTTGTACAGCGTGCCATATCCCCTCCATCATCAATTCAAGAAGCTTCCACCAAATTGCCCGAAGGCCCCGAAACTCCAGAAGTTCAACGGGCAGGGCTCTCCGCATGAACACCTGGCCTATTACATGACGGCCATGGGTGAATTAGCCCTGGAAGAGGCATATTTGCTGCGGTATTTTGCCACGTCATTGACTGGCACCGCCTTCCAATGGTATTCAAGGTTAAAGCCAAATTCAGTATCTGATTGGGCTGATATGCAGAAGAAGTTTGTCGACGGCTTCCAAATGGTCGAACGCAAAGTCTCCTTAGCAGAGCTTTGTTCCCTTCGACAGAAGAAGGGTGAAACAGCATTAGATTTCATCAAGCGATGAAGGGACGTCAGCATGCGCTGCGATAATCCTCCGACGCCTGAAGATGCGATCACCATCTGCCGCAGGGGTCTCTCGGCAGAAGTCAGCGAAAAGCTTCGGGGCTCCAATATCAGAAGCTTTGACCAGTTGAACACGGTGGTGGCGAAAATTGAGATGTTCTTTGCCGACCACCCTACACAAGCTTCTGCCAAAGGCAAATCCTCCAAAGACCGTCTGGCTAGCGGCAAGGAGGTAAATGCCGTTGACTTCTCCCCGACGAATGGAGATAAAGGGGAAGGAAAGTCTAAAGGCAATGGCAAGAAGCCTGATGCCAAGGCAAGCGCGTCTCGGTTAGCGGAGAACATGAAGACGCCGTATTCCTTCAGGAAAGAGCATACTAAAATGCTCTTTGATCTATGCATGAAAGAGCAGCTCATCACCCTGCCAGATCCGCGGAAGCCCTCAGAGGTGGACAAGACAGAGGATCCTACCTATTGTGTGTATCACCGAAGGTTGGGTCACACCATCGGCGATTGCTATATTTTCAAGAACATAGCGGAAGAGCTCATTCAAAAGGACTTGGTAAATATGTTGGGCCACGCAGTCGACCCACCTCAGCCTCATCACTGGAGCCGATCGAACCGGTCGGCTAACGTGGTCCATATGGTGGCGATGGCTTCAAGCTCCAATGCCTCCGAAGCCGGGCCCTCAAGTCGACAGCCTAATGGTGGTCCCAGAGCCACTCCTCCTCCATTCCCAGAATGTTTAGCGCTGCGGAGGACCATCCGGAAGATCCGAGAGGAAGTCCGGCAGCTGCGACGAGAACAAAGGAGCCTGCTGCAGTTCCTGGAAAGCATTGATCAGCAGTTGTCCACCTTCCCTTTTGGCCCATTTGCCAGGGGGTTAACTCCAGCCCACATACGGGAGGCAGGTGTATCACCCACGGGTCGGGCTCCGCTCAGGGGTTGGCTCTCTGAAGAGTCCTCGGATTCATCTGAAGACGAGGAAGACTCACCGGAAGACGTGGAGGCTCCACTTCAAGTCGAGCTCCAAGAGAAGTTATACTCCTTCCCTTTGGAGAAAACTCCCAATATCTTCTTCGCATGTCAGCGGGCGGGGTTGATTAGCCCGTCACCCGTGGAGCAGACGCCAGGTGCTGCTTTTCATCAGGGCTATTGCCCATATCATGAAGTTGTTGGCCATATTATCCACAACTGTGAGCCGTTCAAGGACCTCGCCGAGGACCTAATCAGGCGAGGGAAGGTCAACATGGGTGAATTCCTGGTCGAGCCGCATGCACGGGAGAGCCTTCACTTCTCCGTCAACGTCATACATGCCTCGGCAGCCTTCCAGTTCCCCGAGCCGCAGGAGGAGGGAGTCAATTCCCAGGGAGCTAGTTCCCAATCGCCCAAGTCCACACTATGGTATCCAGGGTGGCGACCATCTCATCAGTGTTCTTTTCCTAAGGAAGACACTGAGAAGATTTTTGACAAACTTCTGGAGGATGGCTGGGTGCTAACACATGACCCGCCGTCTTATTACAATGAGACGGCTAAGAGGCACCCCCGCTATTGCAAGTATCATGCAAGGGTGTCTCATCCCACTCGGCAATGTCTAGAGGTTCAAGACTTCATTGAAGCCCTCATCCAGAGAGGGGTTGTCGATACTCAGGAGAACTCCATGACAAGGTTGCGTCTTGCAGAGGCCGCCAGGGAGATTCTCCAGCAGGTCCGGCGAGAAACTGAGGCTTTCTCCCGATTAGTCCGACCAAGTGAGCCTGCGGAAAATGATGAATTCCCATTGCTCACTAAAGGCAAGGCCACCTATAAAGGGCCTAAGGTCCAGAACCCAGGAAGCCAAGCCGCGGGAGAGTTCCAAGGTCCGTCCCAGGTCGAGTCAGCCTGGCATCGTCATAAGAGAGAACTCTCGGCCAGATAACAAAGGCAAAGCCAAGGCGTCAGAGCCTTCAGCCAAAGCTCCTGCCAAGTCAGCAAGGCCATTAGTCGCGGAGAGGACTCAACCTTTTGAGCCCGCGAAGACCCCAATCAAGGCCTCTGTCAGCCCAACGAGGCTGCCAATTGTAGAAAGGCCTCAGCAGCTCAAGCAGGCCAACCCACCAGCCCAAGCAAAGTTGGTGGAACTACAAGGCTCCCAGAGACCCCACTGCGCACTGTCAGAGTTCCAGGAGTTGTCTCCTGAAATAATTGCACAAGCAATCAATGCCACCTTCCAGGCTCAACCCGAGGAAGCCAATTGGACCAAGGTCACCTCCAGAAAGAGCCGTGGCGCTAAAACTCCTAAGGAGTCAGCCCGGAGCAAGAAGCAAAATTCTGGGGGCAAGCGAGTCCCACTTCCGAAGCAAGCCTCTCTCTCTTCTCAAGAGGCGGCACGCCAAAAGAAACAAGAGAAGAACCGCAAGAAAAATTTGAAGAGGAGATTGAAGAAGCAAGCCGAGCAAGCCGCTGTTATGGAGGCTCCTAAGGAGCCAACTCCTCTACAAAGACTTCAAAAGCTCATAGATGAGCTGGAGGAGTACACTCCCCCTCGCCCCACTAGGGTCGTCACTCTAGACGAATATATTCCCTGGGACAAGCTTGGGCGCAAAGCCCGTCTTCTGCAATGGCTCCGGGAAATGGCCCACCGCCTTGAAGAGGGTGAAGACTTTCCAATCCCAGAGGAGATCTCATTATTCTACAAAGATGAGGAGCTCACTGTGGAAATGCTCGAGGAAATGCTGCAAGAGCTCTCCTGCAACATGGTGGCGATCCCGCCGCCCGACAATATTTACTGTCCCACAGCAGATAGCACTGGAGGCCAGGCTCCTATGGCGACATATCAGCGTCGCTCGGCAAGAAATGGCCGGGGACGTGGCCGAGGTCGTAGCCGAGGACGTGGACGTGAAGGTCCCCTGGCTCTTGACCGGGTCATACTGTTCAGAGGGGAAAAGCCGGGTCCTGTCCCAGAAACTCAAGTTCGGGGAATCCCTTTCATCCTCAGCCCCTCAGAGGGTTCAGGCCCCACCTCAACGGCTAAGCCGGGTGGCGTCCCTTTCACAATCACATCTTCCGATGAAGAAGAGGAGCCAGCCAAATCGCCAAAATGCGAGAAGGCGTCAGAGCAGGCCGGCCCCTCCAACGGGGGCAAGCCCGCATGCCCAGCAGATCCTTCTAATGAAGACCAGCCTGAGGAACCTTTGCCACCTCCGGAGGAATCCTTGGCACCTCTATTCCAAGAAGATACGGAAGGCCAGAATACGGAGGAGCGCCCTTTTAAGAGAGAGAAGCCTCGCCAGGCGCCGAAGACTCTGGCGGAGATCATCCCGCCATTTGATAAGACCCGTGCTCGGGCAGACCGCAAAATCATTCATCATATGAAGCGGTTTCCAACAAATGTCACAATTTGAGAAGCCATTGCCTGGAGCAAAGACCTCAGAGAGGCTCTTGTCAAGATACTTCAAGATCCAGAGGCATATGAAGCCCATGTTGCAGAGTTGCAAGCCCAGGCATATGAAGCACTCACAGCCAACATCTCCTTCACGGACAAAGACATGTTGCTGTCCTCTCCGTGTCATAATCGCCCCTTATATATGAAGGGGACGATTAATGGGCATGATGTGAATCGCATTTTGGTTGACGCCGGAGCAGCCGTCAACATCATGCCTTTGAAGACTTTCAAGTCTCTATACTTGGCACCTTATTTACAAAAGGTGACCGATGTCAAGATCTCGGGATTCAATCAGGGTTCCGAGGAGGCGCTTGGTCGGGTTGTGGTCAAACTTGCCTTGGGCGATTTTATCACCCAAGCAACATTTTATATCATCAACTCCGACACATCTTACAAGATGCTGCTTGGAAGACCCTGGCTGCATGAAAACTGGGTTGTTCCCTCAACTCTGCATCAATGCATTAAATATGTCAAGGAAGGGGAGCAACATACGGTATTCGCAGACCAGGCTCCGTTCCACCCCAATGAGTGCCATCTGGCCGATGCTTCACTATACTTTGGGAAGCCCACTTTAACAATACCCGAGCCTTTAAAAGATAAGGGGAAACAAAAGGTTAACCATGAAGTCGAAGAAGGGCAGCTCTTCACTATCAACCAAGACTTGGTAAAGCTGCATAGGCTGAGCCTCAGTGCCGCCTCCAAGCCGACTCAACCAGAAAGGCGGAGTGTTGACTTTGAAGCCAACCTCATCAGCCGGGTCATTGACGGGAGTATCTCCTTACCGCCGAAGTGCCTCCAGCTCTCGTCCCAACGGGAAGAGTATGAGGTGGAGCAGTTGAAGACCTTCACAGTCTCCTATCAACAGAGAAGGAGACGCAACAAGAGCAAGGGGAACAAGCCGATCATCTTTTATAAAGGTGATTTAGTCCCGTCGTGCCCCCCTGAAGATGACTTCGGCTGGGATACGCCCACCGATGTGGCGCCAGAGTCAGTTCATGAGATGGATGATATGCCCAACTACATCAAGGAAATGTGTAAAAAGCAGCACATCCCGCAAACTCTGGACCCCGCGCAAGCGGCGTACTTCCATCAGTTGTGGAATCCTCCGCAAGTCCGTGGGCAGCCTCCCTTCTCCCGCAAAGATACAAGGGGCCTTGGCTATGACCAGGAGACGGACTTCGAGGTCCACTTTGCAGTCAACACCATAGGACTGCTACCTCTCCATCACGGGCAAACAGAAGCTGAGCCCAAGGTGGATGACTCTATAAGGGAGTCCGGTGATGTGTCCTTGACACCCTCACCTTCATCAGGAGCTGACAATGGTCACCCTTCAGAGGAAAGAGCAGCCCAGCCTGCTAACCATCCGCAAAATAAAGCAAGCCCTTCGGCTTCAAGTCATGAGCAAGGGTGCTTCGAAGAATTTGAAGTCTACAAAGCCAACACTGATGATGAGGGAGACTTCGTCGACCTCCAACCAGCTCCACCGGAGCTTGAAGACGGTGGTCAAGCAACTGTGGACGAATTGATTGAAATCAATCTCGGAAGCAAAAGTGACTATCGTCCCACCTTCATAAGTGCTCTCCTCAACGAGGAAGAAAGGCAGTCGTATCGACAGATTTTAGAAAAGTTCAGGGATTGTTTCGCCTGGACTTATAAAGAAATGCCCGGGCTCGACCCTTCTGTGGCTGAACATGAGCTGGCAATACTTTCAACAGTCAAGCAAGCTCAAAGGCGTATGCGCCACGAGCTGGAACTGAAGGTCAACGCTGAGGTTGACAAAATGCTCAACGTGGACTTTATAGAGCCTTGCATGTATCCTGTGTGGCTCGCCAATATCGTCCCCGTCAAGAAGAAGAATGGCCAAGTCCGAGTCTGCATCGACTTCAGGGATTTGAATAAGGCATGCCCAAAGGATGACTTTCCTGTCCCGATCACCGAGACAATGGTTGATATGACCACCGGTCACGAAGCCTTGTCTTTTATGGACGGATCATCGGGCTATAATCAAATCCGCATGGCCGTCAAAGACAAAGGCCATATGGCTTTCCGGTCTCCTAAGGGGATCTTCAACTACAAAAGGATGCCGTTTGGCCGGAAGAATGCCAGCGCAACCTATCAAAGGGTAATGACTAAGATCTTTGACGAGCTGCTACATGACCTTATCGAATGCTATGTCGATGATCTGGTCGTCAAGACGAAGAAGCGGGAGGACCACTTAGCTGACCTGCGTCGAGTCTTTGAAAGGCTTCGACAATTTCAACTCAAGATGAACCCGATGAAGTGCGCCTTCGGCATCTCCAGCGGCAAGTTCCTCGGCTTCATTGTCAGGTACCGGAGCATAGAAATCGACCCTGACAAAATAAAGGCTATAAGAGGACTACCTCCGCCCAAGAACTTGACAGAGCTCAGATCTCTTCAGGGAAGGCTCGCCTATATTAGGCGGTTTATTTCTAACCTCTCAGGAAGATGCCTACCTTTCGGCAGACTGATGAAGAAAGGGGCACCCTTCATATAGGACGAAGACTGTCAGAAGGCCTTCGAGCAAATCAAGGAATATCTGTTGACTCCTCCTGTCTTAGGGGCACCTGTCAGAGCGAAGCCCCTTATCTTATATATTGCTGCCATGGATGCCTCTTTGGGGGCTCTCCTAGCCCAGATTAATGAAGAGGGCAAGGAGCAGCCGCTGTACTACCTCAGCCGAAAGTTGATTGGGCCTGAGCATCGGTACGCTCCCATGGAAAAGGTGTGTCTAGCTCTGGTATTTGCTGTCAAGAAGCTAAGGCACTATCTCCTAGCCCATCGGGTGGAGCTCATCTCAAAATGTGACCCACTCAAGTTTCTGCTCAGCCAGCCTGTCCTTTCTGGTAAGCTTGGTAAATGGGCACTTATCCTCATGAAGTTTGATATCACCTTCGTCCCACGCAAGGCGATCAAAGGACAAGGAATGGCGGAGTTCTTAGCAGCGCACCCTGTGCCGGAAGATTCGCCACTCAACTTCGAGCTCCCCGATGAAGAGGTGCTGGTACCTTCTCCAGAAACTGGAGAGCATTCTGAAAAAGTCCCACCACAGATGGAGCCGGGTGTCCTCACCCTTGACCTCACATTCTGGGAGTTATATTTTGATGGTGCCTCTCGGACAATCAAAAGGGCCGGCGGCCTTACAGACTATGTCTCAGGCGCGGGGGTAGCCTTTGTGTCTCCACAAGGTGGCATCCTCCATAATTCTTGCGCTCTCATGAAGTCCCTGACTAATAATGAGGCGGAATATGAAGCGCTAATCATTGGGCTTCAATTAGCACTGGGGATGGACATCAAGTGCATCAAAGTGTACGGGGATTCTCAGCTCGTCATTCGACAAGTGCTGGGCGTCTACGACGTCCGTAAAAAGGAGCTCGTCCCCTATCATGCAGCCGTCATGAGGCTCAAGGAAAAATTTTACCTATTTGAAATAGGCCATGTCCCTAGAGGCAGCAACTCCCAGGCTGACGCTCTTGCAAAGTTAGCAGCAGCCCTAAAACTCCCGCCTGAGGGAGAATTGAATATTACAGTCAGACACCGAAGGCTCATGCCAAGTGCGCTCGACGAAGAATCCGGCCTCACTGTTTATGAGGTCGACAACATTCAAGAGGAGAATGCTCCCGAAGAAGAGGATTGGCGTGAGCCGGTCATAAAGATAAAGAACGGCTGGCTCCCTCCTGATCGGGCTCAGAGGGTGCAACTGCTACGCAGGGCGACATCCTACCAACTGATCAATGATCTACTCTTTAGGCTTGTCCATGAAAAAGACCGATCGGTCCTCCTGCGGTGCCTTTCGCCCAAGGAAGCGAAGACCGTCATGCACGAGGTCCACTCCGGATTGTGTGGAGCTCACCAGGCAGGAGCTAAGAGGAAAAATATTATCAAGCTCAAAGGGTTCTATTGGCCTACCATGTACGAAGATTGCAATCAATATGCTCGTACATGTCATCAATGCCAAGCATTCGGCCCAGTCCCTCGGCGGCCACCTAACCCGCTCCATCCAACAGCGCCTACTTGGCCATTTGCAGAGTGGGGTATGGATATTGTGGGACCATTCCCGCTATCGTCCCAAGGCCACAAGTTCATACTTGCCGCCACCGATTACTTCTCCAGATGGGCGGAAGCCGTTCCACTACGGGAAGTTACAGGGGAGATAGTTGCTCGTTTTGTGTGGCACTATATCATATACAGATTCGGCACCCCCAGTCGGATTATATCCGATAATGGCACGCCATTCAAGAACAAGACTGTTTATGCTTTGGCGGCCAAGTTCCATATCGATTGGAGGACGTCATCAGTCTACAATCCCCAAGCCAACGGATTAGCCGAGGCTTTCAACAAAACCCTCTGCAAGCTGCTGTCCAAGATAGTAGGTGGCCGCAAGCGGGATTGGGGCGAGAAGGTCCATGAAGCCCTATGGGCCTACCGGACTATTTACAAAACCCCTACGGGATGTTCCCCATTCTCTTTGGTCTACGGAGCTGAAGCAGTGATCCATGTGGAGATCGAGCTAGCATCTTACCGCGTTGCTGTGCACGCCGGGTTGCCAGGCCAAGACCAATCTGAAATTGAAAGAAGGCTCGAGGAATTATCCAACCTTGAAGGTCAAAGACTCAAAGCCTACAAGCACCTACAAGTGTATCAAGCCCGCATGACACGTGCCTATGATAAGCTGGTCAAGCAACGGGCATTCAAGAAAGGCGACCTTGTCATGGTCAAAGAAAAGGAGGTTCTCGCGGGAAGATCCAGTGGCAAACTCCAGCCTAATTGGCGTGGGCCTTACGTCATCCAGAAGATCTATGAAGGAGGGGCCTATACGGTCCTTTTGACCACAAAAGAGATAATCATTTCCCTCCCCTCAACGGCAAGCATATGAAGCTCTACCATGCGCCACCGCAAGAGTTTCTGCAGCAGTCCTCACAGGACAGTACCTCTCCTCAGTGAAGGTTCAAAAAAAAAAAAGGGGGGTTAAAAATTATGATACCCCGGCGGACTCAGTCAGCCTTCAACGGTTGACTGAGGGTAAAAAGGCCACAGACCCGGTCGAGGTGAAAACCCGAAAGGGCTCCTCGAGCAAAAATGGGCAACCCCTCGGTGTGAAAACCCGAAAGGGCGCACCGGAAAAAGCTAAAGGGGGCCAGCCTCGGCGAAAACCCGAAAGGGCGGTGAGGTTAGTAATGTGAAAAAAAAAATCCTCTCCCTGTCTATCTTAAGGGTGGCTCTAAGTCAATGACTCCACCCCATCATGACCAAAATATCATATTGATGCCATGGCTACGCCTTACATGTCATCCTATGACACCTAGTCCCACCGACGTTCCCACGTTGTCATACTCTGTCCCATCAGGCTCGGCCTACGCATGCCCCTTTCGGGCTGTCGACCCATTCCGCCTATCGGCTTCCGAGTTCAGCTCACGTGTCCCTTCTGAGAAGTTAAACCCGCTTACTCTCTTGTCCCACCGGGACTGTCCTCAGTATGCTCTCTCGGGCTGCCAACTTTTCATGCCTTTCGGCTCCTTTTTCATTCTAGGGAATGGCCTATGTATGCTCTCTCGGGCTGCCAACCCTTCATGCCTTTCGGCTCATCTAACCTCCTTGGGATTGGTCTCAGTACGCCCTCTCGGGCTGCCAACCCATCATGCCTTTCGGCTCATCTTTCCTTCTGGAATTGGCCTCAGTATGCTCTCTCGGGCTGCCCACTTTTCATGCCTTTCGGCTCCTTTTTCATTCTAGGGATCTGGCCTCAGTATGCTCTCTCGGGCTGCCAATCCATCGTGCCTTCTGGCACATGTCCCACCGGGTCTGGCCTCAGCATGTCCTCTCGGACTGCCAACCCACCTACTCGCCTATCGGCTTTCGGGTTTGACTTTCACGTCCCACTAGGGCGGTCAAACCTATCTTTGTCCCACCGGGTATGGCCTCAGTATGCTCTCTCGGGCTGCCAACCTATCTCGCCTATCGGCTCTCGGATTTGACTCTCACGTCCCACTAGAGCTGTCAAATCCACCCTTTTCCTTCTTCTGGGCCTGGCCTTTGCATGCCCCTTTCGGGCTGTCAACCCATCTCGCCTCTTGGCTTTAGACTTGACTCCTATATCCCACCGAGATCGTCAAGTTTACTCCTTTGTCCCCACGGGTTCGGTCTCAGTATGCTCTCTCGGGCTGCCAACCCATTACGCCTTTCGGCTCGTTTCTATCCTCTTGGGTTCGGTCTCAGTACGCCCTCTCAGGCTACCAACCCGTTTCGCCTTTCGTCTCACAGATTTGATTCATTCGTCCCACCTGGACAATCAAATCTGCCCATTTGTCCCACCTCTGTGGCACACGTCCCTACGGGAATGCCACCTTTTCCTCGCCTTTTGGCATTATAGGTTCAAAAAAAAAGAAATGGGGTTAAAGATATTGAGGCCCCAGCGGACTTGGTTGTTTCTGTTAGAAGAGCAACCAAGGGCAAAAAGGCTTTAACCCGGCTAAGGTGAAAATCCGAAATGGCGCCTTAGGCAAAAATGGGTACCCCTCAGTGTGAAAACCCGAAAGGGCGCACTGGAAAAAGCTAAAGGGGGCCAGTCCTGGCGAAAACCCGAAAGGGCGGTAGGGCTGGTAAAGTGATATAAAAAAAAAGAGACATACATGCAAGAGGATGGAAGCAGAAACAGCTATGCTAAGCTCTATCCTTTATTCACTAATGTCATCAAGGAAGCCCGAGACAAGCCCTCGGGGGTAACTCAAACAAAAATGGGGCGTAAGAGCCCTATGTACAAGAAAGTGCCAGAGCTCGTCAACCACGGTGCACGTCCCTCTGCAACTCCGCAAGGCGAGTCTCCCTCTGGAAGATCTCCTCCCGAAGCTCATCAGATCGGCGACGGCAGGTCTCCACCTTTGCCTGGACAACACGATGCTCCTCGGCAGCCTCCTGGAGCTCTCTCTGTAGCTCCTCCACTCGGAGAGAGGTCCTCCGGCTATCCCCCTCGAAGCTCGCAAGGTGGAGGTCAGTCTCAGCCCGGGCTGCTCGAAGCTCACGCAGCTGCTCCTCCTGCTCCTGGACCTGTAGCTGGGCTCTCCGTCTCTGCTCCTGTGCAAGATGGAGGCGAGCAAACTCGCTCCATAAGCCCTCCAGTTTCGCGGCCCATGCATCCCGGGGAAGACTCAGTCCGTGGTAGCTCCTAGTGAACACCTCCAGATCGGCCCTCAAAGCCTCCACGGAGGGCAGTGGGTCAGCCCGGATCAACTGATCAAGACCCTGCAGGAGCTGGTCAGCGATGGCAACATGTAACGCCGTCCCGAATGCAGGAGCGTCGAGCCACTCAACTTCAAGGGCAGGGAAATCCATGGGTGTCACGCCTGCTCCTTCTACGGACCCTGTTTGTAAAAAAAAAGAGGAGAGATTGTGAGTGTATCACCACAATAATGTCATAAGGGTAAAACTCCAAGAATGCAAACTTCAAGGACTCTTACTTGAAGCAGTCTCACTTGCCGGGTTGGGCCCACGAGGAGATCCCTCCCCAGGGACTGGGGGGCAACCATCAGCAAGTCCTGGTCCCTGCTCTGTGGATGGTATAGGCGTCGCCGACCTCTCTGCAAAGAAGGCAAGGAACGGAAAGTCTTAGTACTCCGGCCATACCAAAAACCAGAATGAGCACTTCATATTTAACGAAGACATACCAGCCTGCATAGGTGCCTCCTCCTCAATTACAGCGGGGCCAACCTTTGTCGTTGGCTCCATGGAAGGAGAGACAGTTGAAAGAAGGCATCCACATGTCAAATGATGATCAATATCATAAATGAAAGGAGTCTTGTTGGATGAATGACAAAATTCCTTAATTTGACAACAATATACCTTTCGCTGCCGAATCAGTGAAGGTCGCGGCCTCGTCGGCGGTGCCTTGCTCTTCAGATGGCATATGAAAGGAGCCTGGTGTCTGGTCTATCTCTGTGGACCGAGGGAGGCTGCCCTCCTCCTGATGATCACCAGCTGTTTCAAAACAGAAGCATCTCAGGTTGTTAATACTTAATATGCAGCAGTATGTGTGGCTGGAATGATGTACAGAGTATCTTTGTGCATACCTAAAGTCCGCATCCGGCTAGACTCTGCAACATCGGTAGTACCTACCGATGGTCCCATGCCTAGGGACGATGCCTCCTTGCCAGGGATTGCAACCTCTGTAGTTGGAATTCCAACCCTTTCATCAAAAGCTGGCAAGTCAGCAGAAGAGCCGACCTCTATGAGTTTGGAAAGCTCATTCAAAGGGAAGGTCGTCTGAGCAGCTGTACGACAGTGAGCAAGACAAGTTAGATAAGCTCATTATTTCATGCACAGAAAGGAAAAGGGAACCTTAAGTCACCTGGGCTCATCCTGATTTCGCCTTCTTCAGAAGAACTTGATGAAGAAGAAGAAGAACTCCCGCTGGAGGAGGGGCTGGAAGTCCCTGTCCTTGATGAGGTGCCAGAGCCTCTCTCTCTTGAAGAGCCGGACGGCGGAGAAGTCTCCTCGACGCCGGAAGAGCCCTTCCCCCCTTCAACGGCAGGGAGAGAGGTCTGAGCTCGAGAAGTCCCTGCAACATGCAATGCTATATTAGCTGAAGCACATACTTCATCTATTTGAAGGGGGAACAAGGGAAGGTTCAACATGCAAGACACTAACCTGCCTCCGAAGCAACAGAGCTCCCGCCTGTATCAAGTGCGGGGGAGTCGCCGGTCACAGGCATGTAGTCATCTGCAAGGAAGTCCAACCCGTCAATATCCACGCTGATGTCAGGAATGGACTCGTCCACCTCCAACCCCGCCTCTGTGAACACATTTCCGGGGCAAGGAGAAAAGCTCGCGGTAGGCATAGCCTCGGGAGGAGCTGCAGCAATAAGGGGAAATAACAGTCAGATTACAACATTTTCAAAACAGGTTGCAATACTGATTGGAAACAAATGTTCCCCATTCTTACTTGGGATCTCAGCTGGAGTAGGAGACCCCTCCTCAGGACGCGGGCGAATGGTAGGCCGCGGATCACCCTCCGGGATATCAGTCCGTGGCCTCTTCCCGCGCCCACAAGCCTCTGAACCAGGAACATGTCCTGCAAGAAAAAAAAAAGATTGCATGAAATCAACATCTTAAATTGCAGAGCAAAAGGAGACAGGGTTAGGTAAGTCAGCATATACCTGGATCCCCAATAAGCCTTTCGGGCTTCAAGACAATCTGCTCGGTCTTCAAGCCAAGGACCCTAGCAACCTTGTTCACAGCGTCCCCCCGCCAGTGGCGGGGTGGACACCCCCCCTCCCCCCTCCTGCGCAGGTGGCAGGAGGGCACGGCTTCGAGCCGCTTTCCCCTCCCCCCCCCCCAAAAAAAAAGAAAATAAAAAAAAAAAACCTTGTTCACAGCGGTCCATATGGCATTGGGGGTGGTAGCCACCTCCAAATCTGAGATGTACTCCAGGGGACCCGCGCAACCCACTGCGTTCATAATGTGGATCCTCCAAGCTGTGAAGGCACTGCCTCCTAATGCCCTCTCTGGAACAGCTTCTGATAGTTGGGACTGGGTCTTCAAACCACAAGAGGTCTTCAGATCCTCCCACCAGGAGTAGAGGGCCAGAGGGTCAGGGTCTACCCTCCGACGGGCAGACCTAGAAGAAGAAGCCGCAGCTGGTGCACTCCGCAAGGGCTTCAAAGCCCCGGTGTACTGACTCCTGTCAACAGGAATCGAGAGTCCGCCCGCCCTCCAACGGGTCTCAATCTCATGAATGACCTTGGCGACCCCAGAAAAGTGAGATCTAATGAACGCCGCATCCAGAAAAAGAGGAGGCAGATCCTCCTTCTTCAGGCGCCTTTCCTCTGCAGCTCGAATAACATCAGCTCGCTGCCTAAAAACATTGCTGAGTTTAAACCACCAGCGCGCATAGTGTATATCAAAGAAACCTCTACGTGTCTGCTCTGGAATGGGGTATTCCTCCTTCACCTCCCGGGAGAGAAAGTCATGCCATGAAGTCGCCACCAGATGGACGTCCCTCTGCCTGTACTGCCGAACTGCAAAGGGAAAATCTGCATGCTGAGGTATCGCCCGGTCGTACCCAAAATTCCTCACGAATCTATGCGGGTAATATGGCTCAAGCACTGCCATACTGGAACGGCGGTAAACCAGAACGCTCGGCCGAACACAAATAACCCAATCGACCAATGCATGGTCGGAGGGTAGAGCCCAGGAGGATAGCCTGCAAACAACGGTGTCACCCTGCCGCTCTGTGTATGGACGGAACGAGCAAGAGCTGTGGTCAAACTCCAGACTCTCATCCCTCCTAGTATAGAGGAAGGACAAGGTACGGCGAGCGCTGGCGAGCTGCAAAACTGAGTCCTGGTCCGGATGACCAGCAAAAGCAAAAAGCAGGGGCGCAGCTGGATTATCCACCGGGGTCCTCTGTGACAACTCTGGCAACAACAGGCCGGCCCATGCACTCAGATAGTGGGTGGACATCAAGATATGCTTATCTCTAGGAGATGAGTGCGAAGTCAAGGCCCCAAGGCTATGAAAGATATTCGCCAGCGCGGCTGGAGCAATGGCGAGTCTGCGCCCGCAAGCCAGTAAACAAGCTGGGTAGATCACCTCTGCCCGCAGAATCCCCTCCTCTCCATGAGGGATCACAAAGCTGGCCAGCCAGTAGGCCAGGTAGTCTGCCAGGTAAGTCAGCGGCGGCAGTCCCCTCGAATTCCACCCCCGTGTCGGGGCGGGTAAGTGACGAGGGTGTGAAGCAAAGCGGAGCTCAACCTCGCGGCACTGCTCCCAAGACATCCCCGAGGTAGCAAACTCCTCGTAGAAACAATACGGACCGCTGTAGAAATGTGTGACCCATGCATTCAGAGTCACCCTCGGCGTCTGTGCAGCTTTCTCCTTGCCCACGAGGGCCAAGTCCCTCCAAGTCTTCATCAGATACCTGAAGCAATATGGCATGAAGTATCGGCCTGCTCCATCAGAAGCACTCAGATGCAGATCATCCAGGCATATCTCCTCATATGGCTATCCGCAGACTGGGAGACCAGAAATCCTGTGGAAAGCCCACAGGTCTAGTGAAGTCTCCCCCTCAGCAGTCATGAAAGTGTTCCAGCGCCTGTTAAATCTCTCAGCTAAAGCCTGAACCAGTCCGGTGTGGCAAGGATAAGAATACAAAGCTGCCGTCACTGCATGATGTATGCCTGCCCTATCAAGTGCTGTCCTGTAAACTAGCAGCACACCCCACAGCCACTCTGTGGCGCCGCGTCGATAACAGTGGGAAGGAACAACGGCGCATTTCCCGTACCAGCTCGGGGTCCTCTGTGCCAAGATCCTCTCTAGCATACAATCAGCATCGTAATCATCATGCGCGCAGGCCGCGCCGGAGGGAGTCAGAAACATCCCGTCAAGAACAATATCCGCGGCCCTGTGGTGCCCGACCAGATGCCAAGTGACTGGTGAAGACGGTGCCGCTCTCACAGTAAAACTGTCGAACTCCCTGTAGGAGCCAAGACTCCTCTGGTCAAGGTACTGTCGCTGACGCGCAAAACCCTCTGGGAAGCTCGGATAAGAAAAACTGCAGGTGCTATGCATACTATCCCGCCCGAGCAATATGGCCCGCTCCAGGCGACGCCTCTCCTCTGGAAGCCGGGGATCGTCAGTCTCTGCTCCAGGTGGTATGAAACTCTGGATGAAAGGGAAAAGGTGACGGTCCAGTGGAAAGTGAGGCGGGTAGCCGCCCGACCGGTCATAAGTGTAGCATCCCAGCCTCCGCGTGACCCTGGAGACGTCAACAACGCCTTCAGCAACCCAAGTGAATCCGCGGTCCACCGCGTCAAAGTCCTCGGGAGTGATGCTACGAGGGAATGGTGGCATAGGCCTGTCCGTCCTCCGTACATAATGATCATCACCACCGCTGGTCCTGGACCTCTGGGAAGTCCCTCCGCTCCGTCTGGAACGAGCCATGTCTGCAAGAGGTGCAAAGCCAAGAGCAGAGAAAGCGATGTCAGTTAAACCAGCATATGGGCAACAACAACACTACGGAAAGTCACACAAAACTCCGGCGTGCCTAAGAGCCTGGAGAATGACAAAAAAAAAAGGGGCCATGGAACGCACGGGCCGTCCGCCCCCGCCTTTGGCTTGGACGTATGTCCCGTGGGGGGCATTTGTTGCACCCGTAATTTATCATGCTAAATTTTCGGGATTTTGATCTCGCATGTGACAAGGTTTCGGTACGGTGTATCACCATCCAATAGGATATTCCTACACGGGGTCCTCTATTCGGCGTATCGCCGTCCCGTCGGATATTCCTAAGTTTAAGAAATTATAGCCCACATGTGATGACAATATAAACCCCTCGGGGGATGGCCACAAGCCAAGCACAAGCCACAATGATTGTCAGGATCGTGTGGTTGTATTAAAATCCCTACGGGATTAAGTCTCCGTCCTTTGAACGTGTAACTACGAGCAAGGGAAACCTCTACAACAATGAAGAAGATGCTGGAAAAGGTCTACGTACCAAGCACCACGTCCCTCGCACGTGTATCACGAAGCACGGACAACAACTCGTCCTCCCGCAGTGGTCTACGGCACGAGGAAGACGACAAACGAACAAGGAGGCGCTCCTTCTCGCTATTCTCCACGAGACACGGCGAGAACTCGAAGCTTCAAACCCCGGGAGACTCCCTTTTATTATAATCCAGCAGGAGAAGACCCGTCCGGGGCCGGGGGGACCCGTACGGGGTCGCCGTTACCCGGACGGGTCCGCCCCGGAGGAGGACAGTCCCGCGCGGGACTGCCTCGGGGCGGGCGGACCCGCCCGGGGCCACCCGACCCCGAGGGGGACCCACCCGGGGTCCGCTATCCCGGGCAGGGCCTACCCGGGGGGTCGCGACCCCGGGGAGGTCCCCCCGGGGGGCCGCGACCCCGGGCAGGTTCCCCCCCCCGGGGGTTCGCGACCCCGGGGAGGTCCCGGACCGTCCCGGGGACCTCCCACCCCGGGGAGGTCCCATTCCCGCGCACAGACTTAAAAAAATTTGAAAATGGGACCTCCCCAGGGTCATTTTCATCCCGTTGGACCCGTACGGGGTCGAACACTCCCGGGGAGGTTCCCCACTTCTATAAATAAACCCCCGGAGGTCTAAGAAAAAAGGAAAAAAAAAAAGAAAAAGAGAGAAGATCTACGATCTACTACACTCAACAACCTACGGAAGACACTTGGAGCGTTTTGTTCGTCTGTTTTGGCCCGCGAGGGGTAAGTCCCCGGGTCTTGTGTATGTGCCCCTATGAGGGTATATTTGTAATTTTGCCCCTCAATGGGCCGTGTTGTTGTTTCTAAGTCCTGGGACGACTATGTCATATGCTTCTGCCTTAATAATGGGAGAATTGCATAAATGTCCTCCCCGGGGTCCAAGAAACATAAAAGTCCTGTTGTTTGCAGTTTTACCCTGCAACTTTTTGTAATTGGGGCTACGTCCCTACTTCCCGCGTTAGTGCGGACTTTTGTACAGTCGACAACTCGCCGACAACCCTTGTACTCATTTGAACTATAGAAGCACTCAGCATGTTTTATATGTATCCTCGGGTGGGAAAATTATAAGAAAACCCCCGACTTGTCAAAATTGCACATATTCCTTCGGCCAAATTGACAGATGTGTGCCTTCCATGAAGCCCCTTATCACTACTTCGGTCTGGGAGTTTTGTCAGCTCAATCCGACACTCGGGTATCATTCTAAACCTAGGTCTAGGGTATGGTAAAATTACCAAAATACCCCTACAACCTAAAAATGGCCCAGCAGCCTCCTAAAACCCTCTAAAAAGAGCCTCAGCGCCTTGGGGAGTCAGGGACCCGATCCTACTTCATTCTAGCCCAGAAATTTCAGAAATACCCCTGGCCTGGGAATATTACCAAAATACCCCTAGGGTGGTAAAATTACCGAAATACCCTCGGGGTCCAGAAAACTTCTCTCTACTTCAAAAATGCCTATGGCTTCTGCATATTTGCGTTTCCATTCCTAAATCTTAGGGTTTTGCTCAGACCTAGCCCTGATTCAGTCGTTTCTGTTGGTCGGTGGTGAGTAAGTGGACATCATGAGCTCTTCAAGAGAGTTTGCCCTCAACATCAAAACCTTGTAAAGGATTTTGGGGATTTCTTTGACAGTCAAACAAAGGTGTTCGGACGTTAGGCCGATGTAAATCAACACTGACTACGGTCAGTGGGGAGAGGTCCAGCACTCGAACCCAAATCGTCTGATACTATACGCACACACGGAATCACCCTCTATATTTAGAGGGGGATGTCTCTTTTCAAAAAGAACAAAATCTATATCTTTATCTACGACAAAAAAACCAGATTAGATTTTTTCCGTGTCTCACAGTGGGCCATGTTTGTAAGTTTCTACGCCCCGGGACGACTGAATTATGTAATTCTGCCCCTATAATGGGGGAATTACAAAAATGTCCTCCCCAAGATCGCGAGAAACAAAAGTCCTATTATTTGCAATTCTACCCTGCAATTTCTTGTAATTGGAGCTACGCCCCTACCTCCTGCGTTAGTGCGGATCTTTGTAATGTACAGTCGACAACTCGCCGACGACCCTTGTACCCACTTGGGCCATAAATGAATCTGTTGAATTCTACAAATCTCCTTTGTACAACAAACAGGGGAAATTATAAGAAAACCTCCCCACCTTTTGGGAATTGTGTATATGTCATGTCCCTCCTTTGGCCAAGTTGACACAATCGACACACGTGAGCCTTCTATGAAGCCCTTGTCACTCCTTCAGCTCGAGGACGTTGTCAGCCCCGTCCGACACTTGGGTGCCGCCTCAAACCTAGGTCTATATAGGGTGTGGTAAAATTACTAAAATACCCATGTGACCTAGTCATGGCCTAGTCGCCCCTAAGACCCTCCACAAATAGCCCCAGCGCCTTGGAAAGTCAATAATTCTGTCCTACCTTCATCCCAACCCAAGAAATTTCAGAAATACCCTTGGCCCGATAAAATTACCAAAATATCCTTTAGAAGGTAAAATTACTGAAATACCCTCAAGGACCAGGAAACCTCCCGCCATTTAAAAAATGCCTATGACTTTTGCAAAATTGCATTTATGCTCCTAAATTCTAGGGTTTTGCCTGAACTCAAGAGACCTTTGATGAAACCCTAGTCTAGTTAGTGTGTTGGTGGTAAACGAGTGGTCATCGAGAGTCACCCGAGTGAGCCTGCCCTCCACATACGAACCTATGGGGGGGACTTTGAGATTTCTTTGACAGTCAAATAAAGGTGTTCGAACATTAGGCCGATGTAAATCAACACTGACCGCGGTTAGTGGGGAGAGGTCCAGCACCCGAACCCAAATCGTCTGATACTATGCGCACCCACGGAATAAAACCTCCACACATAGAGGGGAATGTTTCTTTTCAAAAAGAACATATTTATTTATCTATATAACTTTCGTGGCCAACAATGTTGTTCTTACATCAGCCTATGCCATCAATCATATGCCATCCAGAGTTCTTGAATTTCATATCCTGTGACTATTTTACGCCAAGACCACCAGGTCTTTCCGTTGATCCCTCAGGTGTTTGGGGGCTTGTGTTTTATTTATAATTTGGGTCTAGGAAGTTCCAAACTTGATCCCAAATCTTTCTTGGTTACTCTTCCACTCAAAAGAGGTACAAGGGTTTAGACCCCATGACAGAAAGGAAGTATATCCAGAAGGATGTCACCTTTTTTGAGTCTCAGTCATACTACTCCTTGGATCTTTCTTAAGGGGAGATTACTTCAGCTATGCTTTGGCTCCTTATTTCAATGCATATCACACAGCAGTTGAAAGTCTGACTATTCCTTCCTCTTCTTCAAACAACCAATCTCCCGTCCAAGATGACAGTGCCATGGAAATCTTGGAGACTAGTGAGAGGACAGCTCCTGGAGAGAAAACAAAATTAACAGAAGTCTACTCTAGGAGAAGAACAAAAGGGACTGAACAGCGAGAAGGAAGGACCGAACAGCAAGAAAAATCCTTCAAATTCAGCAAGGTAGCCCCCTGGCTAAAGACCACTCTCATGACAACGCCGGGTCTCCCTCATACCCTTTGAATCCTAAAGTTGAAAAATAATCTGAACTCATTTCTGAAAACTTCTCCAACCTTGATCAGCCTATTGCATCAAGAAAAGGTGTTAGAGAATGCACCAAACATCCAATATCCAAATACTTGTGCTATTCACGAGTTTCTCCTTCATTTCATGCTTACATTTCCTAAATTTCTAGTGCATCGTTGCCTTCTTCTATCTTAGAAGCCATAAAGGACCCTAAGTGGGTTAAGGCAATGGAGGAAGAGATGGATGCAATGGGATCTTGTTGATCTTCCTTCAAGGAAGAAACTTGTAGGATGTAAATGGGTGTATACCATAAAATTTAAGGTTGATGGCATTGACTTATGCCATTGACTACCAGGAAATGTTTGCTCCAGTTGCAAAATTATCATCAGTGTGGGTATTGTTGTCTCTGGCTGTTCATTTTTCCTGGGACTTAACACCAGCTAGATGTAAAGAAGGCCTTCCTCAATGGTGACTTGACAGAGGAAGTATACATGCAGCCGCCACTAGGGTACATGGCAGATGGGAAGGTGTGCAAGTTAAAAAAGAACACTGTATGGTCTTGTTGAACCCCGTAATGTTCATCACACATATTTCTGAACCAAGAAAAATTGCACAAGTTAAATCTACATGACATCTTTAAGAAGTATAAACCGTGTCCGTCACATGTGGAGCAAGTTCAAATGCCCTTGGCATCTCGCCGGACAAAGTTTTACACAAGAATGGTGTGTTTTTAACACAAGAATTTCATCGAACACCTGACATCGACTCCGCCAAATGATGGCGTGAAGCGATTTAAATCGCGGTCATTATAGGAGGTTCAAATTCAAACGCCCTCGGCATCTCATTGGGTGAAGTTTATGCAAGGATTAGTATGTTTTAACGCACGAGAATTTCATCGAACACGTGGCGAGCGGTGTTCAAATCACACACCTACGCAACAAGAAGTTAAGCTAATGGCAGTCCCCGGTGTCCAAGAAGCGTTTCCAAGGTGTCACAAAGGGTAAATCTCACCCCAGCACCAAGGACAGCAAGACGGGGGTCCAAATAAGCCAAGGAAGTCAAAAGAAATGGCCACGTGCTGCCGCCTCCAAGTGAGTAAGGAAAAAAAATCCACAAAGGCTGCTGGAAAATGACAGCCCCAGGGGTATTTAAAAGTTTTTTTTAATTGAGAGACAAGGGCACACCGCCCCTCTCTCTCTTTTCTCTCCCCTTTTGGCGCTGCAGCAAACCCGGGAGGCTTACCTCCGGGTGTTGCAGACCGGGGGGCCCACCCCCGGGTGCTGCAGACCCGGAGGTGGCACCTCCGGGCCTGTGCATCCCATGGGAGGGAGCCCACAGTCCCCTCTCTCTTTCCCTCTCTGTGCTGTGCGGCCTGAGCAGAAACAAAAAGGGGGAACTGCAACAAAAAAAAAAAAAAGGGGAAGAAGAAGACCCGGAGGTGCCCACCTCCGGGTTGTCTCACTGCTGTGCCCGCTTGAACAAAAAAAAAAAAAAACAGGAACAACAACAAAAAAAAAGCAAGAAGAAGACCCAGAGGTGGCACCTCCGGGTTGTGTAGTCCATGGGGTGGAGGGCCCACTGGCCTTTTCCCCTTCCTCTCTGCTGTGTAGCGGACCAAAAAAAATAGAAAAGAGAAGGCAGCAAAAAAAAAAGAGGAGGCAGACCAAGAGGGAGGTCCCCCTAGTCTTCAGACCCGAGGGTACCTCCTCCACCCCCCTTTTTCTCCCTCTCTCCCTGCTGTCCACTACAAAAACAAAAAAAGAAGAACCAGGAGAGAGGCCCCCTGGGTTTGCAAACCCGGTGGAGCCTACCTCCGCCTCCTCTTGATGCCCTCTCTTTCCATAAAACAAAAGAAGACCAAGAGGCAAGAGCAAACCCAGAGTTCTTACCTCCGGGTTCCCCCCTCCATCTCCTATAAATAGGAGGTCTTGGCCAAGGAGGAAGGGGGATTCGCACAACTTGGAGCTTCACACACCGTGGAGGAAGCCTGCGCAAGGGAGCCTTGGCGAACTTGAATTTTTTTGAAGATCTTAGAGGATCCCACACATGTCTATTAAGGAGCAAGGTGCTGACGACTAATGTTTTCTTTGAAAGACATGAGGCATGAAGCTTGAAACTTGAAGTTTGAAACCCAAGGAAGGGTCGCTCAAGGTTTCTCTTGCTTGTGTATGCATAAAGGAAATCAAACACAAAGAAGATATTATATGTTCCTATCATCATAGGATAGAAATGATGCATACGCCCTCATGTTGGGTGTATTTTCAAGATCAAAAAAATATGTGAAGACTTGTCTTAGAAAAGACATGGAGCATGAAACTCAAGAAAGGAAGAGGAAGGGCTTGCATCTGTCGCCCCTTGGAGAAGCCTGGAACCTTGAAGACTTGGAGTTTCTTGAAGCTTGAAGCCATGAGACTTTTGTACATTTGCTGAAACCTAATAAGGGATATTGCATACATGCCCCTATCATTGGAGATATACCCTTGTGGTTAAGCGAAGTTGCTGAAATGATGGAGATACCATCTAAAATTTAGAAATAACCAATGTCCATGACGAAAATCCTAGAAATCATGAGAAGAACGCAGTTATGTGCATAAAATTGCAGAAATACCTCCGAATGTGGGAAAATTGCAGAAATATCCCTGGAGGTGGGGAAATTGCATAAATACCTCCAAAGGCGAGAAAATTGCAGAAATATCCCCATTTGTGGGATCTCAAAATTACCTAAGAATGCCCTTGTTCTGGTTTACGCCGTTTGCACGACTCGGTGGAGTGGGACCACGTCCCTTCCCTGAAGCGGTGTGCGCTCTCCTGAGTTCGACTTATGGCTAACCATCCAAATCCATGGCCAAGACCTAGCATGTCTGGAGAAACCAAAGAACAACGAAATTACAAATAAACCATGATAAGTCGAGAAATGGCGGAATGCCCAGGAAGTCAAGAAATTACGGGACTATTCCCAGAAAGGCAAGAAATGACATGAATGTCCAGGAAGTCGAGAAGTGACGGGGCTATTCCCAAAAAGTCAAGAAAAGTCGAAATACCCAAGAAGTCGAATGACATGGTTATTTCCGATAAGTCAAGAAATTAAGACGAGAAATACCCAAGAAGTCAAATGATGGGATTATTTCCGATAAGTCAAGAAATTAAGACAAGGAATATCCAAGAAGTCAAATGACGGGATTACTTCCGATAAGTCAAGAAATTAAGATAAGGAATACCCAAGAAGTCAAATGACGGGGTTATTTTCGAAAAGTCAAGAAATTAAGACGAGAAATACCCAAGAGAAATTAAGATGAGGAATCACCAGGAAGTCAAATGACGGGGCTATTTTCGAGAAGTCAAGAAATGAAGTCAGGAGCGCCCAGGAAGTTAAGCGACGGGGAGATCTCCGAGAAGTCAAGAAATGTCAAATGTATTCCCAAAAGTCAGAAATGACAGGAATGCCCAGGAAGTCAAGACATGACAGGGATATCTCCAAAAATGAAAAATTGCATGAACACCCCAATGTTTGAGAAAATTGCAGAAATACCTTGATGGAAGAAAAATTACAAATATACCTCGCCTTGTGTGGGAATGTCCTTTAGGGACACCAAGACAACTTAAGAGTCTGATCACAATCAAAAGAGCGATCATGACCATGAAGCAATTCTGACGGACCGACAGTGATCATCTTGGCGATCCAACGGTCCGATCGTGATGGGATTTAAGCTCAACCGTCCGATCAGAAGTTAAAAGTAAATTCAATGGCCCGATCAGGACGAAAACAAATTCAAAGATCCAAATGCAGACTGAAGCAAATTCAAAGAGTCTGACTGCAACCGGATGTAATCCCGAAGACCCAATTATACAATCGGGGCCATATGTAAAGGTCTTGAAAGAACGATTATAGTTTAGATTACATATGTTCCAAGAAATGAAGTCTCCACATTTCTTCGCAAGAGTATGTACCCGGCATGGGCGATCATCAAGATCATTAATGCCACAACATATAGAGGCTAAAGACGTTATTCGACAGTTAAGCAAAGGTGTTCGGACTTGTCCGATGTAAATTACACCGACTCCGGTCGATGGGGAAAAGTCTAGTACACGAATCCTAAATCGTCTGATAAACCTAAAAGCACGGAATTAACAAATATGCCAAAATATACGCATCTTGATCCAACGAAATTGATACTCGAAAATTTCGCGTGTAAATAGGTCTCAAACAATCTTCGAGGGCTTGGTTTGAGAGGCTAAGAACTGCTTTGCTAAAAATGGGATTCAAGCAAGGGAATGTTGACCATACCCTCCATGTAAAATGGAAAGACAGGCAGGTTATGATACTGTGTATGTGGATGATATGATTGTTACTGGCGATAACTTGCTAGAAATCAGATGTTTGAAAGAAAATCTGGCAAGGGAATTTGAGATAAAAGACCTTGGTCCCTTGAAATACTTTCTTGGGATTGAAGTTGCAAGGACTTGAGGTATTATTCACATCTTGCTGAGAAAATATGCCTTAGATCTTCTGAAGGCAATGGGGAAATTGGGCAGCAGACCCGCTGATATACCCATTGAGGTAAATCACAAACTCAGTGAGCATGATTGAGAGGCTCTTTCAGAGGCTGAAAAGGGAAGATATCCAAGGATAGTTGGCAAACTTATATATTTGTCCCTAACTTGACCAGATATCAGATATGCCACTGGTGTGGTTAGCCAGTTTATGCATGCTCCTAGGACAGCACACATGCAAGCGGTAGAAAGATCTGAGGTATGTTAAGACTTGTCCAGGAACAGCTCTGTTATTTAGCAAGAAAGGCCAGTTGAGTATAGAGGGTTTTTCTAATGCTGACTAGGTAGGATCTCAAGATGATCACAGGTGTACTTCAGGAACATATTTGGAAGGTAATCTAGTTAACTAGAGAAGCAAAAAATAGACTGTCAGTGCAAGGTCTAGTGCTGAGGCCGAGTACAGGGCCATGGCTCAAGCTGTAACTGAGTTATCGTGGTTATAGGTCTTGTTGATAGACGTTAGCATAGAAGTGTTGCTCCCTATGAGGCTCTATTGTGACAATAAGACAGCAATTAATATAGCCAATAATCCTGTCCAACATGATTGTACTAAACACAGAGATTGATAGGCACCTCATCAGAGAGAAGTTGGATTTAGGAGAGTTGTGCCTGCCCTATGTTCGGTCTATGGATCAGGTGGCTGATGCGTTGACGAAAGGCATGTCCAGAGAGGATTGCAAAATGAACTTAGGCAAGCTGGGCATGGAAGATATATATGCTCAGCTTGAGGGGAGTGTAGAGAAGGCCAGGGGTAGTTAGGTCTTGTCTTTTTCTTATTTCTGTTTTATTAATGCCTTTGACTGAACGTCCTGGTTAGTTATTCCACCAGAGGTATTTATGTCATGTAGTTATTTGAGCCGTTGCCCTATTGCGTAATATAAGAAGGAAAGAGGCCAGCGGGTGAGAACAGGAGAGTTTCTCAAGACCGCAGCCTTCTCTTGTGGTTCTCCCACCTTGTCTCTTCTTCCTCCTCCTTCTTCTCTTGCAGCCAGGAGTTTTCAATATTCATCAATCACTTACCATGTTTACATATTCACATACTGAGTAAGAGTGGCACTTTCATGTTCCTACAATATTAAGCTGAAAGAAGTGCAATAGCTTCACCTTGCAAGCAACATGTAGCCATCGGCCTGTGAAAAAAAGGTAACTTTATTATGTTCTTACAACTCATGAAATGAAGGCCATTATCTTATGCGAAAGAAATACAGCATCATCATCATCATCATCAGAGCCTTATCCAAATTAATTGGGGTCGGCTACATGAATCATGTTCCACCAAAGATTTCTATCAAGTGCAATATTCATATTTAAACTCAAGGAACTAATGTCCTTCCTAATAACATCGCACCATCTCATCTTAGGCCTTCCTCGAGCTCTTTTACTAACATCCACTAAGATTTGGTCACATCTTTTAACCGGCGCTGAGTTAGGGCGACGAAACACATGTCCAAATCACCTGAGTCTATTTTCTCTCATTTTACTATCAATTGGAGGTATCCCTAAGTCCTTACGGATGCGCTCATTCCTAATCTTGTCTTTCTTAGTCTTGCCACACATCCATCTCAACATCCGCATCTCTGCTACACACATTTTGTGGATGTGTTCCTTTCGTACTGCCCAACACTCGGTACCATATAACAAAGCAGGTCTCACAGCCGTTCTATAAAACCTCCCTTTGAGTTTCACAGGCATACGACGATCACAAAGGACACCTGATGCACTTCTCCATCTTAATCAGCCTGCCTTAATCATATGTGTAACGTCATCATAAATCTCCCCATTCTCTTGTATGATAGACCCTAAGTATCGAAAGCTACTACTCTTCGGAATGTTATGTCCATCAATTAGAACCATGTCTTCCTGAACCACTCTCCCATTACTAAAAATACAGTGCATAAACTCAGACTTATTCCTACTGATTTTAAAACCTTTAGACTCCAAGACAAGTCTCCAACGTTCTAACTTAGCATTTAGAGCATCAATACTCTCATCAATTAAAATAATATCGTCTGCAAATAGCATACACCAAGGGATATCCTCATGCAATTGTTTAGTTACTTCATCCATAACTAAGGCAAAGAGATACGGACTTAGTGCAGAACCTTGATGCAAACCTATAGAAACGGGAAATTCACCAGTCTCCCCAGCAATAGTTCGAACACTAGTAATAGCACCGCCGTACATATCCTTAATCAAATCAACATATCCTTGAGAGATTCCTTTCTTTCTTAATGTCCACCAAATCAATTCTCTCGGTACTCGATCGTACGCCTTCTCTAAATCAAGAAAAACTATATACGAATCTTTTCTCATCTCTCTATACTTCTCCATTAGCTGCCGTAGTAAGAAAATAGCTTCTGTAGTAGATCTATTTGGCATAAAATCAAACTGATTTTCCGATACAGTAGTCATACATCGGAAGCGTTTTTCAATTACTCTTTCCCAAAGTTTCATAGTATGACTCATAAGCTTAATTCCACGATAATTATTATAACTTTGAATATCTCCTTTATTTTTATAGAAAGGAACTACAACACTTTTTCTCCAAACTTCTGGCATTCTCCGTTCCTTAAAAATTTTATTAAAAACTTTAGTCAGCCACTGAATACCAATATCTCCTAGGCCTTTCTATACTTCAATAGGTAAGCCATCTAGTCCTAAGACCTTGCCCAGTTTCATTTCCCTTAAAGCATCCTCCACTTCTGACATCTTAATACGCCTGAAATATTGATATTTATCAAATATTGTGGACTCTTGGGTACCTTCTAAAGATAAATCCTTGATTGAATCTCCATTAAGTAACTTCTGAAAATAGCTATGCCACCTCCCTTTAATCTCAAGATCCTTAGTTAAAACCCTTTGATCTTCACCTTTAATGCACCGAACATGATCTAAATCTCTAGTTTTCCTTTCTCTTAATTTAGCAAGTTTAAATATGTCCTTTTCAACCTCTCGGGTTCCTAATTTATTATATAAATTTTCAAATGCCTTTGATTTAGCTTCACTAACTATTTTCTTAGCTCTCTTTCTAGCGATTTTATAGGCTTCTAGGGTTTGATCATTTTTTTTAGTTTGCCAAACTTTAAAGTATTCCTTTTTTACTCTAATGGTATTTTGGATTTCCTCACTCCACCACCAAGTCTCTTTTTCTAAATTCTTTTTACCTTTAGATTCGCCTAAGAGTTGTTTTGCAACCCTCGTTATACAATTTGTAACATTATTCCACATTACATTAGTTTCTTGTTCTAAATTCCAAATATTTTCCTTCAATAGATGATTTTTAAATATTTCTAAACTTTTACCTTTTAAATTCCACCATTTAATCTTGGAATAATTATTTATAATGATCTTTCTTTTGAATTTAGGGATAGTGACATCCATTACTAACAACCTATGTTGAAGGGCTAGACTCTCACCATGAATAACTTTGCAATCTTTACATAAAACTCTATCGACCTTCCTAATGAGAAAATAGTCAATTTGACTTATATGTGTTCCACTCTTGTATGTTATTAAGTGTTCGTCCCTCTTCTTAAAGAAGGTATTAGTAATTGCTAGATCATAAGCCATAGCAAAATCAAGAATAGTGTTACCCATATCATTTCTATTGCCAAAACCAAGCCCTCCATGAATCCTCTCATAGCCTCTATTATCTATACCCACATGACCATTAAGATCTCCTCCAATAAAGATTCTCTCTTCACTAAGGATATTTTGGATCAAACTATCAATAGCCTCCCAAAATTACTTTTTAATGCTCTCTTCTAATCCTACTTGAGGTGCATATGCACTAATTATATTCAAAATATCATCGCCTAAGATAAGTTTAATTAACATTAGTCTATCCCCCAATCTATTTACTTCCACAACTCTGTCTTTTAAGTTTTTATCTATTATTATAGCAACACCATTTCTAGAGTTATTATTACCCGTATACCAAATTTTATATCCATCAATGTCTTTAGCTTTATGTCCTTTCCACCTAGTTTCTTGTAGGCAAGCTATGTTAACCCTTCTGTCCTTCATTAACTTAACTAATTCTAAACCTTTACCCGTTAAAGTTCCTATATTCCAAGTAGCTAGACGGATCCTATGTTTTTGGACTTGCTTCTTTACCCGTGTGCGTCCAACCCCACACGAGAACCCTTGCCTATTTGACACAGCAATCGGGCGCCATTGCGACGCGTCGCTTACGGGGAACGCCCTAGCTAGCCCTTGCTCACTTGTCATTCCATCCGGGTTCCGATGTAACGCGTCGCTTACGGGGAACGCCCTAGCTCTTACGCGTCGCTTATGCGAAAGAAATACATAGCCTGTGAAAAACTTTGTCACCTGATTTAGCTCTTACGACTTATGAAATAAGGACCATTCGTGAAGAGCATACAAATACAAATTGACTGGTTGAGATAACTGTTGAATGAACAAAAAAGAAAACAAGGTGCTCATGATGCAAGGTAATTGCATGATTTGTAAGAAACAAGTATTGATATGACTGCCAAAAAGAACACCCAACACAAGCAATTCCCTTCCAAGTTGCTCATTATTCTGGGTAACTGCATGATTTGTAAATAGATTAGTTTACATTTAAGGTCATTATGTCATACTCCCATGTTACCTGAGAACTTAGCTGTCAACTTGCCAAAAGCCTAACCACCAAAACCACCATCCAGCCCATGGAACAAAATGGGAATGGGAAAGGGAGCTTGAGAGGGTGCAACTTGAAGGATAGATTCATTTTTAAAGAACCCTATTTTGGGAGCAATTATGAAATGTTAATTATTTATTCATGTTTTTAGTTAAAAGTTCATGATTATATTTTCTTTCAATATCTAAGTATTTGAAATATTATTCAATTTATGGACCTTAATACATACAGGATCAGGATGACTGCAATTCTCCTCGCAGCATCTCCCATGTCTCACTCTCCCCCCGCACCTCTTTTCAATGCATCCCCACAGAGCCACCTGAAGCACATCGAGACCAGAGTCTGGAAGCTGAGAAAATCCAGGGAACAATCCGGTTGATGCAACGGGTTCTTCTGCCTCTGTCCCACAAGGGTGGGCAGGCTCCACTGCTGAGGCTAGCCGCTTCCCAGGGAGATGTGGTTCACCCCAGAAGAGATTGCTGGAGCACTCCCACCTCTCCCACTCTCTCTCATTCTCTCCAACTCAAACAACATTGTTGCAGCTGCCCTCCAGATCATTATACACTAATACGTTAGTTGGAAGTTTGTTTCGGTGAAGACTTTGTACCTAAAATACCTGTCAATTTCTTTACTTATTGACACAGTGTGCTTAGCATCAGAACGTGTACAGGGAGTATCAGATCCATAGTTTCAAACCCAATAGATGCAGTCACATCCAAAAACTGATGCTATGTACTGCACAGAGCCATACATTCAGGGTCCTGTCAACCTAACTGACCCATTTACAGCCAAACTAGTAGTGTGTATTTATAAAAGTGGACCAGCCTAGCCAGTATTTTAAATTTGGGCCAGGTTGGCTATGACTGCTTGGGTCAACATGTTGGGCTGAACTTGGGCTCACCTGTTTTCAGTTTGGGCACGCCGAAATTGGTGCTTGGCCCAGCCCAACCCACCCACATCTCCTTCTTACTAATGTCCAACGTTGAAATCCACCTTCATTCCTACCGACATTCCATATACTGGCCCTCCAACCTAGCTGTCATGTACACTGAGCTATCTTCTTATGAACCAAGGCCTTTTAAAAATCAACAGACATCTTCTTGCACAAAAAAATTGGCAACCCAGGTTTATCTTTCTACCAATGTAATTCAAGAAATTCTAGAAATAAAGTATGGAAAGGTAGATTCCCTTGTGTACACATCCATTGAGAACCTCATCATCTAGCCATTTCCTACCCTACAACCATCAACTACACCACATCAATACCTTGCAAATTCTGGAATAAATTAGACAAATTGGACCAGGGGATATCTCGTACTTGGTATCTCCAAATATTTTGATCACTTGCCAAGCTCCACTTGTCTGCATGTGACTGGTCAGCGCCATTTACATGAGACTTCTTGCCAGAATGTATTCTATTTTGTGGAGAGTTGGAGATAGTGCATCATCTTTGCCTGCAATATACAGTGGATTCAAACAGTTGGATAGGGGTGTGGGCTAAGTAGGACATGCCTTGGATCACAAAAACTGGCAAGAAGCTATGGTGGTTTATTTTGCATGCAGCAACGTAGGTGATCTAGAAAGAGAGAAATTCAAGATCCTTTAAAAGGACATATACAAATGGGACAACAATAGCTAAATGGTCTGCTAGCCCACATCAAGTCATGGGAAAAAGCTATTGAGAACAAAACAGTGGATAGGCCTTTTATTTTGGTGGTATACTTTGAAGAAAATGTAAACATGGGCCATAGGATGTGCTTCTCTATTCTGAGTCTCCTTGTTGGGGGCTGGGTGTTAGTTTTTCTGTCAAAATAATTCACTCCTTTGATGGACCTTTTCGAGTGACTTACTTGTATATACCCTTCTCCTATTCCTTTCAATTCTGTAAATGATATGCGATACCAAACATTTTACTATTAACATCAGGAACCTCCTGAGTTTCTTTGGAATCCAGACTGCAGACTGAAAATTTCCATCTTCAATGACAGCTAATTATGATAGATGATGAGCCATTTCAAACCCGTATGACTGTAGTGATTGACAACTCACGAAGAGATCGTCATGCATATGCAAGATATAGACAACTAGAAGAAAAGAAGCAGCTCAGCAATTACCTTGGTTGTAGTCATGACCGAGTTCACCATGGATGATACACCAACACCACGGCATAGAATTATTGTCAAGATGAGAAGAAGAATTGGAGCAAGTACATTGATAGACACTGCTCCTCCAAAAAATTCTTTGCCCCCTTGCCCTATCCAGCTAGGAATTTGTCCCTTAAAGAAAGGAAATAGTTCCAAAATAGCTATTATGTAACTTGCTAAGCTCCGAGCTATGCTCGCTGCACCAATGTGGTAGTCTAGCATCAGTTGTGTGAAGACAAGAAATGCAGTCAGCTCATTGAATGCAGCATAAGAGTATAGGTATGCTCCACCAACTACTGCAGGGAAATACGAAGACAGCTCTGCATAGCACAAGGCATTAAGCACGCAGGCAGCCCCAGCTAAACTGAAACTCACAGTGACAGCTGCATTTGAACAAGTGACCAGTTAGTAACGACAAGAATGGACAATCTATCACACCGACAAAAATAAACTGAGAATTTGTTCGTTCCTGATCACTCTTACATCATAGACGCTGCTCGCACTTCAGTTTTTAATGAGTCAATATGAAAAGTCAAATGTGATTTTATATGCAACAGTTACAATCCTAGATGACATAAAAAAGGAACAGCGATTTCCTTGCCAAAGACAACAGCGGCAGGCTTCGAACGGTTCAGAATGACCAGCGCTCGCGAGCCAGTAATGACAAAAACGGGCACGCGCCATTACCATTAGCCATTCATATACAGTGTCGAGCAACTGGCGTCCAATTCTGTTCTTCACAAAAGACGAAGGAAGACGAATATGATGATGCCACTACGAATAAAACTATGTATCGAAAAACAAATCTGCGTAACCTAATTACTGCAAGTACTCATCGAGACCTACAGACAGCGTGGACGTGTCACGTGACGATAAGCACGATGTTCGACCATGGACGTTGACAACGCACGATTATAGAGTATACAATAAGAAAAATTTTCAGTCCCAGAAACCCAATTTTGGAGCTTATTCACTCTCAGATCCCACAAAATTCAAGTCGGGGGGGGGGGGGATGGGGATCGAGTATCAGGCAACGGGAGGTGCAGGAAGAGGAGATGCTACCGGGTCCAGCATCGCGGGCGACCGTGCCGGTGATGACAAAGATCCCGGCGCCAACAGAGGCCCCGACGCCAAGAAGGATGAGGTCCAACAGGCGGAGGCGGCGGACGAGCGCGTGCCCATCACTTCCGCCGCCGGCAGAAGAAGGGAGAGACTTCCTCCGGAGGGCGGAGGAGCACAGTCTGGAGAAGAAGGAGGTGGCCGTGCTCGGCGTAGAGGCGGCGGCGTGCTTCCCGTGCCCCACCGCCATCAAAATCTCTTCTTCTTCTTCTTCTTCTTCCTCCTCCTCCTCCCCCTGCCTTCCCGTGCAATGATGGGGGTGGTGGCCGGCTGAAGCGTCCCGCGATGCAGAGGTGGTGGTAGGCAGGGAACAGTAATGCTTGCGGCAAATCTTGGTTTCAGAGTCTCATCGGTCAAAAACCGGAAAAAAAGATTATGGGTCCCACATTTGACAGGTGGCAACAAGTCGTGGGCTTTGATGTTTCAAATGTGGGTCCCACAGTAATGATCCCCCGCGGACCAAGATATGCAGCAAGATACTCTTTGCGGGAGAACGAAAGAGGGTTGGTCTGGCCAGTTTGTTCGTGGAATAATTTAAGGGGATATCATAATTTTGTATAGTTTATTATAATTAAAATTAATTTATGTTAATTTATATCTTGAACAGTTTAATTGGCCCTTAACCTGAATGTCGACCAGAATATGAGATTCTTATAATCAAACTTGTCATGATAAGTAAGAGTGAGATATCCGGATTAACTTTAACCTATTCTGCAAACAAACGATTGGATAACTATCGTGCTAATTTTATTCTAATTGATAAAACGTTACAATCTGTCAAGTTATTTGACAAACTTTTTAAAGAAACTTTAAAACTTATAAATAAATTTCTGGATTAAAGAAACCAATCAGCAAATATAAAGCAAAGGAATCGAAAACTAAAAAAAAAAACTTTCTCAAAAGATCAGTAATAATTTCTTCAAACTTTCAAGGAAGCTCCTAAAAAATTGTATATGAAATAAAGGTGAAACGATTGAATGTTTAGAACAAATATTAAAACTATGAAGATTAATCCTTGGATATGACATATTCTAAAAGGTTTAATATTACAAATCCCAGAAGAAGTCGTACCTGAAGAATCAGAATACCTCACGTCTCTTTTACAGGTGAATACAACCTCCACACACTAAAAAAACGGAGAAAAATTCTTAGATGTGATGTATAGTGAGAGTTCGTTACTCCATATCCATAATATGAAAAAGAATGATGAATGAAATATTCCTGGTGCATAACATTGTAGTTTGAAACTTTCATCCACTGAAAATTTTTTGATGATAAAGATAGGAAGGTGAAGCTAAATAGATAAATCCTCCATAGGCCCTGTTTGATAATCGAGTAGAGTGACATATTCGATGGTGCCCTCTCGGTTCCCGTCTTTATTCGTCGGTCTCTCTCTTACTCGACTTTGGGAACTACAATCTTAGTCGGGTTTCGCAAGAAGGTTTGGATTGTTTTGGTCTAATAAATCATTCGACTAAAATGGGTCAAATCACTTACTCTCGAAATGGGTAAGGCGACTTATCCTACACTATTATCAAACATGGCCTTAATCGACCACCGTGTCCAATGTCTTAATACGACCATGGGAACATTGAAAAGTTTTTTAGATATTAACCCTTTTAACAATAGAGGTTTTTTTGCATGAAAATCATTATTAGAGATTAATTTGTAAAAAATCATTCCTAGAAATATATTAACAGATATATCACTGTGTAAATCTGAATTGTACAAAAATATCATATTTATTTATATGCGTATCATTTCTTTTTATCAACCATTTGCAAAAAAATCACGTTTAAATGGTATTTATGTATTATTTGAATTAATCCAGTGATATATATGCTAATGTATTTTTAAGAATGATTTTTTTGTAAATGTACCTCTAACCATGATTTTCATGCAAAAATCCCTAACAATAGTGGGTCTTGGGATCACATTAAAATATGTTTACAATTTAGAACTTTCTCCAAACCTATTTTTGTTTAAAACATCATTTCTTATTGAGTTTATGAAAACCTTAGAGACCTTTCCGCACAATTTTATAATGTTCACTGATTGAGATCTTGAGTCATTATAGATTATCAATAAGATAAAAACTGATGATAACACAAAAGATTCACCTTTTAATTTATTCTCGGAATTAATATTAATTTCATCGGAAAGATGGTCTTTGTAACACTTAATCTCAAATATATATTATGTCGATGATGACACGATATATTCACCTTCTGATTCTTTCTCAGGATTCAAATTGATTTCACTGAAAGTTAACGTCTCAGCAACAACGAACTCAAATATATCACATACTTTTAAATATTAGTGTGATCATGATAGGATATATTCTTCCACAGTTTTGAATAGTTAAGTTACCCTCATTTTGTGGGTTCGCATAACAATCTACGTGTGATACTTGAACCATTGAACAGGTATTTAAAGGACCTATATTTTTGTTCTCGTCATTTTTTTCAGATTCGGTCATTTGGTAAGTCAAAACTTTGGAAGACTTGAGATTGGTCTATTCTAACATACTTTTCGAGAAATTTCAGTTATGTTCCTTCGATTCTAGTTTGAGTTGAAGTGAGAAATCTGGTTTGGTCTAAATTGGGAAGGACCTTGAGCAACGTTCAACTTTGTTAGGATTTCACTGGGGCTTGGAAAACATTATATGTAGGCCTTATGATCTGTGCATGGGTGGGTTTACAAAAGTTGAACCTAGATTTCCAGGGGTCAATCTGGGACGATTTTGATAACGAAATAATAAATAGAATAGACTGAGTTATTCTCCACCCTTAATTGAGTTTGATAGTAAGATTAAGTTACTTGAGATCGATTAAGATTAAGATCTTTATTTTGCCGTTAACTCATTTGACCCTTTCACGTGAAATGAATTATCTCTTGAGTAAAAGTAAACTATCAAACCCAACGAATAACTCATCCGACCTCAACCCGAGTAACATATTCTAACCATGTCAAGTTTTGCTCGTGCAAAGTTTTCCTCTTTGGAAGTTTCTAACTCGCGGAGAAAGAGTGCTTGACGTGGTTCTCTTCACTAAGAAGAGAGGAGATGTCATTAGTCAAAAAAAAAACAAAAGAAAAAGAGGAGGATGGGGAGGAATTGTAGCATGAAGACATTGCACACCTAGGAGGCCATTCAGTACGCATGGAGGTGTGTCCAACTAAGAGATAGACATATGATGGAACCATGATTATTTTGCATTTAAGTTTTGTTTTAATATCTTGAAACTCGATTTCACACGTTAGAGGCTTTTGAAACTATAAGAATTCGTAGAAGATCATTTAAAAAAAAAAAAGATGGGCGACGTCCCATTGTGAACAATCGCAACTATGACTGTTGACAAATCAAGGAACCGTTTGTGGGTTAGAAGGGAATTTTTTTTTTTTATCCTGTCGATAGACACAAAGGACTGTCGGCTCTCTCTCGACTCGTCGACAACACTGTCTCACTCACGGGTTTTTATTTGATCTACTTAGTAGTTAAATCTTATTCTATGTATTCTGTTTAGTATACGCTTAAAACATCGAGATTAACTTATGGCCCGTATGAAATTTATTATCATGACTTTTAGATTGCATCTTAACTATTTATTATCAATTTTAAACTGACTTTCTTCGTTAAAACATGAAACATGAGCAAATTTGAAAAATTACCGAAAGTTATCTTTTCAAAGTCACAAATTTTAAATCTATACATTGGGGCAAACTTGAACAGATGGTTAGAATTCATTTTATAAATTACAACGACCAATTTTTGCTCTCTACTTTGATTTAAATTCGAAGAGGTGATAATAATTTTCTTCAAAAAATGTTCTCGTTAACGATAGATCACTTTTTTTCCTTTTAAAACTACACTATCGTGAGAGTCACGGGGGAGCTTGTCCTCGGCACTTATCCTTATCAGATTCTAAAAAATCTTACTGTAAAGATAATACTTAGTGCACAAATGAGTGTAAAATCACGATCCGTTAATCGATATAGGACTATTGTCTCAAGATTATGTCTAAATTCTAACATTCTCCTCTCACGGTCAAGATGGACTATAAAGATTAATTGAGTGAAGATTACAAGATAAGAAACATAGAAAGTTAGACCGAAAATCATGTTCTGATATCATATTAAAATCTATAAAATCACGATATTGAGATACACAAATTCAGAGTCATAAACACGTGAACCACAACCCATTAACCCATACGAGATTATTGTCGAAAGATCATGTCCAAACTTAAACATCACCTTTTTAATCGAGAACGTACTCTCCTTGCTAAGTGGATCCCCGGCCCCCACCAGACGGACGTGGTTGTAGTTATCCCCATCCAGGTCTGCACGTTGTCTATCGCAGATTCAGTGAAAAGACAATTCCATTCGGTTACCATTCTTCCCATCTGTGGCCTTCAAAATTCTTCACCACATCCCCTCTACACCATCCCTACAAAAGTATGGAAGCCTCATCTTTTTTGTCAATGTGCTACTCCGTATCCTTCCGTGTCAAACGGGTGATCCTTCTCTCCCTTTGCAAACTCGGCCATAGGTCTCATTTGACTTTGTTTTATCTGTAGTTGCAGTTTCCAAGAGTGGTTAATTATTTTTATGTCTGAACCTCTCTAGGATGTTTGGGAATAATTTTTTTAAAAAAATTATTTTTACTTAAGAAATTATGATGTGTTAATCGTTAATTTAAATTTTAAAATTGATAAAAGTTAACCGTTTCTGTTTGACATCACTGATATAATTTTTAAAATTTACGTTATTATATTTGACATCATTGATATAATTTTTAAAATCTACGTTGTTATGTTTGACATCATCTTCCCTCCCTTGGATACAACTCGATGGGCCTGGATCCTGCGGTCGGAGGGGGGAACCGGAGTGGGGGGAGAGCCGGAGAGGGCTGCGGGCGGAGGGGGGGAACCGGAGGGGGGGGGGAGGGGAGGGCTGCAGGGGGTCGGAGGGGGCTGCGGGCGCAGGGGGGAGCCAGAGGGGGGGGGGGGGGAGGGGGCTGCGGGCACATGGGGGAGCCGGAGGGGGGGAGGGGAGGGGAGGGGAGGGCGGAGGGGGAGAGCCGGAGGTGGCTGCGGGCGAGGGGAGGGGCGGGCTGCCGGGGAGGGGGGAGGAGGGGGCTGCCGGGGAGGGGGAGGGGAGAGCTGCAGGGGGAGCCGGAGGGGGGGGGGGAGGAGGACGAGTTCACGAGTGGGAGAGAGGGATGTCGTGAGTGTTTTTTTAAAAAAATTGGTCTAATATTATTTTTTGTTGAGGAAGATTTACACGGGAGCAGATTCTCTCCCTAAAATTTAAGAGAGACATACCAAACAGGGTTATAAGATCTCTTACCCTTTTTTTAAAATTGAGGAAAAAAAGAAGTAAAAAAGAGCAACCAAACACCCCATAAGAAACTAAAGAACATCCGGCAAATACAAATTACAGGTTCAAGAACTCCAGCCTAACTTCAAGGACCCGTGCAAATAATGAGATACAAGGCTTGCCAGGGTTCGCAAGTACAGTTCATGGTTCACAAATGCAAAAATTTTAGTGTAGAGCAAAGTATGCTTCGATGAAACCTGTAAATGCTGTGAATTGCACAGGGTTGGCCAGTCGTGTCCATTACAAGGTAAGCATAGCTTTCTGTGCAGCTCTATTTGCTGTCCTATATGGTACAGACATCTTCTGTACTATCAAAAGTTTTCATTTTGCAGTATATCTGCATCAAAAAATGTTGGTCTTCAGATCACTTACAAAACCAATCTCTCAACATGTGCATCTTTTGGACAATGGCAACACCAAAATCCTCTGCCATCGACGGTAAAACTACAAAATCCTCTACCCATCTTCCAATGTCCTGACTTCCTTGGGCAGCAACTCTTAACCATTCGTTCCAGAAGCAAGGAACAGTTTTGTGTTGGGAAGTGTAAAAACGCAACAGGCTGTCACAGTCATAGTCAAAATGTTACCAGGTTGAATCTCTAGTGTAGCTTCAGTAATCAAACGGCTTCCACTGAATTATGCTGTTTCTGCTGTGCATAAAAACATGCAATCAGCAGTGGGTTCTTCTGCAAAAATGTCATGAAATCACTTCTATCGACCAACCCGTCTTCATCTAGATCGAGTAACCTGCACAGTTCATACAGCTGCACGGGAAGTAGAAGACAGTTAATAAACGGAGAGGAAGTAAGTTCACCATGATGTCATTTCCAACTTACTGTTTCATCAGAGACGTCCGGAACTGCAGATCGAACAACCCTTTCCAACTGTAATGAGGATGGATTAGAAAGCCAATGGAGCAGGCAATGTGTTTCATAGGATGAGGAAGCAGAATTACCTTCTCTCTACAAACATATCCTTCATTGTTGCATTTGCTAAAAATTGCTTCACAGGACCGCTGGAATAGTGGCTGCTTTAATATCCATCCAGACCCCATTAAAAACTGCAAGTTTAACACCAAATTTGTGACATTGCACCACATATATGCCTAGTGGAGAAATCTAAATCAATTCAAGTTCTATCAGACCTAAACTCTAAAGAAGTTTTAGATGAAGAAAAAAAACAAACTTTACTCTGATGGAAAACCGTGTATAAATTACATACATCACAACCAAATGGTTTAGATTTAGAAGAAAATAAACTCTTCTTTATGGGGGGGAAAAAGGCCAGTTCAAATTGCACATGATTAACCACAACCAATGTTTCATATCCCCTTGGGATGAAATTATATTCAAAGCAATGTCAAAGGGTCAAACAGGCAAGGGTAGTTGTTGCATTGTTGATGCCAAGTCATCAGTGTTAGCATCATAAGCCTGATCCTGTCAATCTGGACCAGCAAAAATTCAACGAAGGAACCAGAGATTATGACAGTGCTTGACTGGCTACCCTACCTGTCATTAACCAAGTACAAGGTAGTCCAAGGTACCAAGTCAAAATAACTTCTGAGGGATGATGGTCTATTGAAAGTCCAAGACATTAACCTGAGAAAGGGTTTTAATGGTCCAGTTAACAAGTTCATAGTTACAATTTTCATAAACCATCATCTGTTTTTTCTTCTCCGATTTCATAAATCATTATGCTTTTTTAGATGCCATAACCATGGTTGCAGTTAAAAGTTTGATGCGGGATGTATGATATATTCCTCGAAAGCAGCTATCACCAAAGAGTGAATCACCATCAATTTCTTAAGTACCTAAATGAAAATTTTATTGTGATTTATTCAGAAGAAATATTTATTATGCTACAGCAATAAATCTCAACCTACCATCTCATGCTAATGAGCATTGAAATGCGAAAATGGAGAGAGGAGATTGAATAAGAGACTTGAAGGAAAGCATAAACAAGGTGTCTGGTGGTAAATTGGTAAAGGAAAGATAAAATCGATAAAAGGAATTTATTAGCATTGAAAAGGACCTTCAGAGAATAACCAACAATGCCAAAATCCATCAACTATCATCATACAAAGGAGTCTTTAGAACAATACCTCTGTAGGATAAGCAAAGAAGATTCATAAATCAAAATATATGTTTTATTTAAAATTAAACACAACGTATATATACTATGTTCACAATTCAAAACTGAAGTGTTTGTAAAAGAAGGCCTTACCGGCATAGCAAATGATGCAACTACATTCTGACTCGGCATTGCAGGAAGGAGTTTGGATAAGAAGAGGGAAGCACACAAGCACAACAACAACAACAACAACAACATACAAAAAAAAACATAAATATCATGAAATACATTGGGACATGATTCAGTGGTAGGTTGGTAGGTGTAACTAGAATCCATTCCATGCTCCTCATTAATATACAATATATATACAAAGTAGAAAAGTAGTGAATCACATAACACAATATAATGATATTCTAACATCAAATAATGAGACTTTATGAGAAAAGATGGTCATACGACGAAATGGAGCAAGAAAGTGGATATTCAAATCTAGATACCATGAAAATATGATCCCCCCTTCTTCAAGAATCGAAAATGAAAGAAATGAATGGGAACCAGTGCTATATTTACAAAGTAGAGAAGTTGTGAATTGCCTAAGAGGCTAAGACAATATAAGCGATATTATCACATCAAACAGTAAGGCTTCATAAGCCAACAAACCAAATCATGAACCCACAGAAACCTAAAATGCACAGTTTTCCATAACTAAACACCATCTGTGTACCTGTTGAAAGCTAATAGATCCTTTATTCTCCATATCAATGAAATGGAAAATCTGTATGAAAGAAATACAAGGCATCAATGTGACTTATCATAATAAGCATTTAGAAGATGGAGATGTATAAAAGAGATAATCATAAAGAAGCTAATATATGAAAGATTGCAGATAAGGAAAAGGCTCTTAAAGATACTGTAATTGTACAAAATTCCTTCCATGGAGATCTTAAACAACTGAGATTTTATTTTTCAGGTAAGTTGAGTGCTATAATTTCTTCATACATTAGTCAATCGATAAAATACAAACCTTGGACTGCAAGATGATCTTAGCGTTCCAGATAACCATCTCTCATACTCTTTACCGTGTACATCAGTTATAATCAAGAGGAAGGTATTGCTGCAGTAGTGTCTTTGGGTATCTCTGGTGATGGCTCCACCGATGCCTTTCAGGCACAAGATGCTTTATCTTGCAGGGGATGGGAACAGAGCCTGAGAGGTTCACCGTCTCTCCAGAGTGATCATATCTTGGTGTTTGATGATGGTTTGAGCTGCCTACCTTCACCCCTAGGGGCCTCTCCTCAGGCCCTTGCCAGTGGACCACGAACAACCTCATATTGTCCATGGAGATGCTGGGAGGCTTCATCAGATTTCAGATACCCCGTTGTCATAGAGGCCATCAGCAGCAGGATCATCTTCCCCATCCAAGTCTACGCTCGCCAAGTGGTACAACCACTGTGGAGAGAGGAGTCAGCGCTCATTAGGACGGATGATGTTACAACCCGATCCAACCCTTGTGAGGTATTGTCCATTTCGGGCCAAGAACACATGGTTTTGAGTCCAAAAGGTGCCTCACAAGTTATGGATCCGGACCTTATATATATATATGACTCAAAAGGTGCCTCACAAGTTATGGATCCGGACCTTATATATATATATAACCCAGTATTTTTTTCTAGCTTTCTGATATGGAACTAACTCGGTTCATCCCCCCCAGACATCATATACAATGGTAGCTCCACATCGGCACATATAGACTGTAAGGCCAAGTAGCCCTCTTCTCCTGCACAACTCATGACTGGGTCACTACAAGCCCTCCAACTTCCACCTCATTCATCCCCAAACAAACCCACATACTACCATGCAGTTGCTGCTCTAATATCACAATGTCATGACCTAATCCAACCGTTGTCATATATTGTCCACTTTGGGCCGAACCCGCACGATTGCCCCCAAAAAGCATCTCACAAATTATAGATGGGCCCACATGAGCTGTTCCTTAGGGATAGGGAACATTGAGTCAGCTCCTTATGATTTGCACCATAATCAGGGCGCAGAGCATCTCTGTCAGATGGGGTGGGGCCAATATTCCAAACTTGGGACATGACTGGCTGGTGAAGTGGGTGGAAACTCATTTGAATGCACTCGTACCTAGGACTAGGACCACGTAGTTCAAGACTACATATCCTAAGTTACCCTAGCGACCTGACTTACCCAGTCTAGAGACTCCTTGGGAACAGATGGACAACAATTGAGGGATGTAACCAGAGGTAATCTGCTCATACTTTTACGACCGCCAAGGAGTGGTTATCCTTATTACTTTAGGTTAAGGAGTGAGGGCGACCAACTGTAAGAGATGGATCGTTTGGATAGAATGAAGAAAAATGAGAGTTAGAACAGGCTACTGACCCATGGCTCATCTCCTATACCATAAGATGACTTAAGATTTATAATGTAAATTATTATTATATTCCAATTACATTGTAGATTATAAAAAAGCCTACATTTCAAGCTAAGTTACATTCCTTTTAGAGATTCTCATCTATCATTTACATAATATTAAGCATTGCATTTGCATGTGCATATGAAAGATAAGAAAATAAAGAAAGATAATGCTAAGAATGATGAGAGAACAAAGGTGGCATGGGGCATGGGCTGGGGGAGTCTAGGAGGTAAATGATCTCTACCGAGTTTCTGTGACTCATCAAGTTTGCCTACATATTTTTCAGGTGAAATCTCACAGAAGTAGGAACACAGTCACCACTTTTGAGTTAGCAAACTACAATTGTTTTTTCTTTTTTGAAAGTGAGAGGTACCACCGAATATATATTGAAAATGAACATAGGGATTTACAAGTGGATATTGTCTGCTTACAAAACATCCCTATACTACAGCCCCATCAAGGAGACGTGTCTCACACTACTTCCCCAACAAACCCAAAAAATTAGAACTGTGTGTATCTATATTACATAGAATATCAGCCCACTCTCTGACTTTGCCACAACGGAGTTGCCGATCCTCTCAGGGACTGTAACCTCCTTTCTGAAGATTCTGTTATTTCTCTCCCCCCAAATGGCCTACAATGTGACATGTAGGATAAGCCACTAGATACGCCTGCCCCCTTGAGGGGCCACCTCCTCTGCCACTCCACTCCCTAAGCAACTGTTGAACACTCTTTGCAGGATGAAAGGAACATTGCACTTCGTTGAAAACATGGCGCCATAACTCTTGAGCCACCTGCCAAAGAGTAAACGAGTGGTCAATATTTTCCTCGCCCCTACGCAGCGAACAGATTGTTTGGATACCCTCCAAGGAGACAAGTTTGTCACAGGTCAGCAGCCTTCCATGAGAAATCCTCCACATAAACACCTTGATGTTAAGGGGGCTCTTAGGTTCCCAAACTTGCCTGGCCAAAGGATGTCACACACTGCCATTTGCAATGACCTGATAAGTCGATCTGACTGAGAAGCAACCATCTTTCCCCCAACTCCAATTCCACTCATGTGCCTTACTTGCATCTATCATGTGGTCTTAAAGCAAATGAAGTAAGTCCCCAAGTGGTTCAAGCTCCTCCTCTCTCAAGTGTCTTCTAAACCTGGGGGCTCAATTACCCCACATGGGTGAGCTTCGAACGCCTAAGCCACCACTGTTGAGGGCTCCGAAGAGATTGCATACAATCGGGGAAAGGTATCGTTGGACGGCCTATCTGTGCACCATTTGTCTTCCCAGAACAGACATTTCTAACCATTATCCAGCTTCACTGTAGTCACAATCTCGATAATGTCCGTGGTCTTCAAGATACCCATCTAGATGTGATAGGGGCAATGCAGGGGGTGGTTGGAGAGATCCCACACTCTTGTCCTGCTATAATATCTCTGGTGAATGACTATAACCCACAGGCCCTCTTCCTCGTTACCAAGACTCCAAAGCTAGTTGCTCAGTAGAGCCACATTGAAATCCCTGATGCTCTTGATACCTAGTCCTCCGACCTCCCTGCATTTACATAATTTGCCCTATGCAATGTCGTGTCAGCCGCTGCCACCCTCTCCACTATCATTTAAAAAGAATCTTGCATGGATAGACTCAATCTTCCTAGCCACTGACTGGGGGATCTGAAAAGTGGACAAAAAATAGATAGGGAGACTGTCCAAGACAGATTTACATAGCACCAGGCGGCCCCAATAAGAGAGCAGCCTCCCTTTCCATCCTGCTAGTTTAGAGTGAAATCTCTGCACCACACCCTCCCAACCCCTGCACCTAAGGGTACTGGGCATCAAAGGACGTCCCAAGTAGGTGACCAACTTGACAGCCTAGAATAATAGCATTGCTCTTGACGGCTACCAGCTCCATGTTGACACCCAAAACCTGACTCTTGGCAAAGTTCACTTTGAAGCCACTGACCTCCTGGGGAAGCTCCAACATCAACCTAATGGTCAATAACTATTCCTCACCCTTTGCCATGAACAGAATAATGTCATCAGCATACAGACGATGGGAGATGTGTTGTCCTTTGGGGGGGCCTGGAACCCCCTTATTAAACCGTGGGATTTTACTCTCATCCACATTCTGCTCAAAATGTGTGCTACCAGAACAAAAAGAAGTGGAGACATTGGGTCGCCTTGCCTTAGCCCTCTACCACTATGAAAGTAGGGTGATGGATTTCCATTAACAAAGACAACAAAGGTGGATGACTAGAGGCATGCCTTTACCCAGCTAACCCACTTGTCATCAAATCGCATCTTGTTCAACAAATCAAACAGACACTGTCAACTAACCTAGTCATAGGCTTTTTGGAAGTTCAGCTTCAAAACCAACCCTTTCGTCCTCTATTCCTTCAAAGCACATAAACATTCATGTGCAACCAAAAGAATCTCCTAGATGATGCAACCTCTAATAAAAGCTCCTTGGTATCCACTGACCATTTTATTTATGACTCTCTCTAGTCTCATCGCCAAGAGCTTAGTTATAATCTTATAGGTCCCATTTACCAAACTAATGGGCTTATACTCCTTTAGGTTGTCAGCCCCCTACTTCAAGATGAGGATAAGCAAAATCTTGTTGATGCCTCCCAGGTGCACTCTGCCATCCTAGAATTCCCATATTGCTTGAAGAACATCACCGTGATGATTTCCTAGCAATGCTGATGGAATACAATTGGGAAGCTGTATGGTCAATAGCCTTCTCTCCTGCAAGGGAAAAGATTGTCTTCCACACCTCCTCTTCAAAGGGATCAAAGAGAGTCTTGCTATCTTCGGTTGTAAGGCGAGGCAAAAGATCCTCAGCAATAGATGGTCTACTTGGCTCTTCCTCAGTGAACAACCTCAAGCAGAATTGAGTAACGTGACTTTCCAACCTACCTGTGTCAGTAATGGGCCGGTTCCCATCCTGGTGCACCTGATATGGTTAAGCGTTCTTCTTCTTGATGCCACCCTGTGAAAGTAAGAAGTGTTCCTGCCACCCTCTTTAATCCACCACTCCCTTGATCTTTGTCTCCAGTATATTTCCTCTTTCATAAGAATGTCCTCAAAGTCAGTCTCGAGCTTGTCCCTTTGAATTCTATCCGGCTCGTCCAACAGGCCTACTTCCTCCACCGCCTCCAATCCTTGTGGCTGCTCTAGGATCCAGTCCTTCACTACCTTTCCAGGAAGGGTTTTACTGGCCCCCCACATCCTTTGCTAGGATTTTTAATTTGCCTACCAGTCTGACCATAGCGAACTCCTCCAACCTCAAGGTATCCCACACTCTGCTAACAACATCCATGAAGTCTTCCTCGTTAAGCCAATATCTTTCTAGTCTGAACTACGGCTTCCTCTTCAGCCTGCTAGTGGTCCTAAGCAAAATGGGCTTATGGTCTGAAACAAGTCTGGCCAAGCCAATTGCCTCCATATGTGGGAAGTGGTCTTCCCAATCAACAGAGACGAGGGATCTGTCAAGCCTTGAGTGCGAAGGGTCTACTCTCATATTAGACGCAAGTGAATTAGGGGTTGGAAGTGTGGACATCAATCGATGCTGCTTCAGAGATGAACTCCTTAAAGTCTTCCATCTCACCAAAAGGGTAATCTCACCAAAAGGGTAAGAAACGCTTGACCTCTCAAGCGGAGAGGCCACGGCATTGAAGCCCCCCTTACACACCATGGGCGGCCAGAGCTATTGTGAAAAAGGAGCTCTTCCCATAGTGCTTTCTTGTCTTCCTTGATCTGTGGTCCATAAATTTCAGTGAAATCCCATAAATTTTTAAAAATTGATCCTTGATGGTGTGGAAAGAGAGAGAGATGGCTTCCTTGCCGATTTGTTTGAATTCCTCCACCTCCTCTACCTTGAACTCATTCCACAATACCATAATACCCCCAACTCTCCCCTCTGTCGGAGATGCTACTCCTCTTGTCAGTCTAGCACCCTCTGTCTCTCTCATGATGGCATCCTCATCTCCCTCACATTTGGACACTCGTAAGCACAAAATATCTCTCTTACATCTCCTAACTAGGTCCTTCATCACCCTCCTTTTCTCTCTCCCACATAATCCCCTCACATTACAGGTCACAATCCTCATCAAGAAGACTTGTTTCCAACCACCACCACCTCCTTACCACACTCCTTTCCCAATCCACCCTCACCTCTTTTACCCCTGCTCTTCTCAGCTCCCCCCCCCCCAACCCCAACCTCCCTTGCCATGGAGATGAGCCACCTTTTTTGGACCTTCCTAAACACTCCTTTGATGTCCTTCTCAATTCCTACAAATGACACCCTAAGCTTCTCGGTCAACTCCCTAACCTATGTTTCTGTCAATCTCTCCACAACCTCAACCAACTCCTTGACCTCCTCCCTTCCCAACCCCTTGGCCCCCTAATGGCCCTCTCCATCTTGTTAACGCATCCCCTTCGCAGCCCCTTCTCCATGAAATGGGCTCCATGGGATGTCCCTTGTAGTCCTGTCCTACTGGTCTACCTCGAGCAGGTCAAATAGTGTGTCCTCCTACTAAAAATCCACCGGAGTTGGATGGGGTCTCCTGACGGTGACGGCGAGGTCCTCTGAAGCCGGAGAAGGCCCCGTCCAAAATCCCCCCTTAGTAGTTTCCAGATGGAAGCCCATAAGGTGTGGCAAAGAGTTTTCCAAACTAGTCACATTCGGTGGCTCACAGGTTGTCTCGTGATTAGCCTCTGCCTGAGAGACCGAGACAGGCCGGAGTTTGCCTTCACCGGACGTCTACGATTGTGTCTCTTGGCTGGTGCTAAGAAGGGAGGACATCACAGTTCCATCAGAGACAGCCCATCCTGGTAGTCTCCGTCGATTAGAGGGGTGGTCAATTGGGCTGCTAGAGTCGGCTTCACCGCAGTGGTGCAGTAGGTGCAAATTGGCCTCCACTGTTGCTCTGTTCACTATCTGAAAGGGTGGCCGGAGATGGTTGAAGTAGTGGCCGCTCACTTCGGCGGTACTGGTGGGGCCGGCATGGCATTGCAGGGGCAACAATCAACTTTTAAGGGATACTAAGGCCAAGAAGATTAACAATGACGGGTCTGTCCGTCCCGATACCACGGTGACTCTTGGAAACGGGTAAGTCACAAGTTTTCTTGGGACGGACGGGTAGTCAAGTACCTCTAGTTGCTGGTCACCTTGACTGGGTAAGCAATACCCTTTGACCGGCTATGGGACTAGGTGGACCCGGCTTGATCCAACTGTGCCTTACCCAACCCTCCACCCGGACAATTTGAATTCAAATTCAAAATCACCCGGTACGCTCTTAGCATCCCACGATCCCCCTAACCTCCCCTTTCTTCTTCCTTCAGCACGATGACCTCATGCAACTCTAGCCGGAAATGAATCCTCACCGAAAACAACTCTCCGGCGGCTTCAACTATAAGGATAGCGGGTTGCTAACTGTCACGACAATGTCAAGCACCGTGCGGTTGCCTACCTCCGCAATATTCACCAAGCTAACTTCAAGGACCCCAAACCAGTCCACCATGAAAGAGGCTTCGGCCTCATCACAGAAGATGAGGAGAGTCCCTACGAGGCGGGTGGGGACACGGCGTACCCTGGGGTCTAGGAACGCCCCCTACTAATTGTCTACCTAGACAACCTGAGCAGTGCACCCTCCGTCAAACTGAAGCCAGCCCTCACCGCCCTCTCTGTCTCCTCTTTCCTTGGGCCAACGGCCAAGAAGCCATCGTCGGTCAGGTGGGCGACCTCCCAATGCACCTCACTCTTGTCCTGCATGGCCTTTACCATGGCCGCATCCACCTTGCCCTCCACTACAGCAACCCATAGGCACTGCCTTAGCCAGGCCATCCGGCTGAGCATGAGGTCGGCCGGCATGTGACCCCCTTCCAAGCACCGCGAGTTGTACCCCCTTCATGTCTACTTGGTAGGGCACTCCGGAGGACCTCAGTGAAAGACCGCCAGAGTGGTCCCTTCAACCCGTCCTTCCCCTGTGCGCTCTCACCTTCTCCCACCGACTGCCTTCTCGTCGCTAGGACTCCATAGCCTCTCTATAGATGGCCCCACCTACAGCACCGGTAGCATGGTGGCCCCAGTGAGCGGACGTTGAGAAAGGCAGTCTGGTCGCCAAAGCTATGGAATCCCATTGGTGGGCTCCAACATCGGTGAAAGCCATCCCCCCACAAAGGCACCCAGTTCACATCGAAGGCAAATGCAGGAGCAGCTCCCCGCATATTTTCCCCCTAGCAGACTACAATTGTAGTTAGTCAATGTGCACTTTTTAGTTTTAGTTGTACTTTTTTTTGCCTTTTTTCAAAAGACTGGACTGTACCACAAATTTTAATCAATAAACAGATATAGTACAATTGGAAATGGAGGAGAGGTTCCTCACCAGCAAACAGACAAGAAACAAAGAAAAAACTACAAGACTTCTTCATGTCGTATTTCACTCAATGACATCAAGAACTGCAAATGCTAGACAAATACAACCTGAAGACTCCTTTTAATGGCTTGGACTCAAATTGTACTTTATTTTGGTTATGTACTTGTACTCAAATCCAGTGTACTAGTGGGCATGATAATGGAATGAAGTACTTCTCTTTTAATGGCTTTCATGTTGTGGTGTGCTTGGATATCTTTAATTGTTTTAAGTTGTGCACTACCAGTCGATCTAAGATAAGGCAGACTTCCGTCCGGGTGGCAGATTCTTGCAAAAGTGGGGGGATTACAATCTTATGATCCGGTTCAACTCTGGTGGGGTATTGTCTACTTTGGGTTAAGCCCGCACGGTTATGTCCCCAAAAGGCACCTCACAATTTGAGCCTTACATATATAGTCAAGTAACTTTTTTTCTCTTTCTGATATGGGACTAATTCAATTCATCCCTGCCCCAACCCCCATACACAATGGTAGCCCCACAACCTAGCGGCTCCACACCAGCATACATACATCCTATGGCCGGGTAGCCCTCTCCTCCTGCACGGTTATTGACTGGGTCACTAGAGATGACAACCTAGGGTTTAGGCCCTCTGCGTGAGGTTGAGGAATGTTTCATTGGACTGGTGGACCAGGGATACTGAGCACAATGGTTTGCGGGTGGTTTAAAGTCTGAATCCCCCAATGCGGAGCGAGCAGGATACCCTTTTGGGTTGCCTTCTAGGCCCGGTGAACTAGGTAATTGGCTTGAGTGAGGGGTGCCTTAGGGATGGCCTATTACAATGGGGTGGGGATTTGAGGTCTTCTCAATTTCAAACTGATTTTTTTAATATATCTACCTTTCTATGGAATATAGCTCCGTTTCCCGATCTTTTTGAGGTCTAGGCAAGATTTCCTCTGCAACATGCCAAGGTGAATCCAACATCCAATATGATGCGACTCAAGTCATCTAGTGTCAATCTTGTGGAAACTTTTCCTCAAGATTGATAAAGCCTAAAGTTGATAAAGCTTCACAGAAACATGTCTAAGAAAAGCTTAAAAACTTGATTAAGCTGAAAAGACTACGAGAAACAAATCATACATATTAGAATGAATTTAATTAGCACTTTTGACTTTCCTTCTAAACTCAAATTCATATTAACAATTAAAGAAGGTATATTTCTGAGGTTAACAGAAAAATCAGCAGAAATAACAATATTACAAGAGATGAAGTCGGAGGGAAGAAAGAAAAAGCTTACATATATTGCAAAGATGAGATGGAGGACATGGGTTAAACCACTAACCTGCTTAGAAAGTGAAGCAGGGAGGTCCAACCTCATAGAAGTCAAAAAATCATGGAAACATACCCGTCCACTGCAAATGTCATAAAATAACAAGATACTAAAATTGATCAGCTTGTTTATAACGTAAATCAGAGTTTCTGATTTGACAATTATCATTTAATGCAAGGATGAAACTTAGCATCTATGTTGCATCAGCTTCAAACATAATCAAGTGAAGATGAATATTTAGTAAGGTCAAAATAAACTGACACATACTGAAAAGGAAAAAACAACACACTAGATTACATGTGACTGACTTTTTTAAAAATGTGAATAGAGGCAGCTGCAAAACTAATCCCACATACTTTCAAACATCTTTAATGAGAACAAATTGGCATGTGCAATATGACTAGGAGACGGACCTTGAATTTTTCCCCCTCCCCAGATAACTAGAAGACCATCAACCAAGTAGTTACTAGTTAGGTGGTTGACTGTCTAGAAAAGCACATAGAACAAAAAGATGAAGAGCATAAAGCAGACTAGCAGAGTGAAATTTATTTCATGATTATTTCACTCAGTGCCATACAAGTATGATACTTCTAAAAAGATGATCCACGTAACACTGAAATGATGGCTAACAATGATATCCACAATCAATGGGATACAGCTTCTGAGTATTCACTAGACAAGTAGCTGAACAAGATTCAGTGTAGAGAACATAATAGCATCAGAGATAGGATGAGACTGTTGAAAAGATGCACAAACAAATCCATAAGCTTCAAGATTAGCAAATGAATAGCTGCGGTAACTCAAAAGGCTTCAAAAATGCCTCAAGACATCATATTTTGATTCTCCAAAGACTGCGGGTTGCAGATAAAGATGCTTGCATATGACAGATATGAACTGTTGCAGCCATGTTTAAGCTGCCATGACTGGGGAGTATGCTGCCACAAGGCACAATAATTACTAGGGAATTTACTCTTTTAGGAAAAGAGATCATCTAAAGATGTCCCTGAATAATTATACAATACTTTTGTTTCATTTTTCTAATGTTTCTTAAAGAATCAGATTCCCCATGAAATGGTTGATTTGATCAATCTGATCAAATCCAAATCATCAATGGACTCAGCTGATCTCTGGATCTAATCAACAAGTCTTGGTGGATGTGGTGGCAGGCAATTATGGATGGAACCTCATGATATGATGACAGAGACCAAGCAAGAAGGGAAAGAAAGAACCGAGAGAGAGGGGGGGCGGGGAGGGAATGGAGGAAGGGCTTCACCATTAAAGTTTGACGTGGACATTAAACTTTCAATTTCAAATTGACATGGTTGTTTTCAGAACCTGAGTATCATGAAACAGCAACATGGAATCAGTTCAGTTTTGAGCAGAATGCAATGCACCTAACCCTTTGCCATCCAAAGGAAGTCCAAAACTGGTTACAAATTGGACGTGACATGTTTGGTTCCAGTAATAGGAAAATAACATTAGATGCTTCTTTAGCATTAATATTTCTCCTACAATCAACTATCAAACATAGGGGACTGGTCTCCACTCAGTGCGCTTGTTAAAAGTGTGAAGGAACCTCTCCTTTTGTTGACTGTATCAGCCCTCTTTATTTCTAATAAAAATGGTGGTACAGTCCACCTTTCCTCCAAAAAGATCAGATGCTTCTTTATTTAAACTTCTGAAGGGTTTGTCGGCCAATTAAGAAATTATAACTAAATTCATCCAAGAAGTTTAGAATTTTAAAAAATATCATGCCTTTTATGATTGTTCAGAAAATTTTCCTTGATTGAAGAATGCAAAAACCTAAAAAACATCCAACAAGTGAGAAACATAAGGCTGGTGCCATGTTTCCAGCAAAGGATTATTGCAATCTTCTTACACATAACAATCATATAACTTGGCCAACTTCAAGAACATGGTTTGTATATCTAACTTGCAACGATCTGTGGTGAGGACACCCGGGCGCGGATCCGATTCGATTCGACTCGACCCGCGTTTACCGCCGTCGGAGACCACCAGCAGCGACATCGGCATCCCTATGGCTTGATGATGACACATAGCACATTGATGTATTTTTCTTTTGATTAGTTGGCATTTATTTGAGAGAGAGGCCCATTAGGGGCCCATTTGATGTATTTTCTATTTATTGTGTATTTTCAGGTGCGATTTTAGCACTATTTTAGATCTCAGGGACATTTTGGTCTTTAGTCTTGTGAGGAGACCACTAGGGTTTTCCTCCAATATAAATAATGATGTAGTCCCCCCCCCTTTTTGGGCATGATGAAAAGGAAAAAGAAATATAGAAATTGAAGAAGAGGAGCCGCCATTGTCTTCCTCTCGTGAAGGGAGCTTGAGGGGTGCGAAGCCCTAGGCGTGAGGCCTATTTTCCCTTCCCTAATCCCATTGTTCCTGCTTATTTACTCCCCTCCTCGGCCCCACGAGCTTCCCCACGTTCTCACCCCGTTGCCCCACTCCCCACGTTACGTTTTCTTTTGTTTCCTTTCCGTGTTCGCACCCTCTCGCGCCCCCCCCCCCCCACGCGAGTCCCCTCTTCTTCCTCCTTCCTCCCTCCCCACCTTCGCGTTTGAAGTCCCCCCCCTGCAGCCGAACTCGTGACCTCCCCGCCTCCAGCAGCAGAGGCAGCGGGTCCCCGCTGTCGACAGCCGCCGACGCGAGTCCCCTCCACCGCCGGCAACCCCTATGGCAGAGCCGGCCGTGGCCACCACCGCCGCGGCCTCCCTCTGATTCTCTTCAGCCAGCAGACCACCCACCACTACCGCGGCTCCCCTCCTTGCACATCTGTGGCCAACCGAGCCAACCCCCCCCCCCCAACTGCTCCCACTTCTTCTTATCCCGCTCTCCCCTCCTTCTCCGTCACCAAGCCACCCTTCCCCCCGCAAGCTCCCCCCCGCCTTCCCTTGTTCATTCTCCCCCCCCACTAAGTCTCGCGCCAGGAAGGTCATTGCCGCCGTCCACCTCCGCTGTCGCCACCTGCTCATGTGGCCGCCCCACCGCCGACCTCCCCAGCTGACCCGGGCCGTTTCCGCCGCCGTCGCTGCTACCGGCGGGCTGTCCTCCTGCGACTCCGTCTCCCTTGTCGTTCCACTCTGCCGCAAGCGGGCAGTTGCCGCAGCGGCATAGCCGCCTCGAGCCACCGGCAGGCCACTCCGAACCCCCCCCCCCCCCCCCCCCGCGGATCCTGGCGCGGCTCACGCCGGACCTGTTCCACTAGTGCCCGCACAAGGCCCCGATTCCCCTACAGGGCTGGGAGTTCACCTGCGATCAACCGGGCCGCGACCAGCTAAAGAACTCCACTGCAGTCGGCCACGCTCTGTCCCGGAGCCATCAGAGATGCTTCCTACCTACTCGCCGCCCCCGGTGTCTGCAGCAGCCCGTGACCCCGCCAGCTGACTCCTTTTCCTCTCGCGGCGTACGCGGCCTCAGTTCGAACCTCGCTCTTCAGCGAGTAGGTTAGTGTGGGAAGCCCGCTCATTTAATTTGCTTATTTAGTATCTATGTCACATTTGCCGCCGTGAGTGATTTAGGATGCCTAGACCGATATTCTATTTTGCTGCAGGTTAGCGAGTCATAGCATTTTCCTATATCCCAGAGAGCACCGATTTGTTCACATTGCATGTGCGTGATTGATACCCTAGGCCGTGGTAGTTCTATCTACCGATCGGTTCGACGGTTCTCGCTGCGAGGGACGGCTTCTTAGAGCGTAGCTACTGTTATTTTGCGTAATTTGTCTCTTGGTATTCGAGTACACGTCGGGTTATTTGTCGTTCAATTGTAACGCGTTTGCTGATCTCATTAGTCGCCTAGTCGGATTCATCTGAGCACACCGTCCCACATCAATCTGTTTGTGAATGACCCAGTTGCCAACAGCAAATTGTAAGTATCTATTCTTGGATTGAAAGACAAAAAAAACTCCGATGTTTTAAATTTCAATGAGATTCATAGATAACTTGTTTCTTTGCATTGTATGCTGTAAAAGGAACGTTCAATCTCACTGTTTGAAAAAGCAGTTGTGGAGAAAGAAAAATTAAATAAAGGCAGACGTACACCCTATGAAATGGCTAAGTAGCTGTCATATGCACAAACTATAAACGTAAATGTATGTGCACCCATCCTCATGAAGATAGAATATTACTTGGCATCCGGGTTCATCGCGAGAAACTTGTCCAAAAATTCCAAAGCTTCAGACGTGGTTATCTTAAATGACTGTAAGAAAAATCCAACTCAAGTCAGAACTGTTGGATTGAACATTTACTGTGAATAGTGAAACAAAATAGTTAAAAGAACACCAAATCATGTCTGGTTTAAACATTGACTGCATAATAAAAAAAATGAGATGAAATATCAAATTAGGTTGCTTACACAAAATTTTCTCACCAAATGGAAGACAAGAACAAGGATATCTGCATTCTTCTTTTGTGTTTGGAAGCCAAGATGTGAAGAGGAAGAGAACCCCATTTGATAATATTAAATATTGGCAAACACCTTGTTTTTTAATGAGACTATCTATGTATTAATGATATCACTAATTTAGGCCCAATAAATAAACCTTTGATTTGGTTAATGCTGGCCTAATAGACTACCAGCATTCATGTTACATGAACAAAAAGGATGGATCCCAATAAAAATTCATATATCACAAATTTTCAAAAAGTCATGTATAGGAAAGGATGCACTAGAAAAGTAGATATACAAACAAATTATTACAATAACAAAGCATTATCAAGAATAATAATACATCTAATCATGTCAGACAGTACCAATAACAGGAAAAAAGATAATTCAATCTATACATTAGTTCTTCAAAAGAATATTTACATGTGGGCTAATCTAGGATGACAGGCTAGAGTTCATTCTGATATAGCAGCACGTAGGCCATCCTCAACCCTTGATCTCAAAGTAACTCCTACTGAAACTTAGTGGATCCCATCTTGTAACCTCTTCACAAAGCAGTTTTGATATTGGGATCTCCTGACAGGTTTTTACTCAATGTTAATATAGATAGATAGATAGATAGACAGACAGATAGATATAGAGAGAGAGGGGGGGATGGATTTCGTGTTACCAGGTAACAGGAAACTTATCTGTTACCCCCTTTTCTGCCATCAGATCATCTAAGTTTATGATCTAAAAGTAAAACTAAATAAGTTTTATATCTTAGGTTTGTGTGTTGCGGCACCTTCGGCACCCTAAATTCATGGAGGAAGGTTGTGATGAGAGTTATATTTTTTCTTTTTAAAAACTCTTTTTTAGAAAAAAAAATAGAAAAAAATGGTCAGATGTTTCCTGCCGTCAGAAGCACCTTGGCTGTGCTTCAACGCTGGGCAGGGTGCACCACAGGATTTCTGCTCACATGCAGAAATCTCACACCCACTACCTGTTTCTTTCATTTTTTTTTTTACTTTTTGATGTTTTCTTGGTCGTTGGATCTTGGGTAACCGAGAAAGTTTCTGTTACCGGGTTACTGGAAGGCATTTCTATACACACATGAAAAAACTTATACAGGTTCATCACTTTAAGGAAAGCATATCTGCATTTCTTCCATTACCCACTATCCTTGAAATATGAACATTGCATATCTAAAACTTTTCATAGAGCGATAGAGACTCAATATTGAACCAAATTTCCCAGTTGTAGAAAAATGTCCCATTGGTTTAAAGTTTAAATGTATACAAGTTCATGACTTTAAGGAAAGCATATCTGCATTTCTTCCATTACCCATTATCATTGAAATATGAACATTGCATATCTAAAACTTTTCATAGAGCGATAGAGACTCAATATTGAACCAAATTTCCCAGTTGTCGAAAAATGTCCCATTGGTTTCAGAGGGATGAAAACAGGACACCCAGCAACTCAATCCGAGGTAACCCACAAAGAGCACATAACTGAAAAAAGTATCTTTATCATCAGCTTTAAACTTTTCAACCTATAAAATAAATGTGCATACTAGAATTAAAATCGAACTTACACTTTCAATCCATGCCATCTCTACCATATAAGCAGAGGGTTTATCCTGCAGAACAGAAAAAGAATAAAATAAATAGATTAATGAATAGAAAAGCTCAACAGAATAGAAAAAATATTTAGTTTCATAACGTAGATAAACTGGCAGATAATGACCTTTTTCAAATTAATAATCAAGTATACCTGCCATGTCAGAACAAAGATGCATAATACAATTCTGACCACATTGTGAAGTAAAAAATCTCTAAGTCTCAATGGGGCCCTACGGCCCCTACCCCCATTCTTAGGGGAATCAGGTACCAGGGAACTCCAACCTTTGGGTTCCAAAGACCCAGTGATGGCTCCCGCAGACACAAAAAAGGGGGGGAAAAATGAAAGAATAATAAGAAGCAAGATTTCCACTTAACACAAGTGTCCGGTAATGCAAATGAGCAGGAGCTATTAACAACTTCCACGAGGCAGTGACTCATAGGCTGGAGTTGCCAGCCTTGACCAATGGGAACTCACCGCATTTCACATTGGCAGTGGTGATGGTGATCCATTAATGCCAAAAAAATGCAGCACTGGGGAGGGCAAACGCTGGAGTTTGCCTCTGGGGCTAATCGCATATCCTTCGACAGTAGGGGATCACAATCGTCCTTCCCAGGCTCAATGTCGACCAGGGGGAATGGGGGGAGTGCTGGAGAAGGGGGGAAGGGTTGACCCCTCTGCTTCTGATGGCGGAGAAAGGGTCATATCCAGAGGTTTTATAGGGCTACAAGGATGGAGTTTGCAGGGGAGTGAGGGTGCCTCATCACGGACAATCTTACGCAGGGGTCGTCAGGAATAGCCCCCCCTATAGGGCAGGTTGAGAAGGGAAGTGCTGAAGTGATGGAGGTAGGTCAGGTTCCCCGAGAGCTTCCCCATGAATGGTTGGCCTGGCTCCGGCGCTGCCTCTGGGTGACCATAGTGGGGAAGAGGGTAGTGCCGGGTAGTGGCGGAGAAGGTCAAAGACATGTTAGGCGTTTGGGGGGAGGGATGAGAGGTCTGCTAGGCCACCACCTCTGGTTTCTTAGAGGTCGGGAGTCAAAAAAAAACGTCACAGCTGTGGCGAAGGCTGGGTACCTCGTGGTGGACGGAGTCTTGCTCCAGATCCAGTGGTAGTCCATGGTGAGGGGGACCTTCCCCGATCCCAAGGTACTGAAGGTTCATATCCGACTGAAGGGGGTCCCTCTCATCCTCTGCGATGAGGAGGGTGTGGCAGCCATGGTCCGAGGTTTTGGAAAGTTGATGGTTGGGACCCTGTGTTTTGATCCGGCGGGCTCCTTCACAGCTGCCGAGGCCTCGGTTCATGTCTACACTTAGCTATAGTGCCGCTAGCGATCTCCTTAGCCACGGGCGGGGAGTACTTTGTGGTCAGGGTTCGAGCTATGCCAGGGCTGAAGCAAGGGCGGCGGTCGGTGCTAGGGCAACACTAACCCGAGCAGGAGGAGGAAGAAGACAGGGAAGGGGGGTACGTGGTAGACCCACCTCCCCCAATTCTAAATTTGAACCATGGCACTGTTTTCCTTGGGCCCGGAGGTCCTCGTGGAAGTCGGCAGGGTGCTGGGCCTATCCCGGATCACCAAGCCAAGCCCATATCGGCTTCGGAGGCCCATGGTCACTTGCCTAAAACTGTGGGACCCCTAGGCTCCCTAGGACTGCGGAAAAGCCCCCGACATGCCAGGGATTTCGAGGAGTTTGGGACTTCCCAAGTCTCAGAGGTGGAGGAGCAAGACCAGAACCAGGAGGGTGATGCTATCATCTCGGAGACCCTCGGGGAGGCCAGGACCTTGGGGTAGGGACAATTGGACAAGTTGGTAGTGCCAAGCACATGGAGACTTGGAAGAGAGGAGATGAAGGAGATGGTTGGGGGTAGTACAGAGGCTGACAAAAGCACGAGAGGGTATGAATATCCTTTGCAGGGTTGGAGAGGGATCTCAAAGGAGTCTTCAACAAGGAACAAAAGTGATGGTTGATCAATATAGCCATGGATGCAAAAGGAGGAAAGTCCCAAAAGAGAGTAGGTACGGAAAGTGTTGGTGAGGAGGAGATGAAGATGGTGCACGAGGGGGAGGGAGGTAGGAACTTTCCTTCATCCCAATGAGGATTGTTTTATAAAATGTGAGGGATATTTGTGGGGGAGAGAGAAGAAGGGCGTTGAAGGAGCTAATCATAAGATGCAAACTTGACATATTGTGCCTGCAAGAGTCCTAGTGTGAGGAGGATGGGGAACTTACTATGAGGGGCATTGGGGGTGCCAGACTGTTGAAGGGGGTGGCCTCTCTAGTTGAGAAGAGGTCAAGAGGCATTATGATCCTGTGGACCAATTTGAAGTAGAGGAGGTGGTGGAAGACGGGCAAGCAGATAGAGGGGCTATTTCCCTCCACTTTCGAAACGTCAAGGATGGCTTTTTATGGGACTTCTACGGAGTGTATCAACCACAAAGCAAAAAGGAAAAAGACTCCTTTGAGAGGAACTAATTCAATATCACCACTGCTCAGGCTGGCCATGGTGTGCGTGAGGAGATTTCAATGCAATTACTACAACTTGTGAAAGGAAAGGTGATCACTTGCAAATGGGGGATATGGAGGATTTTATTGGCTTCATTGTTGATGCAGCACCGATTGATATCAGGTTGTCCAATGCTCAATTCACGTGATCCAATATGAGGTGAAATCTTTCAAACTCTCGTCTGGACATATTTCTGGTGTCTATAGACTGGGAGACCACTTTCATATGCAGTCTTGTTGTTTGGCAAGACTAGTGTTGGAGCACAAGACTATTTTACTGAAGACTTCTAGCATGCCGTCAGGGTGGCCGACCTTCAGATTGGAGAGATACTGGTTCACAAAGGTGGACTTCATGGATACTGTTAGACAGGCATTGAATGCTCCAAGGATAAAATAGTCCGCCATGGCTAAACTTGTGTGTAAATTGAAGCAAGTGACGTAGGTGCTGAAAGAATGAGGTGCAACCAAGACACTAGCTGGCAAAGTTGCATGATCATTGACCAACTGGAGGGTTTAGACTGCTTGTAAGAGGCAGGCTTTATGGATGAACCAGACATATAGTTCAATGACAGGCTCAGGGTAAAGTTTGAGAAGATTTTCTTGAGGGAAGAGATTTGCTGGAAGCAGAGATTCAGGGAGAAATGGATCAAGGAGGGTGACAAAACACTGCCTATTTTCAGCGAATAACCTTTGGAAGGAGAAGGGTCAACTCAATCAGCTATATCAAAATTGGTGACCAATTGATTACCAGAAGTGTGGATATCAAAAGGCAGGCTATAAAATTCTTCTCACAACTTTTCAAAGATGAGGAAATGGTTAGGCCTTACATAGCTGATCATCTTCTTCCATGTATTCCTTGCGAGGAAAGAGAAGCTCTCTCCTGTCCCTGCTCAGAGAAGGAGGTTCACAAGGTTGTCTTCTCTCTTACGAGTGATAAAACACCAGGACCAGATGACTTCTCCCTGACTTTCTTTCAGAAGTGTTAGGACATCATCAAGACATATCTCCTCCTAGTTATACAGGAGTTCCAAGAGGGAAGGGGATACCTAAGAGGTATAAACAAGACTATCCATGTTCTCATTCCCAAAAGGCAAGGAGCTCAGAGCCTTAAGGATTTCAGATCCATTAGCCTCTTGAATGGGACTTACAAAATCATCTCCAAGCTTCTAGCCATGAGACTCGAGATTATAATTAACAGCTTGGTTAGTGCTTATCAAGGGACTTTCATCAAAGGTCGTCATGTACAGGAAAACTTCTTGATAGCCAATGAATGTTTGCATGCCATGAAGGCCTATAGGAAGAGAGGAGTGATTCTAAAACTAGACTTTGAGAAAATTTATGATAGTGTCAAGTGGCAATGTCTATTTACAATACTTGAGAAGATGGATTTCATGAAAGGTAGATTGGATGGACTCAGGCATGTGTCACGTCATCTATATTTATAGTCCTAGTCAATGAAGAGCCTTCCTCTTACTTTCATAGTGGTAGAGGCCTTTGGCAGGGAGACCCATTGTCTCCCCTTCTTTTTGTTCTGGTTGCACATGTTCTTAGTAGAATGTAGTTGAGAATTGAAGCATATGAGTTGATCAGAGGTTTTCAGGTGGGAGCAGGCAGTGTACATATCACCCACCTGCAGCATGGAAGGCAATTTCGGCCGAAACCGATACGTTTCAGCCTACATATCACCCACCTGCAGCATGGAAGGCAGTTTCGGCTGAAACGTATCGATTTCGGCCATACCCGATACAAAAAACACACTAATCACTGTAGCTAGCCGAAACGGGTTAAGAGTATCGGTTTCGGGTGAAACACCCGAGAACTTGAGTTCCTCCCCCCTACCCCGATCGTTCTCAGCCGAAACCAGACACCTTCAGCCGAAACCGGACGCGGCTGTGCCTGCGCTGCTGCTTGGCTGCCGCTACTGCTGCCTGCTGCGAGCTGCCCTGCCGCTGCTGCTGCGCCGAAGCCTGCTGCTGCGCGCGCGCGCCCGCCGGAGGACCTGCTGCGAGCCTGCTGATGTTGCTGCGGCAGGAGGTGGTTGCTGCGAGCTGCTGCGACTACTGCTGGAGGTGGACAGGAGAAGCCAGCTGCCGCACCTGCTGACCTAATCCGGTCCAGGGAGAGGGAGCTGCGTTGGCCAGCTTGAAGGATCATTCATCAAGGAGGGTAAAATTTTGGAATACCTTAATTTAGGGTTTGGCTGTTTTGTTTTAGGTTATTTTGATTGTCATAATTTAGGGTTTCATTGTTTTCTTGTGTTATTGACGAATGGGTCAAAATTTTGGGATGAACAAGGAGGGTAATAGCTAATGAAGCCCTAATTACTTCATAAAAATTGGGACTTTTGTCTAGTTCGAGTTTCTTAGCAACAATTGAAGGTTAATTAAGTTTCATTGACGAATTTGGAGTGGGATCATGCTGGGATTAGATTTTTATGAAGGGTAATTAGGGCTTAATTAGTAATTAAGGCTTAATTAGTTAATAAAAATTAGGACTTTTGTCTAATTCGAGTTTCTTAGCCACAATTGAAGGTTGATTAAGTTTCATTGACGAATTTGGGGTGGGATCATGCTGGGATTTTTTTTTGAAGGGTAATTAGGACTTAATTAGTAAGTAAGGCTTAATTAGTTCAAAAAAATTGGGACTTTTGTCAAATTCGAGTTTCCTAGCTACAATTGAAGGTTAATTAAGTTTGATTGATGAATTTGGGGTGAGATCATGCTGGTTTTTTTTTATGGAGGGTGATTAAGAGTTACTTGGTAATTAAGTCCTAATTAGTCCATCAAAAATTGGGGCTTTCGTCTAATTCGACTTTATTACCCACAATTGAAGCTCAATTAAGCTTCATTGCCTAATTTGGAGCTCTTTCATGTTGAATTGCCTTTTTTTCATTGCACTTACAAGAGATTGTCTTTGACTGTCATAATGCAGCATCATGCCTAGACGTCAACAAACACAGGAGCAGCAAGGGCAGGAGGATCCGAGGTGGACTCACCTGTCCTTAGTTGATGCTAAGAGAAGAAAGGTTAAATGTAATTATTGTGGTAGGGAGATGTATGGCGGAATAACCAGAGGAAAGCAACATTTGACAGGGGTACGAGGAGAGGTGAGACAATGTGACCACTGTCCATGAGAGGTGCGAGAGGAGATACGCCAGTGCCTTTTGGGGAAAAAGGAGAGGGTGCAACAAAGGGCTGAGGATGAGGAGGAAATTGCTGAGGAGATTTCTGGCAGAAGGGTTAGGAGGGATGATGATGAGGAAGGCACTGAAGATTCTGATCCGGAGCTGACTGAAGCAAGGGAGCGTGAAGAAGCCGCTCGAAGGAAAGGAAAGGCACCCATGGTTCAGGAGGGACCTACTCCAGTACAGCTACACAACGTCTTGACGTTGGTGCTGCCCCGCCCCCGCAGACGCAGAGAACAGGCCCCATGGACAGTTATCTCCACAGAAGGCCCCAAGGCTACACAACCTAAGATCAAAAGTGCATTGAGAGGGGTCAAAAAATCTGCAGAAATTGCAGGGCATGCATTTAAAAGCATTTGTAAATGGTTTTTTCATGCAAGTGTCTCTGCACATGCTGCTGAAAGTGAATATTTTCAACCTATGTTGGATGCCATAGCAGATGCTGGCCCTGGCGTGAAGACGCAGTCACGCCGGGACATATACGGGCGTGGGCTTGAGGCAGAGGTTGAGGAGCTCCATGACTGGGTTCAAAGCTTCAAGCATATATGGATGGAGAGAGGATGCACTATTATGTGTGATGGTTGGATTGGTACCACGAAAAAGTCCATGATTAACTTTTTGGTATATTACATCGAAGGTACAGTATTTGTAAAATCTGTAGATGCATCAAATTTTCAAAAAATTACCAATTATTTGTTTCATTTGATGGACAACATGGTAGACGAAATTGGTGAAGAAAATGGTGTACAAGTTGTTACTGATAATGAAGCCAGTTATAAGGCTGCAGGGAGGAAATTGATGCATAAGCGCAGGCATTTATATTGACTTCCATGCGCAGCACATTGTCTAGATCTCATACTTGAAGACATAGGGAAGGAGAAATATGTGAAGAAGACGGTTGAAAGGGCACAAAAGATTACCCAGTATATTTATGGCCATCCTAGGATATTGAACATGTTCAGGGAGCATGCAAGTGGGAGGCGAGATATCATCCGCGCAGGGCCAACCAGATTTGCTTCAAATTTTATTTCTTTGGAGTCTCTGCATAGGTATACTGTTGAACTAAATTATTACTTCTTTATCTTTATAGTTATGATCCGTATTTGATTCAAATTTTATTTCTTTGCATAGGTATAAGAATGAGTTGAAAGCTTTCATGTACCACAATACCCTGCGGGAATACATCGACAAGGGCAATGTTGATGCTCAGATGGATTATTTGGATGTCTGTCAAATCGTGGACGACAACAAATTCTGGGGCAGAGTAACACGATACATGAAAGTAGTCACCCCCCTCGTGAAAGTCCTAAGATTGGTGGATGGCGATGACAAGAATGATATGTGATATCTGTATGAGGCCATGGACCGTGCGAAATTGGAGTTGCAGGAGTCGCTTCCCAAAGAATATGCAAAGTGGTGGAAGATTATTGACCATAGATGGGACACCACATTACACCACGACTTGCATGCAGCCGGTGAGTGATTATTTGTATTCATACATTATTGACCATACATTAACTATATAAAAATGCAGGTTATTTTCTGAACCCTTGATTCATGTACGATGCCAATGCACATGTTGATGCCGAGGTGCTTCAAGACACTTTAAAAGTCATTGGTCGTTTATCGAGGACACCAGATAAGAGGCTTCAGGCGGAAGTAGAGGTTGGCCTGTTTGATTTCATGAATAAGAGGTATAGAATTTACTTAAGTAGTTATGCTAATCTATTATGTAATTTTTGTAGATGAACAACTATAGAATGAGAACTGGGATGTATTCTGACTTCCAATTGCTATACGCAGTGGGAAGAGTGAGCCCAGGTATACTTCATCTTTGTGCTTTCTTTGCAATTACATCTTCTTTAATTGATTTTTATTTACAACTTATATTTATTTGTTTATGGTTGGTTGGTGTAACAACTGACTGGTGGATCATGGTGAACAATAGAGAATTGGGCAGTTCTGCATTGGCTTTCATTGCAATCAGGGTGTTGAGTCAAACCACATCAGCAAGCCAATGTGAAAGAAATTGGAGCACGTTCAGCGTTATACACTCAAAGATTCGCAATCGGCTAAAGGCTGATCGGTTAGAGAAATTAGTGTACTGTCACTACAATATGAGGTTGAGAATAAAGAATATGAGGTTGAGACAACAGCTGCGAGACAAACGCGTCGCCGAGGATGCCGCCGCAGAAATTGATGTGGATGCCTTATTTGATGATGATAATCCCTTGCAGTCTTGGGTGGAGACACGGGAGCAGGTTGATGAGCCCGTTTTTGATGTTGATGATAAAACATGGGCAGAGGGCATACTTGATGAAGATGAGCCAAGAGATCCCGAATTCAAAAGAAAATCAAAGAGGGCGAGAGATACCCATGCGCACCAGTCTAGGGTTGTTGATGACACTGAGGAGCAGTTCGAGTTTGAGCCAGCTAGACACTCAGATACAGATAGCAGGCCAGTCACTCCTAGAATGGTCAAACCACCGGTCTCCTTAAGAAGAAGTACATCAGTGCATGGGCAAACTAAGAGGACAAATGCTGCTGCTCGAGAGGACCCGGCAATTGAGCAGTTGAAGCAGATTTATGTGAGGCACACGCCAAGGGCAGGAGGATTCATGTCAAGGGTGGCTAAAGAAACCGAACCAAAAGAGAAAAAAGCATCCCCGAAGGCTAAAAAGCGACTGATTTCTTGTGGTGATGATGATGATAATGATCATCCCGGAGGTGGTACACGTGGTACAGGTGATGCAGGCGCTGCAGGTGGTACTACTGGATACAGTCAAGGTCAGCGAGGATATGATATACCAGGTTACGAAGGTGGCCAACAGGAAGCAGCTATTTATGGGTCGTGGAATTATGAACCATCATTCCAGTTCCATCTATATCCGACCAGTTCCTCTTCTCTTCCTCAAGATTCCTATACTGATACTGGATTCGGCTCAAGCCAACCAAACACTCCAAGAGGGATCCAAAGAGGGATGCAGGACTTGGCTACCTTATTGTTTGGTTATAGTGAATATAGACCATACATGCAACCTGGTTATGGGTATCAACATCAAGGGCCAGACGATGAGGGAGAAGGTTCTTCTAGTAATTATTATCCATATTAGGTAAGAATCAATGAATTTTTGTAACATTTATTTTGTCTAATTTGGTTTATTGTACTGCTTGTATTAATGTACAATGAAATATTAGTTTAACTTTCACATGTTCAATGTTTGAAGTTCAATGCGTAGTTGTCTACTTCAAGGTTATTGCACTAATTTATACAGTCAAATGCATGTGTAATGTTTTTTATGATTTTAAGTTATTTTTTATATTTTTTATTATTTTTATCAGATTTTTTAGAATTAATTTGATTTTTTTAACCTTTTAACTGGGTTTCGACCGGTTTCGGCCAAAACCAAAACCGATACCGAGTCGTATCGGTTTCGGACCCGGCCGAAACCGAGTCCGAAACTGAGTTTGCCATCCTTGACCTGCAGGATGCTAATGATACCATGCCTTTCCTAGGAGAGGATGAGAGGCAATTTTATGTTACTAGACTCGTGCTAGAGTTGCTAGAGGTAGTCAGCGGGCTCAAGGTGAATTTCTTAAGAGCCAGACAGTGGAGGTCAATATGGAGGATAGTACTCTACAGAGAGAAGCTTTTATCTTACGTTGCTCTCCTATTTGGGCCTATCATTCTCTCCAAGGGACCTACACTGTAGGGACTAGCATAGTGTGATACAAAGATATGAATCTAAACTGACAGGATGGAAGACCAGATTGTTCTCATATGGGGAGAGAATGATGCTCTGCAAATCAGTGTTGCATAGTCTTACCTATCCATCTTTCCTATTCCGAGGATGATTGCTAAGAAACTAAAGCCTATCCAATCTAGACTTTTCTGGCATGGTAATGAAGATAGGACCAAGGGATGGCACGATATTACTTGGGACAGAATTTGCAAGAGCAAAAAGATAGGAGGTATGGCCATTAGAAATATCAGAGAACTTAACCAAGTTTTGCTATGCAAATGGCTGCAGAAGCTTAGCTCTGAAGACAGTGGACTATGACTGCAAGTCATCCGCCAAAGGTACTGTAGGAGAATCAAGGAATGGGGCTTCAATCCAACCTCTCAACACAACATCTCACCCATTTGGAGGGTTATCTTGTACTGCAAAGATAGGGCTTGTGTGCGAGTCTGTTTGGGCAATGGACAAAAAATTTTGTTTTGGAAAGATAGATGGTGCAGTGACTATACACTAGAGGACACCTTTCCAAAGCTCTTTACAATTGCTTCATAATCAGAGGCATCGGTTTCCCAAATTTTCTACAGACAACTATCAGCAGGAACGCGGGCTTCACTTTACATCTAGTATGAAAGCCAAACATAACCAAGATAAATCAAAGCCACTCGTGATAGGGGAAGGGCGATGTGGAGGGGAGGGTTCCGAAAGGCAGCCGTCGGTGTCTACCGACTACCTCAGGGGGGGGCCTACCACGAGAGGAGATCCCACACAGCGGGCTTGTTTCCGGTGTGGTTCGCGGGGGCATCTGAGGCGGGTCTGCACATAGTCGGGAGCTAGGAGATTGGCGGTTGGGGCAGGAGGGGCCAGGAGGTTAAGTCAATCTTACACGGGGGTCCTAAGTAGGGATGTCAAAAATATCCGCAAACCCGATTACCCACATCACCAAACCCGTGATGGGTCGAGTAATACCCGAATAATCGGGTATGGATTCGGATTTGGGTATTTTTAAAATACTTATTTCATATTCGGATCGGGTATGGATTTAGTGCACCACTGCACCCGAACCCATACATGATCCGAATCCGTTTCATAATAGCATTTTTAATTCTTATGTTTATTGTTGTTTATGTTTGGACGTGTTTCTCGTAACTTTTAGAACTAAAAATTTCATTTAGTAATTTGGCCTTCAACTTTAAACTCTACTTCATATTTTTTTAGACAGATACACATATCCATGGGTATACCCACCATGCCCGTGATGGATATAACCATATCCATACCCATGAAAATAATAGAGTACCATCCGAATATGATATTTGTAAAATTTTCACGGATAGAGTATGATATTGGTCTATCCAAATCACACTCGATCCATTTACATCCCTAGTCCAAAGAGAAGCCCCGCAAGGCGGCGACGGCACGACGTGGGAGATGGGCAGGGGATGTCTCGACATGGCACCCCTGCCAGCAGACCTCCTGCAAAACAGGCCGGAGTGGCTACAAAGGTGTGTTTGGGTGGCGTCGGTGGAGGGGAGGGTGACAAAGGAGGTGGTCAAGCAACTGTTAGAGGGGGGAGGTGCCTTGGAGGAGGGGTGGGTGGTCTCTAGGATGCAACGAAGGGGCTTCCTGGTGGTCGGTCCAAACTTGGTGGCGACGGAGGAAGTGGCAAAGGTGGGATTTCTCATGGCTGATGGTGTCCTCCTTTGGACGGCGAAGCGGAACCCGCTCAAGGGTACCCACCCAGATCCTAGGCTTTGCCGACTTAACCTCTGATTTTCAGGAGTTTCGTTGGTGTTGTATGACGAGCTCAACATTTCGCTGCTCGTTGGACGCTTTGGAGCAGTGATGCCAGTCTCAGTCCAGGTGCTGCCAATGGGAGACATCAATGTAACGAAGGTGGAGGTGTGCGTCGGCAATCCAAGGGCAGTGCCGACGGACATCATGGTGGACGTTGGTGGTGCACGTCTTCTGATTCAAGTCCTTTCGTAGCCGGTCGGGAGCATTCACCCCCTGGAGATGCCAGAGGTAGAAGATAGGTATGGCCTCAATTTGAATTTCAAATTTTCGAGCGATGGATCTCCCTTTGGTAGGCTAGCGGGCCAGAGTCAGGCCTACCGGATCCAAACGCTCCATGTGGCTAGGGAGGTTCGGGTTAAGTCCGAGTCCTGCAAGGACCTGGAACTTACCCAAATCCGCCTTCGGTGGGGTTATCGGGCAGCCTAGAACAGCAACTGTGCTCCCCTTCCGCCCGACAACTGGTTCGGCCCTCCCCCCTCTGCAAGGCCCTTCCTGTCCTATCATCAGAGGTCGACGTCTCTCCGGTGGTGAGGCGGTAGCACCTCCATTCATCGGCTCCCCGACAACGATGGAAGACTCTGACGAGCAGCCCTTGGCAGCCAGCTTGCCGACCAGCCTGCGGCGACATAGCAGATCCCAGCGAGAGGGGAAGCAGCCTTAGATCACGATTCGCGTCGGAGGCCACTGAGCACAAGGACTAGTGCCAAAAGGGTACCTCTATGGCTGTGACCGATTCTTCTGAGGCGCAAGCTAAAGCGTTAGGGGCAGCAACTGGCCTCACCATCCAGTAGGAGGAGATGTAGCTACAACAGACATCGGTGGGTTGACAGCTCTCGTTGGAGGCCCTACTACAGCGGCCAAGTACATAGGTAGAGGCACAGCCAGTGGGGCCTGGGGGTTCGCCGCTTGCAAAAGGGGACGTCGACTCGGTCTCTCACAGGCCAATGGCGGAGTAGCTCTCCAGCGATATTGTACAACAAACGGGAAAGTAGCCAAGCAGAACCGGTGTAGTAGTGGACGGCAGCGAGGATCAGCGAAGCCTGACATCAAGGAGCACCGGCCGCGTACTCCCTTCGACACCTATAGAAGACTGAGCATTGCCCATGGGCTTTGGTTCTCAGGTGGCTTGCGGCATTCTACATCGGGACCGGGAAGTCATGAAGGATGCGATATTGTGGGGTGTGCCCCCGCATCAGCCGATCGCGAGGAATAGGTGCAATTGGTGTTTGTCTCGACAGTGGAAGATGAGGCAGAAGCAGGGCAAGGCAGAGGCCGCACCACCGGGCGATCATCTAGCAATCGATCTCAGCCAACCAAGTAGCCCTAGTATTCGTTCTTCCGACAGAGGCGTTCTCAACATTATCGGCATTCCCCTGAGGTCGGAAGCAACAAGGTCTGATGGCAGTGGCTATAGTGGCGACAGTGGGGGCATGGATGACAGTTTAGACCGAAACCAAAACACTTCGGCCGAAACATATCGATTTCGAACATGAACGATCCGAAACTAACCGGGCGAAACCAGACGCCCTGCAGTTGGCAAAAAAAAGTATTTTATTTGATTTCGGGCCGAAACCGAAATCGAAAAGATTTCAGTTTCGGACCCGGCCGAAACTGACATTGAAACCGAAACTACCTTCTATGAGTGGGGGGGAGGGAGCCCTTAGGGCTCTATCCATCCTCTCGCTTCTGAAGGATGGGCAGGCTCTGAGGACAGTAGAGGGAGTTGCGTTAGGCCAACCAGTAGAGGCTATCGACGGAAAGACCCCGGGAGACGAGGCCTTGCAAGAGGGGCCAGTCGTTGGCAAAAGTCATGCCACCAGGAGATCGGGGAATCTTCTAGTGGGGATGTTGGCCAGCAACTTCATTTGGCTTTGCCTCCCCTGCCTCTCGTTCCAAAGGAGGAGGATCTCCCTTTAGCGTAGCTTCCTTCTGCTTAAACCGATGGTGACCTCTTGTCGAAGGTAGGAATTGTTGTGGAGTCACCTCAAGAGGAGGGGTGTTTGAATGGAGAAGGAGAAGCGAGTCTTAGCAAAGAGGGAGTGAAGGAAATCTTAGATAAGGTAGAGAGTTTCATGGGGAAGCATGCCAAAGAGGTGCCTAGTCTGATCGGAGTGTTCACTATACGTGTCGGTAAGGATGTGAGGTCTATCTTTTGCATAATCCAGTGAAGATGGCAAGCAGATATAGCTAGGAAGGCTAAGACAGGAAGAACCAATAGAAGAGGGGATGTGGAAAGGGAAGGGGAAAGGTAGGAACCGGCAAAGAGCTAGAGGGAGTGCGGGTGTATACTATATATGTGGTGTGTCAATTTGTTGGTTTGGGCCCTCGGAAGGGTGGAAAGCTGCTCAAAAGACATTTGATGTGGAGGCAAGGAATCAAGTAATAGCTCCAACACATTCTGCAGTAGTGTTTACTATTGTTTTGGGGAGGTTTTTTGATGTTTGAGGGTCTCTTGTCAAGGCTGAGTCGTTAGTCCGGTTGTATGTTTGACCTTGGCACGCTCTTTACTTGTGGGCGGGGGGTCAATTTTGGTGGTCAGTCATTTTGTTTTTCTTTTCTTTTCCTCTTTGCTCCTAGGCAAGGATGCTTCTTGCCGTCTTTTGTTCTTGAGAGTATTTTGGGAGCACTCCCTCCTTACTTGTATATCCTTTAATTTTTTCCTTTTATGATACAAGGCACTATCCATCTTTAAAAAAAAAAGGTGGGATTCATTCTTTAGGACAAATCTTAGGATGGAGGAGATAGAACAATTGGAAAACCTCCTCACATTTCTTCTGGATTTTGCGCCAGAAATTAGCAGCATTGATAAGTCGTGGTGGAGATGAGATAAAGATGGAAGTTTATCAGTCAAATCAGCGTACAACTTTATCTCAGATGGAGGAATGTAGCATGGACTTATATCACAGACTTGGACCCCTAAGAGCCCCCTCAAAGTGAAACTATTTATATGGAGGATCTCGCAAGGCCGCCTATCGACTTGTAATAGGCTGGCTCCTTTCTTGCAGGGTATCCCTACTTTGTGTTGTCTTTTTGGATAAGAGGAGACCCTAGATCACATGTTCATAGGCTGCTCTTTCTCTCAGAAGATTTGAACACAAGTTGCCAGCAGGTTTCAAGACACCAACACCTTACAAGACAATGTGCACCAACTGACTGGAAACTGGCACAGGAGATGGACCCTTAAGAGTGATAAACGTATATGGTGGCTCATACTCCATGCTATCCTATCGGCCCTATGGAGAGAAAGAAACAATAGAATCTTCAAGAGGGAAGCAAAAGTTTCAGATAGGATTGCTTCTTTTATGTTAGAGAGAGTGAGAGAGTGGCATGTGTGCCTCTGCAAAGTGGACACTCACAACACTTACCTTTTTGCATTATTGGGGGGATAGTGGGTGCCACGTCAGCTTGATGTGGAGTTCTCTTCTGTACAAGGAGGCTTCGTGCAACACATTGGGTACACTTGTATATCCTTCCTTTTTTGACTTTAATACAATTGGTGGTACCATCCACTTTCAAAAAAAGATGGTGATCCACTAATACCTTGCACGTATGTTGATCTCTTAAAAGGTTGACTTCTATGCATCAACTGTCGAAGCATGGTTGGAGCACTTTTGGTAAAGGGAAAGGCCTACTATTGTAGATGGCTTATGTGGGTGCATCACCATTGAGACCTTAGGCCATTCACCTTTCTTTCTTCTCCCTTTTTCTTCTTTCTTCATTTTTTCTGTTGTCTTCCTCTTCTTTTCCTTCTTTTGCAAGGAGCCAGCCCTCTTTAAAGAGAGGGCAACACTTGCATTCAAAACACAATGGTGGAGTCCCTCAATATTGGGGGAGGGGTTTCCCTTCTTTCCCTTTCACTTCTTGTTTCTATTTCTTCTTTTTTAAAATGGGTACAAAGCCCTTGCAAGGGGGCACTATTGGAACTTCGAGATCCAACAGTAAGTTCTCCTCTCCACCATGCTTTTTCCTTTTTTTTCCATGTTCTTTTTTTTCTTATTCTTCTTGTCATCTTCTCTTCTTTATAAAGGGTCTGGACCACAATAAAAGGACACTATTGGTTTTCAAGGCTCCCTAGAAACCCTCATGATAGTTGTCACCCCTCGCTACTATTTTTTTCCTTCACTAGGCTTCTTAAATCCTACCATTTTAGCAATGTCATCTATCATTAAATCTCAGAAATATTGATAAAAGATAAAGAAAGTCTATCTGGCCAGAGCATTTTGTCACGACCTAGATTAAATACTGCCTCCTTTTAATTCTACCTAAATATCTCGAGTAAGTCAAGCATGGTTGAACACACAAGGCTTCGCATCGTTCCATCCTCACAATATGGATATATCTTTGTATTTTAATGAAAAAAGAAGGAACAAAAGTTAATCATAGATCTGACCATTTGCCTCCTCCTGTCCAGATCATGTTCACTTTCAGACAGCGGAGGACCACCTGCCACTGGTAACTCTACATGTGCATCATGCTCTTGGATCTGTGCTAGTCTGGGTTTTTGTCTCCATGTAGCTTACTCTTCCCTTTGTCAATGTAAATATTCAGACAGCCATAGGCATCACTTCAATTCTCCAGATTTAACACCCTATCTTCCTTCGATCTCTCCCGTTAATGCAATCTTCTGAAAAAATCTTCCTCTTTTGTTATCTCTCACTTTCCTCCAAGCATCAGCCCGATTCTTGATTCTTTGTTAAGTGCTTTCAGCTTCCTAGAAAGATAGCCAGAAGGGTTGCTATCATGATTTGCAGTACATGATCAACAGCAGGAAACAGAGTACAATAAATTTAGTTCATGCTCATTCAAAAAAGTCTAGATTAGGGTTTTGTGTTTCTTTAGTATTTCTGATGTTGTAGGTTTTGACTAAGGATGCCAATTTAGTATTTTTGCTTTCCTTTTGGTACTGCTGGCCATTGGTTTGGGTAAGGATGTAAGCCTAGCATTATAATTTAGCTGAGTTTCATAATGTAGTAGAGACATAGGTAGGGCAATAAAGTTTGATTGTTTTTAATAGAAATATGTTTCATTAACTTTGCTTATTCATTGTGCTTATGCACTTCCATGATTAATTGCCACTATCATTCAAAGCTTAAACCATTAGTCAAGTTGGATTTCATCCTTTACCTTGATCTACTTCCCATGCAAAGAGCAAATAAAACAAGGCTCAACCATCTAGAAACAAAAAGAGAAGACATGTTTCAATCCCACAATTGCGAGAAGCTGCCAGTACATTTCAGGAACTAATCATATCTACATCTTGGGTGAGTCTTCCTACCACTATGGCTTTTCCATACTTATCCAATCCATTATTTGCCAGCCTTCCCAAATGAACCAATTTCCAATTTCAATCTGAATCACCAGCCGGCCAAACCAATTTGGGAGACACTGCCCACTAAACTGTTGAGTCAATCGAAAGACCGTGTGCAGGTTGGAGGCCATCCATCACCTCACTTGCTCAGTGTGACAGTGTTGACCATCGTCAGGTAGGGTGGGAGAGACAGACAGACACACACAGAGAGACACAGAGGCTGCGTCGAATGTAAGTGGTGCACAAAGATTGTTTTGATCCACACTTGTAGAAATTTTCTTCAAATTGAACCAAAGTGAACATCTATAGAGGGCAAACTGAATGGAACACAAACAATTTGGCTTGGTCCTAGGCTTCTAACTCTGTTTGGACATCTATTGGGCTGGGAGCAGGCCTTCCCAACAAACTGTGGACAAATTTTAAATGTACAAGCTTATAACGCTATTAATAGTTTACATGGCATAAAGACATGCACTTTTTATTCAGATTTTGTTTACAAGTTCTTAAGAACAGATTCAAAGCAAAATTGTGTGAAATCTAATAAATCTTAATAATTCAGGTTTGGTCTGTTTTCCAATAGCACACACATATAAAGTAAAAATTGTATTCATTAAGCCCTTATTGGTTGGCATTCTGATTTTGTTACCTGAAATCAAGACTAGTAAGTCATCATACTCAACAATGAATACGAGAAGAAAATGAAGAATCCACATTGCAAACATAGACAACTTAGATAGCACAAGATCCTCTCTGCTAACTGAGCATTGAAGCAAGTCCTCGTACTCTTGAAGCACACATAATACGGGCATGAACTGCCCATACTGTAGAAATAGCAAGCTTGGGAGCATGAAATTCCACCACCCCCTTTGCTAAATCCAATGTTCAAACATAAACGGCATCACGAAACGAGCAATTGTCTTTCTTTTTTTTTAAGTGGGTAATACCACTGATTGTATTAAAGAAAATGTAGTGTACAAGTGTAAGAAAGCTCCCTAAAAGAGACCCAATACAAAACACACCAAGGAGGTGAGAGGCCAATTACCCTCCCAACAAAGCAAAAAGAGGAGAGTTAAGGGCATTCACATTACAAGACAATTCCGCCCATTCCCTCACTCTAGTACAAATGAAAGAAACAAGAGATTCTTCCACTCTAGCTGATATTGATAGTTGATGCTCAATGCAAGAATTAAGATTTAAGACAGTAAAGAATCCTCACATGACAATTTATATGATTATCGCTTGTACTGCATCAAAGAATTCATTTTTTACATGGATTAATAGATAATTGAATCTGTCTTTGGCTCAAACTTGGTGATGACAAAGAATCAGGTAACCTACTGTGTACGACGAGGAATTCTCTTACCTTGGCAAGTTCTGAAGCTTTTGTGAGAAGCATTACATCACCATATGAGTGAGATGTCTGCACAACATTGAGTGAAGTAGCAATCGTACGGCTAGCCTGTTAACCCCAGATGGGACATGCAAATAAGTTTAAAATACTTCCACCATTTAACATCATTGGATTCATTAATGCGAATTTTCTTCAGACAGTCATTCACATAAATCAAGGCTCCTAACAACATGGAAATCGAAATAGAAACAAAATTTATAGCATTGATGCACCATAAGGTGGAAGGATAAGTCAATCCACTGTATCAAGTGTCATTGATGCACCATAAGGTGGAAGGATAAGTCAATCCACTGTATCAAGTGTCTGATTCTTTATCAAGACTCAGCGCAAAAAAATCATAGAAGAGATATGGGAGACTTCAACTTCAACAAAATTATTTATATACTGGACAACTTAATGATAATAATAAATCTGGCATAGACAGCACATGTAATCATCAGAATCAAACAATAAAGAACACAGCCATAGGCCTTTCTACCATGCTCCCCAGCCCCCAAAAGGTCAATCAACTGATACACAAGAATGAATGGCATGATTCTGAATATGTATTATTATAAGCATCATGGTACATCGATCTATCTGTATAATGTCTCCCCGATTTGGAGAGGCATACTACAGTGTGCAGACTTCATCAGAGCCAGTGTTCGGGTCAGCCTGGGTGTCGAAAAGAGATGTTTGTTCTGGTAGGATAGATGGCGCGGTAACTTCACAGTTGCAGAGGCTTTTCCACCGTTGTATGCTATAGAGGATGCTCCTAGGCTTCCGTGGCTCAGTCTTTCGGTCAGCTGTCCGGGGGTATTTGGGCCCCTCGTTTCAGGAGGAATCTCAACTTTGAGGAGATGGACCAGCTGGAACATCTCCTGACATTCCTCCTTGACTTCACTCCAGATGCCAGCAGGGCAGACTCTTGGGTTTGGAGATGGGAGAGGGGAGAGGGGAGGCCAATTCTCAGTTCAGTCTGCCTACTCTCTCCTATCTGATGGTGGACTGTGTCACTCTTTGGCACCGCAGTTTTGGGCTCCCAAGAGCCCACTCAAGGTGAAGGTTTTGGTTTGGAGGATCTCCCATGGTCAACTTCCGACTTGTGATAGGGTGGCACCTTTTCTCCAACATATTTCTACCATATGTTGCATGTGCGGGGACGAGGAGGAGGACTTGAACCATCTATTCATGAGATGCCTTTTCGCGAAGGGTATTTGGACAAGGATTGGGCAGGGCTTCCAACAGCCCCTTGGGCATTTTGATAAAGTGCGGCAGCTATTCACCATTTGGCATAGGAGGTGGACGATTAAGGGCAATAAGATCATTTAGTAGCTTATCCTCCATGCCACTCTCTAGGGCCTTGTGGAACATAGATGGCAGTATCAGCCGAAACCGTTTCGGACTTACTCACTGTAGCAGGTCCGAAACTAAAAAAAAAATTAATGATTTCGGAGCGAAACCGTCCGGTTTCGGACCGAAACGTATCGGTTTCGGCGCAAACCGAAACCGTTTCGAACTTGCTCACTGTAGCAGGTCCGA